>CM038715.1:26728181-27040681 GCA_021613375.1 Megaleporinus macrocephalus | reverse complement strand
CGGTGGTGTAGTGGTTAGTATGGTGGTGTAGTGGTCTGTTCGGTGGTGTAGTAGTTAGTATGGTGGTTTAGTGGTCTGTTCGGTGGTGTAGTGGTTAGTATGGTGGTGTAGTGGTTAGTATGGTGGTGTAGTAGTTAGTATGGTGGTGTAGTGGTTAGTACGGTGGTGTAGTGGTTAGTACGGTGGTGTAGTAGTTAGTATGGTGGTGTAGTAGTTAGTATGGTGGTGTAGTGGTTAGTATGGTGGTGTAGTAGTTAGTATGGTGGTGTAGTGGTTAGTATGGTGGTGTACTGGTTAGTTTGGTGGTGTAGTAGTTAGTATGATGGTGTAGTGGTTAGTATGATGGTGTAGTGGTTAGTACGGTGGTGTAGTGGTTAGTACGGTGGTGTAGTGGTTAGTATGGTGGTGTAGTAGTTAGTATGATGGTGTAGTGGTTAGTACGGTGGTGTAGTGTTTAACACGGTGGTGTAGTGGTTAGTATGGTGGTGTAGTAGTTAGTATGGTGGTGTAGTGGTTAACACAGTGGTGTAGTGGTTAGCACGGTGGTGTAGTGGTTAGCATGGTGGTGTAGTGGTTAGCATGGTGGTGTAGTGGTTAGTATGGTGGTGTAGTGGTTAGCACGGTGGTGTAGTGGATAGCATGGTGGTGTAGTGGTTAGTACGGTGGTGTAGTGGTTAGCATGGTGGTGTAGTGGTTAGTACGGTGGTGTAGTGTTTAACACAGTGGTGTAGTGGTTAGTATGGTGGTGTAGTGTTTAACACAGTGGTGTAGTGGATAGTACGGTGGTGTAGTGTTTAACACAGTGGTGTAGTGGATAGTACGGTGGTGTAGTGTTTAACACGGTGGTGTAGTGGTTAGTACGGTGGTGTAGTGTTTAACACGGTGGTGTAGTGGTTAGCCCGGTGGTGTAGTGGTTAGCATGGTGGTGTAGTGGATAGTATGGTCGTGTAGTGGTTAGGATGGTGGTGTAGTGGTTAGTATGGTGGTGTGTTGGTTAGTATGGTGGTGTAGTAGTTAGTATGGTGGTGTAGTAGTTAGTATGGTGGTGCAGTGGTTAGTTTGGTGGTGTAGTAGTTAGTATGATGGTGTAGTGGTTAGTATAATCGTGTAGTGGTTAGTATGGTGGTGTAGTGGTTAGTACGGTGGTGTAGTGTTTAACACGGTGGTGTAGTGGTTAGTATGGTGGTGTAGTGGTTAGTATGGTGGTGTAGTGGTTAGTACGGTGGTGTAGTAGTTAGTATGGTGGTGTAGTGGTTAGTATGGTGGTGTAGTGGTTAGTACGACGGTGTAGTGGTTAGCATGGTGGTGTAGTGGTTAGTACGGTGGTGTAGTGGTTAGCATGGTGGTGTAGTGGTTAGTATGGTGGTGTAGTGGTTAACACAGTGGTGTAGTGGTTAGCACGGTGGTGTAGTGGATAGTATGGTGGTGTAGTGGTTAGTACGGTGGTGTAGTGGTTAGCATGGTGGTGTAGTGGTTAGTACGGTGGTGTAGTGTTTAACACAGTGGTGTAGTTGTTAGTACGGTGGTGTAGTGTTTAACACGGTGGTGTAGTGGTTAGTATGGTGGTGTAGTAGTTAGTATGGTGGTGTAGTGGTTAGTATGGTGGTGTAGTGGTTAGTACGGTGGTGTAGTGGTTAGCATGGTGGTGTAGTGGTTAGTATGGTGGTGTAGTGGTTAACACAGTGGTGTAGTGGTTAGCACGGTGGTGTAGTGGATAGTATGGTGGTGTAGTGGTTAGTACGGTGGTGTAGTGGTTAGCATGGTGGTGTAGTGGTTAGTACGGTGGTGTAGTGTTTAACACAGTGGTGTAGTTGTTAGTACGGTGGTGTAGTGTTTAACACGGTGGTGTAGTGGTTAGTACGGTGGTGTAGTGTTTAACACGGTGGTGTAGTGGTTAGCGTGGTGGTGTAGTGGATAGTATGGTCGTGTAGTGGTTAGGATGGTGGTGTAGTGGTTAGTATGGTGGTGTAGTGGTTAACACAGTGGTGTAGTGGTTAGCACGGTGGTGTAGTGGATAGTATGGTGGTGTAGTGGTTAGTACGGTGGTGTAGTGGTTAGTACGGTGGTGTAGTGTTTAACACAGTGGTGTAGTTGTTAGTACGGTGGTGTAGTGTTTAACACGGTGGTGTAGTGTTTAACACGGTGGTGTAGTGGTTAGCCCGGTGGTGTAGTGGTTAGCGTGGTGGTGTAGTGGATAGTATGGTCGTGTAGTGGTTAGGATGGTGGTGTAGTGGTTAGTATGGTGGTGTAGTGGTTAGTACGGTGGTGTAGTGGTTAGCATGGTGGTGTAGTGGTTAGTATGGTGGTGTAGTGGTTAACACAGTGGTGTAGTGGTTAGCACGGTGGTGTAGTGGATAGCATAGTGGTGTAGTGGTTAGTACGGTGGTGTAGTGGTTAGCATGGTGGTGTAGTGGTTAGTACGGTGGTGTAGTGTTTAACAGAGTGGTGTAGTGTTTAGTATGGTGGTGTAGTGTTTAACACGGTGGTGTAGTGGTTAGTACGGTGGGGTAGTGTTTAACACGGTGGTGTAGTGTTTAGTACGGTGGTGTAGTGTTTAACACGGTGGTGTAGTGGTTAGTACGGTGGTGTAGTGTTTAACACGGTGGTGTAGTGGTTAGCCCGGTGGTGTAGTGGTTAGCACGGTGGTGTAGTGGATAGTATGGTCGTGTAGTGGTTAGGATGGTGGTGTAGTGGTTAGTATGGTGGTGTAGTAGTTAGTATGGTGGTGCAGTGGTTAGTTTGGTGGTGTAGTAGTTAGTATGATGGTGTAGTGGTTAGTATAATGGTGTAGTGGTTAGTATGGTGGTGTAGTGGTTAGCATGGTGGTGTAGTGCTTAGTACGGTGGTGTAGTGGTTAGCATGGTGGTGTAGTGGTTAGTATGGTGGTGTAGTGGTTAACACAGTGGTGTAGTGGTTAGCACGGTTGTGTAGTGGTTAGCATGGTGGTGTAGTGGTTAGTACGGTGGTGTAGTGGTTAGCATGGTGGTGTAGTGGTTAGTACGGTGGTGTAGTGTTTAACACGGTGGTGTAGTGGTTAGTACGGTGGTGTAGTGTTTAACACGGTGGTGTAGTGGTTAGTGCGGTGGTGCAGTGTTTAACACGGTGGTGTAGTGGTTAGTACGGTGGTGTAGTGTTTAACACGTGGTGTAGTGGTTAGCCCGGTGGTGTAGTGATTAGCATGGTGGTGTAGTGGATAGTATGGTCGTGTAGTGGTTAGGATGGTGGTGTAGTGGTTAGTATGGTGGTGTAGTGGTTAGTACGGTGTTGTAGTGGTTAGTACGGTGGTGTAGTAGTTAGTATGGTGGTGTAGTAGTTAGTATGGTGGTGTAGTGGTTAGTATGGTGGTGTAGTAGTTAGTATGGTGGTGTAGTAGTTAGTATGGTGGTGTAGTAGTTAGTATGGTGGTGCAGTGGTTAGTTTGATGGTGTAGTAGTTAGTATGATGGTGTAGTGGTTAGTATAATGGTGTAGTGGTTAGTATGGTGGTGTAGTGGTTAGTATGGTGGTGTAGTGTTTAACACAGTGGTGGAGTGGTTAGTATGGTGGTGTAGTGGTTAGTATGGTGGTGTAGTGGTTAGTATGGTGGTGTAGTTGTTAGCATGGTGGTGTAGTGGTTAGTATGGCGGTGTAGTGGTTAGTATGGTGGTGTAGTGGTTAGTATGGTGGTGTAGTGTTTAGCATGGTGGTGTAGTGGTTAGTATGGCGGTGTAGTGGTTAGTATGGCGGTGTAGTTGTTAGTATGGTGGTGTAGTGGTTAGTATGTTGGTGTAGTGTTTAACACAGTGGTGTAGTGGTTAGTACGGTGGTGTAGTAGTTAGTATGGTGGTGTAGTAGTTAGTATGGTGGTGTAGTGGTTAGTATGGTGGTGTAGTGGTTAGTATGGTGGTGTAGTGTTTAACACAGTGGTGTAGTGGTTGGTACGGTGGTGTAGTGGTTAGTATGGTGGTGTAGTAGTTAGCATGGTGGTGTAGTGGTTAGTATGGTGGTGTAGTGGTTAGTATGGTGGTGTAGTGTTTAACACGGTGGTGTAGTGGTTAGCCCGGTGGTGTAGTGTTTAGCATGGTGGTGTAGTGGATAGTATGGTCGTGTAGTGGTTAGGATGGTGGTGTAGTGGTTAGTATGGTGGTGTGTTGGTTAGTATGGTGGTGTACTAGTTAGTATGGTGGTGTAGTAGTTAGTATGGTGGTGTAGTGGTTAGTTTGGTGGTGTAGTAGTTAGTATGGTGGTGTAGTAGTTGGTATGGTGGTGTAGTGGTTAGTATGGTGGTGTAGCAGTTAGTATGGTGGTGTAGTAGTTAGTATGGTGGTGCAGTGGTTAGTTTGGTGGTGTAGTAGTTAGTATGATGGTGTAGTGGTTAGTATAATGGTGTAGTGGTTAGTATGGTGGTGTAGTGGTTAGTATGGTGGTGTTGTGTTTAACACAGTGGTGGAGTGGTTAGTATGGTGGTGTAGTGTTTAACACAGTGGTGTAGTGGTTAGTATGGTGGTGTAGTGGTTAGTATGGTGGTGTAGTGGTTAGTATGGTGGTGTAGTGGTTAGTATGGTGGTGTAGTAGTTAGTATGGTGGTGTAGTGGTTAGCACGGTGGTGTAGTGGTTAGTACGGTGGTGTAGTAGTTAGCATGGTGGTGTAGTGGTTAGTACGGTGGTGTAGTGGTTAGTGCGGTGGTGTAGTGTTTAACACGGTGGTGTAGTGGTTAGTACGGTGGTGTAGTGTTTAACACGTGGTGTAGTGGGTAGCCCGGTGGTGTAGTGTTTAACACGGTGGTGTAGTTGATAGTATGGTCGTGTAGTGGTTAGGAAGGTGGTGCAGTGGTTAGTATGGTGGTGTAGTGGTTAGTACGGTGTTGTAGTGGTTAGTACAGTGGTGTAGTAGTTAGAATGGTGGTGTAGTAGTTAGTATGGTGGTGTAGTGGTTAGGATGGTGGTGTAGTAGTTAGTATGGTGGTGGAGTAGTTAGTATGGTGGTGTAGTAGTTGGTATGGTGGTGTAGTGGTTAGTATGGTGGTGTAGTAGTTAGTTTGGTGGTGTAGTAGTTAGTATGGTGGTGTAGTTGTTAGTATGGTGGTGTAGTAGTTAGTATGGTGGTGGAGTAGTTAGTATGGTGGTGTAGTAGTTGGTATGGTGGTGTAGTGGTTAGTATGGTGGTGTAATAGTTAGTATGGTGGTGTAGTAGTTAGTATGGTGGTGCAGTGGTTAGTTTGATGGTGTAGTAGTTAGTATGATGGTGTAGTGGTTAGTATAATGGTGTAGTGGTTAGTATGGTGGTGTAGTGGTTAGTATGGTGGTGTATTGTTTAACACAGTGGTGTAGTGGTTAGTATGGTGGTGTAGTGGTTAGTATGGTGGTGTAGTGGTTAGTATGGTGGTGTAGTGGTTAGCATGGTGGTGTAGTGGTTAGTATGGCGGTGTAGTGGTTAGTATGGTGGTGTAGTGGTTAGTATGGTGGTGTAGTGTTTAGCATGGTGGTGTAGTGGTTAGTATGGCGGTGTAGTGGTTAGTATGGCGGTGTAGTTGTTAGTATGGTGGTGTAGTGGTTAGTATGGTGGTGTAGTGTTTAACACAGTGGTGTAGTGGTTAGTATGGTGGTGTAGTAGTTAGTATGGTGGTGTAGTGGTTAGTATGGTGGTGTAGTGGTTAGTATGGTGGTGTAGTGTTTAACACAGTGGTGTAGTGGTTGGTACGGTGGTGTAGTGGTTAGTATGGTGGTGTAGTAGATAGTATGGTGGTGTAGTGGTTAGTATGGTGGTGTAGTGGTTAGTATGGTGGTGTAGTGTTTAACACGGTGGTGTAGTGGTTAGCCCGGTGGTGTAGTGTTTAGCATGGTGGTGTAGTGGATAGTATGGTCGTGTAGTGGTTAGGATGGTGGTGTAGTGGTTAGTATGGTGGTGTGTTGGTTAGTATGGTGGTGTACTAGTTAGTATGGTGGTGTAGTAGTTAGTATGGTGGTGTAGTGGTTAGTTTGGTGGTGTAGTAGTTAGTATGGTGGTGTAGTAGTTAGTATGGTGGTGCAGTGGTTTGTTTGGTGGTGTAGTAGTTAGTATGATGGTGTAGTGGTTAGTATAATGGTGTAGTGGTTAGTATGGTGGTGTAGTGGTTAGTATGGTGGTGTTGTGTTTAACACAGTGGTGGAGTGGTTAGTATGGTGGTGTAGTGTTAAACACAGTGGTGTAGTGGTTAGTATGGTGGTGTAGTAGTTAGTATGGTGGTGTAGTAGTTAGTATGGTGGTGTAGTGGTTAGTATGGTGGTGTAGTGGTTAGTACGGTGGTGTAGTAGTTAGTATGGTGGTGTAGTGGTTAGTATGGTGGTGTAGTAGTTAGTATGGTGGTGTAGTGGTTAACACAGTGGTGTAGTGGTTAGCAAGGTGGTGTAGTGGTTAGTACGGTGGTGTAGTAGTTAGCATGGTGGTGTAGTGGTTAGTACGGTGGTGTAGTGGTTAGCATGGTGGTGTAGTGGTTAGTATGGTGGTGTAGTGGTTAACACAGTGGTGTAGTGGTTAGCACGGTGGTGTAGTGGATAGTATGGTGGTGTAGTGGTTAGTACGGTGGTGTAGTGGTTAGCATGGTGGTGTAGTGGTTAGTACGGTGGTGTAGTGTTTAACACAGTGGTGTAGTGGTTAGTACGGTGGTGTAGTGTTTAACACGGTGGTGTAGTGGTTAGTACGGTGGTGTAGTGTTTAACACGGTGGTGTAGTGGTTAGTACGGTGGTGTAGTGTTTAACACGGTGGTGTAGTGGTTAGCCCGGTGGTGTAGTGGTTAGCGTGGTGGTGTAGAGGATAGTATGGTCGTGTAGTGGTTAGGATGGTGGTGTAGTGGTTAGTATGGTGGTGTAGTGGTTAGTACGGTGATGTAGTGGTTAGCATGGTGGTGTAGTGGTTAGTATGGTGGTGTAATGGTTAACACAGTGGTGTAGTGGTTAGCATGGTGGTGTAGTGGATAGCATAGTGGTGTAGTTGTTAGTACGGTGGTGTAGTGGTTAGCATGGTGGTGTAGTGGTTAGTTCGGTGGTGTAGTGTTTAACAGAGTGGTGTAGTGGTTAGTACGGTGGTGTAGTGTTTAACACGGTGGTGTAGTGGTTAGTACGGTGGTGTAGTGTTTAACACGGTGGTGTAGTGGTTAGCCCGGTGGTGTAGTGGTTAGCATGGTTTTGTAGTGGATAGTATGGTCGTGTAGTGGTTAGGATGGTGGTGTAGTGGTTAGTATGGTGGTGTAGTGGTTAGTACGGTGGTGTAGTAGTTAGTATGGTGGTGCAGTGGTTAGTTTGGTGGTGTAGTAGTTAGTATGATGGTGTAGTGGTTAGTATAATGGTGTAGTGGTTAGTATGGTGGTGTAGTGGTTAGCATGGTGGTGTAGTGCTTAGTACGGTGTTGTAGTGGTTAGCATGGTGGTGTAGTGGTTAGTATGGTGGTGTAGTGGTTAACACAGTGGTGTAGTGGTTAGCACGGTTGTGTAGTGGTTAGCATGGTGGTGTAGTGGTTAGTACGGTGGTGTAGTGGTTAGCATGGTGGTGTAGTGGTTAGTACGGTGGTGTAGTGTTTAGCACAGTGGTGTAGTGGTTAGTATGGTGGTGTAGTGTTTAACACGGTGGTGTAGTGGTTAGTGCGGTGGTGTAGTGTTTAACACGGTGGTGTAGTGGTTAGTACGGTGGTGTAGTGTTTAACACGTGGTGTAGTGAGTAGCCCGGTGGTGTAGTGATTAGCATGGTGGTGTAGTGGATAGTATGGTCGTGTAGTGGTTAGGATGGTGGTGTAATGGTTAGTATGGTGTTGTAGTGGTTAGTATGGTGGTGTAGTAGTTAGTATGGTGGTGTAGTGGTTAGTATGGTGGTGTAGTAGTTAGTATGGTGGTGTAGTGGTTAGTATGGTGGTGTAGTAGTTGGTATGGTGGTGTAGTGGTTAGTATGGTGGTGTAGTAGTTAGTAAGGTGGTGTAGTAGTTAGTATGGTGGTGCAGTGGTTAGTTTGATGGTGTAGTAGTTAGTATGATGGTGTAGTGGTTAGTATGGTGGTGTAGTGGATAGTATGGTGGTGTTAAGTGTGTTAGTATGGTGGTTGTAGAGGTTAGCATGGTGGTGTAGTGGGTTAGTTATGGCGGTGTGTGGTTAGTATGGCTGGTGTAGTGGGTTACGTATAGGTGGTGTAGAGGTTTAGTATGGTGGTGTAGTGTTTAGCATGGCGGTGTAGTGGTTTAGTATGGCGGTGTAGTGGTTAGTAGTGTGGAGTAGTGGTTAGATATGGTGGTGTAGTGGTTTAGTATGGTGGTGTAGTGTTTAACACAGTGGTATAGTGGTTAGTAACGGTGGTGTAGTAGTTAGTATGGTGGTGTAGTAGTTAGTCTGGTGGTGTAGTGGTTTAGTATATAAACGTGTAGTGGTTTAGTATGGTGGTGGAGTGGTTAGTACGGTGGTGAAGTGTTTAACACGGTGGGTTGTAGTGGTTAGTTATGGTGGTGTAGTGGTTAGTATGGTGGTTTGTAGTGGTTAGTAACGGTGTGTAGTAGTTAGTATGGTGTGTAGTGTGTTAGTATGGTGGTGTTTATTAGTAGTTAGTATGGTGGTGTAGTGGTTAAACACAGTGGTGTAAGTGGGTAGCAAGGTGGTGTAGTGGTTAGTACGGTGGTGAAGTGGGTTAAGGCATGGTGGTTGTAGTGGTTAGTACTCGGTGGTATAGTGGTTAGCATGGTGGTGTTGTGGTTAGTATGGTGGTGTATGTTGTTTAACACAGTGGTGTTAGTTGTTTTTTAGCACGGTGGTGTAGTGTGCTAGCAATGGTGGTGTAAGTGGTTAGTACGGTGGTGTAGTGTGATTAGCATGGTGGTGTATGAGGTTAGTACGGTGGTGTAGTGTATAATACAGTGGGTGTAGTGGTTAGTTACTGGGTGTATGTGTTTAACAAGGTGTGTAGTGGTTAGTTTCCGGTGGTGTAGTGGTTAGTACGGTGGTGTAGTGTTTTATACACGGTGGTGTAGTGGTTAAGCCCGGTGGTGTAGTGGTTAGCACGGTGGTGTAGTGGATAGATATGGACGTGTTAGGTGGTTGAGGATGGTGGTGTGTGGTTAGTAAGTGGTGTAGGGGTTAGTACGGTGGGTAGTGGTTAGCATGGTGGTGTAGGTGGTTAGTCAGTGTGGTGTAGTGTTTTAACACAGTGGTGTAATGGTTAGCACGGTGGTGTAGTGGATAGCCATGAGGTGTAGTGGTTAGTACGGTGGTGTAGTGGTTAGTATGGTGGTGAAGTGGGATAGTACGGGTGGTGTAGTTGTTTAAACAAGGTGGTGTAGTCGGTTAAGCCCGGTGGTGTAGTGGTTAGGCATGGTGGTAGTGGTTAGTTTGGTGGTGTATTGCAGTAGTTAGTATGTATGGTGTTAGTGGTTAGAATAGAACGAGGTAGAGGTTAGTATTGTGGTTTAGTGGTTTAGTATGTGTGTGTAGTGTTTAACACAGTGGTGTAGTGGTTAGTATGGTGGTGTAGTGGTTAAGTATGGTGGTGTAAGTGGTTCGTACGGTGGTGTAGTAAGTTCAGTATGGTGGGTAGTCGTGTATAGTATGGTGGTGTAGTAGTGTAGTATGGTGGTGTAGTGGTTTTGGAACGGTGCTGTAGTGGGTTAGCATGGTGGTGTCAGTGGGTTAGTACTGGTGGTGTCTGTGGTTAGCATGGATGGTGAGTGGGTAGTACAGTGGTGTAAGGTTCGTTTGTTAACATGGTGGTGTAGTGGTTAGAAAATGGTGGTTGTAGTGTGTTAACACAGTGGGTGAGTAGAGGTTAGCCCGGTTGTGTAGTGGTTAGCATGGTGGTGTGAGTGGTTTAGTATGGTGGTGTAGTGGTATAGCATGGTGGTGTAGTGGTTAGTACGGTTGGTGTATGTGTTTACCACAGTCGTGAAGTGGTATAGTACGGTGGTGTAGTGTGTTTAACACGGTGGTGTAGTAGGATAGTGACGGTGGTGTAGTGTTTTAACACGGTGGTGTGTCTTGGTTAGTACGGATTGTGTAGTGGTTAGCAAGGTGGTGTTAGTTGGTTAGTGGATCGGTGATGTAGTGTTTAACACAGTGGCGTGTAGTGGTTAGCAACGCGTGGTGTAGTGTTTAACACGGTGGTGTAGTGGGTTAGTACGGTGGTGTAGTGTTTAACCAAACAAGGTGGTGTAGTGGTTAACCCGATGGTGTAGTGGTTAGCGCGCGCGTGGTGTCGAGGATAGTCTGGTGGTGTAAGTGGTTTAGGATGGTGGTGATAGTGGTTAGTATGGTGGTGTAGTGGGTTAGTACGCGTGGTGTAGTGGGTTAGTAAAGCTGGTGTAGTAGTTAGTATGGTGGGTAGTAGTTAGTATGTGGTGTAGTGGTAGTATGGTGGTGTCGTAGTTAGAGGTAAGGTTGGTGTAGTGGTTAGTTTGGTGGTGTAGTGGGTTTATTTTTGGTGGTGTAGTAGTTAGTAAGATGGTTGTAGTGGTTAGTATTAAAACCGGGGTGTAGTGGATAGTATGGTGGTGTCGTGGTTAGTATGGTGGTGTGGTGATTTAACACAGTGGTGTAGTGTTTAGTATGGTGTGTAGTGGTTAGTAATTGGTGGTGTAGTGGTTAGTACGGAGTGGTGTAGTAGTTTAGTATGGTAGTGTAGTTGGTTAGTATGGTGGTTGTAGTAGGTTAGTATGGTGGTGTAGTGGTTACAAACACAGGTGGGTGTAGTGGGTATAGCCGCTGCTGTAGTGGTTTAGCATGGTGGTGTAGTGGTTTAGTACGGTGGTGTAGTGGTTAGCATGGTGGTGTAGTGGTTAGTTACGGTGGTGTAGTTGGTTAGCCATGGTGGTTTAGTGGTTAGTATGGTGGTGTAAGTGGTGTAACACAGTGGTGTAGTGGTAAGCTACGGTTGAAGTAGTGGTTAGCATGGTGGTTGTATTGCGTTTAGAACGGTGGTGTAGTGGTTTAGTATGGTGGTGTAGTGACTCGATGTCGTTAGTAGTACTCTGCTTAGGGTGAGTGTAGTGTTTGAAACACAGAGGTGTAGTGGTTAGTCACGGTGGTGTAGTGTTTAACACGGTGGTGTAGTGGTTAGTACGGTGAGTAGTGGTTTAGCAGGGTGGTTGTAGTTGGTTGGTACGGTGGAGTAGTGGTTTAACACAGGTGGTGTAAGTTGGTTAGTCACGGTGGTGTAGTGTTTTAAACACGGTGGGATATGTTGTAGTGAATAGTACGGTGGTGTAGTGTTTAACACGGTGGTGTAGTGGTTAGCCCGGTGGTGTAGTGGTTTAGCGTGAGTGGTGTAGTGGGATAGCATGGTCCGTGTAGTGGTAAGGATGGGTGGTGTCGTGGTTAGTATGGTGGTGTAGTGGTTTAGTACGGTGGTGTAAGTGGTTAGCATGGTGGTGTAGTGGTTAGTATGGTGGAGTGTAGTGGTTAGACACAGTGGTGTAGAGGTTAAGCACGGTGGTGTAGTGGATTAGCATAGTGGTGTAGTGGGTTTAGTACGGTGGGTGTAGTGGATTAGCATGGTGGTGTAGTGGTTTAGAGACGGTGGTTTAGTGTTTTAACAGAGTGGTGTAGTAAGGTTAGTTACGGGTGGTGTAGTTGTTTAACACGGTGGTGTAGTGGTTTAGAGATAACGGTGGGGTAGTGGTTTTAACCACGGTGGTGATAGTGGTTTAGGTACGGTGGTGTAGTGTTTAACAGGTAGGTGTAGTGGTTAGCCCGGTGGTGTAGGGTTAGCAGGTGTTGTACGTGGATAGTATGGACGTGTAGTGGTTAGGATGGTGGTGTAGTGGTTAGTATGGTGGTGTAGTTGGTTTAGTTATGGTGGTGTAGTGGTTAGTACGGTGGTGTAGTGCTTAGTACGTTGCTGGTAGTAGTTAGTCTGAGTGGTGTAAGTGGTTTAGTATGGCGGTGTCGTAGTTATGTATGGTGGTGCAGTGGTTAGTTTGGTGGTGTACTAGTTAGTATGACGTGGTTAGTGAGATAGTATAATGGTGTAAAGTGGTTAGTATGGTGGTGTACGTGGTTTAGCTGGTGGTGTAGTGCTTAGTACGGTGGTGTAGTGGTTCGCATGGTGGTGTAGTGGTTGGTATGGTGGTGTAGTGGTTACCAAAGTGGTGTAGTGGTTTAGCACGGTTGTGTAGTGGTTAGCATGGTGTGTAGATGGTTAGTAACGCGTGGTTGTAGTGGTTGAGCATGGTGGGGTAGTGAATAGTACGGTTGGGTGTAGTGTTTAACACAGTGGTGTAAGTGGTTAGTATTTGGTGGTGTAGTGTTTAATACGGTGTGTAGTGGTTAGTGCGGTGGTGTTGTGTTTGTTTTAACACTGGTGGTTTAGCGGTTTAGTACGGTGGTGTTAGTGTTTAACACGTGGTGTAGTGGTTAGCCCGGAGGTGTAGTGATTCGCATGGTGGTGTAGTAGTTAGTAGGTGGTGTAGTAGTTGGTATGGTGGAGTACGTGGTTAGAATGGTGGTGTAGTAGTTTAGTATGGTGGTGTAGTAGTTAGTATGGTGGTGCAGTGGGTTTAAGTTTGATGGTGTAGGTAGTTTAGTATGATGGTGTAGTGGTTAGAATAATGGTGTAGTGGTTTAGTTATGGTGGTGTAGTGGTTAGTATGGTGGTGTAGTGGTTTAACACAGTGAGTGGAGTTGGCTAGTATGGTGGTGTAGTGGTATAGTAGTGGCCGTGAAGTGGTTAGTATGGTGGTAGTAGTGGTTTAGTATGGTGGTGTAAGTGTTTAGCATGTGGTGTAAGTGGATAGTATGCGCGTGTAGTGGTTTAGTATGGCGGCGTAGTGGTTAGTACGGTGGTGTAGTGGTTAGTATGGTCGTGTAGTGGTTAGTGTATGGTGGTGTAGTGTGCTAACACAGTGGGTGTCAGTGGTTAGTACGGTGGCTGTAAGAAGTTAGTATGGTGGTGTACGAGTTAGTATGGTGGTGTAGTGGTTAGTATGGTTGGTGTAGTGGTTAGTCTGGTGGTGTAGTGTTTGAAACCAGTGGTGTAGTGGTTTGGTGACGGTGGTGTAGTGGTTAGTATGGTGGTATAGTAGTTTAGTATGGTGGTCGTAGTGGTTAGTATGGTGGTGTAGTGGTTAGTAATGGTGGTGTAGTGGTTAGTATGGTGGTGTAAGTGTTTAACCCCAGTGGTGTAGTGGTTAGTATAGTGGTGTACATTTACATTTTACAGTTTACGGTATTTAGCAAGACGCTTCTTAATCCAGAGCGACTTACAAAAGTGCTTTAGTGTTTCAGTCAGTCGTATGACCCTCTATCTAGTACGAACAGGTTTAAGTCCAAACCCACTCTTATACTCAAACACTGCCATAAACACAGGGGCCAGTGCTGATACCTAGAAAACAAGACAAACGCAATACAGGAAACCATCTATAAGAGAATAAATACAAGACTACATAACCAGTACAAGTGCAGTACTTAGCCCAGTGCTCCTTAGAAGATAAAGTGACAATTTACAGCTTTGTACCAGTACTTTTTAGGATATAGTGTTTATAAGTACTTTACAAAGCGATTAGGTCTTCAGTCTGATGCGTCGAACGACCGCGATGAGAAGTTCGCCGGTTCGGGTATACACAGCCAGTGGACAGTTCGTTCCACTCATCTGCGGTGCCAGGACAAGAGAAGCGTTTTGTTGCACATGTCCTTTTGATATTACATGAATCTTGAGGAGATGGCGGGTCAATGCCGAGCCGTACGTTTGAAGCGCGAAAGGCTCCGAGGTGCGGTTCGACTTTTGGTCCATTGCCATTAAGGTGAAGCGAGGAGCTGGTCCATTCGTGGCTTTGAAGGCAATGCATCAGAACTTAACTTAAACCTGAATGCGAGCAGCTTACAGGAAGGCCAGTGAAGGTGAGCGCAGCAGTGGAGTGACATGAGTGTAACTTGGGGAGATTGAAGACGAGCCGAAACTGCTGCATTCTGGATCAGGTTGTAGGCTGATGGCCTGCAGAGGAAGACCAGCCAGGAGAGAGTTGCAGTAGTCCAGCCTTGAAAATGTACAAGAGACTGGACGAGGCACCTGGGGAGGCCGCTTGAAGCGAGGAAGGGTCGGATGTCGTCCTGATATTGTTAGAGAATGTACCTGCATGACCGAGTCAGGTTCGTAATATGGGCTGAGAACGGATACACTGGTCATTCCAGAGTCACCCCAAGGTTTCTTGCATCTTTAGACCGAACACAATCAAACGAGTGCTCGAGATGAGATGATGGCAAGATCACTGCGGAGGACCTGTAGTTCCAGGGAAGAACAGCAGCTCAGTCTTGCTGGGATTTGAGCTTTCAGATGATGAGCGGTCATCCATGAAGTCAATGTCGGTCAGACATGCCGGAGATACGACTTGCAAAAACCTGAGTATCAGACTGGGGGAAGGAAAGCAGGGTGTAGTGTTTATAGTATGGTGGTTGTAGTGCATAGTATGGTTGGTGAGTCGGGTGTGGGTGTGGTGGGTAGTTTGGTGGTGGTAGTTGTTAGTATGATGTGTAGGGGTTAGTATAATCGTGTAGTGGTTAGTATAATCGTGTACGTGGTTAGTATGGTGGTTGCTAGTGGTTAGTACGGTGGTGTAGAAGTTAGTATGGTGTGTAGTGGTTAGTATGGTGGTGTAGTAGTTTGTATGGTGGTGTAGTGGTTAAACCAGTGGTGTAGTGGTTTGCAAGGGTGGTGTAGTGGTATAGTTCGGTGGTGTCAGTGGTTAGCATGGTGGTGTACGTGGTTAGTAGGTGATGTATAGTGGTTAGCATGGTGTGTAGTGGTTAGTAGGTGGTGTAGTGGTTACACAGTGGTTGTAGTGGTTAGCTCGGTGGTGTTGTGGATGCATGGTGGTGTAGTGGTTTAGTACGGTGGTGTAGTGGCTTGCATGGTGGAGTAGTGTGTTTAGAACACGGTGGTGCAGTGTTTTAACACAGTGGTGTAGTGGTTAGTACGGTGGTGTAGTGTTTAACACGGTGGTGTAGTGCGTTAGTACTGTGTGTAGGGTATAACGCGCGTGGTTTAGTGGGTTGCCCGTGTGGTGTAAGAGTGTTTAACACGGTGGTGTAGTGTTAGCACGGTGGTGTAGTGTTAAGCACGGTGGTGTAGTGGATAGTATGGTCGTGTATTGGTTAGGATGGTGGTGTAGTGGTTAGTATGGCTGGTGGCTAGTGGTTAGTACGGTGGTGTACGTGGTTGTATGTGTGGTGTGTAGGGGTTAGTAGGTGGTGTAGTGGTTAGTATTGTGGTGTTGTGCGTTAGTATGGTGGTTGTATTAGATAGTGATGGTGGTTGTAGTCGGTTAGTATGCGTGGTGTAGTAGTTAGTATGGTGGTGTACTAGTTAGAATGGTGTGGTTTTAGTGCTTAGTTTGTGGTGTAGTGGTTGAGTTTGGTCGTTGTAGTAGTTTGTATGATGGTGTTGTGGTTAGTAATAATCGTTGTAGTGGTTAGTATGGTGGTGTAGTTGGTTAGTATGGTGGCAGTAGTGTTAACACAGTGGTTTAGTGGTTAGTTTGGTGGTTGTAGATGGTTTGTAGTTGTCTGGTGTAGTGGATAGTACGGTGGGTGTCTAGTAGTTAGTACGTATGGTGGTGTAGTGGTTAGCTTAGGTGGTGTAGTAGTTAGTATGGTGGTGTAGTGTTAACACAGTGGTGTAGTGGTTTGCACGTGTGCTGTGTGGTTAGCCATGGTTGGTGTAGTGGTATTACGTGGGGTGGGGTTAGCATGATGGTTGTAGTGGTTAGATACTGTGGTGTTTGTAGTGTTTAAACACGGGTGGTGTAGTGCGTTAGTATGGTGGTGTAGTGTTAACCACGGGGGCGGATGTAGTGGTTCAGTACGGTGGTGTAGTGGTTAGCATGGTGGTGTAGTGGGATTTAGTTACGGTGGTGTAGTGTTTAACACAGTGGTGTTGTGCTTCGTATGGTGGTGTGTAGCGGGTTAGTATGGTGGTTGTAGTGGTTAGTTTGGTGGTGTGTAGTTAGTCTGATGGTGTAGTGGTTACGTATAATCGTTTTGTTGTAGTGGTTTGTATGGTGGTGTAGTGGTGTAGTACGGTGGTGTTGTAGTTAGTTATGTAGGTTGTAGTAGTTAGTATGGGGTGTAGTGGTTAGTATGGTGGTGTATGTGGTTAGTATGTGGGTGTAGTGTTTTAAACTCAGGGGTGTAAGTGGTTGGTACGGTGGAGTAGTGGTTAGTATGGTCGGTGTAGTAGTTAGTATGGTTGGTGTAGTGGTTAGTATGGTGTGCTAGTGGTTAGTATGGTGGGGTAGTGGGTGTATGGGGTGTTTAGTGTTTAACACAGTCAGGGTAGTGGTTAGTATCGGTGGTGTTGGGTGTCTGTGGTGGTTTGTAGTGCTTAGTATGGTGGTTGTAGTGTTGTATGGTGGTGTAGTGGGTAGTTTGGTGGTGTAGTGGTTAGTTTGGTGGTTGTGTAGTAGTTAGTATGATGGGGTAGTGGTTAGTATAATCGTGTAGTGGTTAGTATGGTGGTAGTGGATAGTCGGTGTGGTGTAGTGTTCAGTATGGTGGTGTAGTGGTTAGTCATGGTGGTGTAGCAGTTAGTATGGTGGTGTAGTGGTTGTAAAACGTGGTGTAGTGGTTAGCAAGGTGGTTGTAGTGGTTTAGATCGGTGGTTGTAGTGGTTAGCATCGGTGGTGTAGTGGTTAGTACGTGGTATAGTGGTTAGCATGGTGGTGTAGTGGTTTAGTACGGTGGTTGTAAGTGCGTTTAACACTGTGGTGTAGTGGTTAGTTCTGTGGTGTAGTGTTTTAAAACGGTGGGTTGTAGTGGTTAGTACGGTGGTGTTGTGTTTAACACGGTGTGTAGTGGTTAGCCGGTGGTGTAGTGGTTAGCTCGGTGGATGTGAAATAGTGAGTTCAGTATGGTCGTGTAGGGGTTAGGATGAGTGGTGTAGAGCGTTGGTTAGTATGGGGTGTATGGTTAGTACGGTGGTGTAGTGGTTAGCATGGTGGTGTAGTGGTAGTATGGTGGTGTAGTGGTAAGTACGGTGGTGTATTGGTTATGTACGGTGGTGTAGGGTTTAACAGTTGGTGTAGGCGGTTAGTACGGTGGTGTAGTGGTTAACACGAGTGGTGTAGTGGATAGTACGGGTGGTGTAGTGTTTAACACGGTGGGTACGTAGTGGTTAGTACGGTGGTGTACGTGTTAACACGGTGGTGTAGTGTCTTAGCCCGGTAGTGTAGTGGTTATCGTGGTGGTTGTAGAGCGATAGTTGGTCTGTAGTGGTTAGGATGGTGGTCTAGTGGTTAATTTGGTGTAGTGGTTAGTACGGGGGTGTAGTGGTTAGTATGGTGGTGTAGTAGTTAGGATGGTGGTGTAGTAGGTTAGCGATGGTTGGTGTTGTGGTTCGATGGTGTTGTAGTTGTTTAGTATGGTGGGTGTACTAGTTGGAGTTAGGGTGTTTTCGTGGTAGTTGGTGGTGTGTGGTAAGTTTGGTTTTGTAGTAGTTAGTCTGATTGGGTGTAGTGGTTAGTATAATCGTGTAGTGGTTTGTATGGTGGTGTAGTGGTTTGATATGGTGGTGTAGTGTTTACACAGTGGAGTCGTGGTTAGTATGGTGGTGTAGTGGTTGTATGTTGGTGTTATGAGGTTGTACGGTGGTGTAGTCAGTTGTATGGTGCGTGTAGTGGTTCGTATGGTGGTGAAGTGTTAACACAGTGGGTGTCGTGGTTAGCGGTTAGTTAGTGGTTCGCATGGTGTGTCGTGGTTAGTCGGTGAGTGTTAGTGGTTAGCATGGTGTGTAGTGGTTAGTATTGCGGTGTCTAGAGGTTTAGTATGGACCCCCCCCATTTAAGGGGGGTGCGGGGGGGGTGGGGGAGGGGTGGTTCGTGTGTAGTATGGTGTGTAGTGGTTAGTATGGTGTTGTCGTGTTTATCACAGTGGTGTAGTGGTTAGTACGGTGGTTAGTAGTTAGTATGGTGGTGTAGTTAGTTAGTATGGTGGTGTAGTGGTTAGTATGGTGGTGTAGTGGTTAACACAGTGTGTTAGTGGTTGTACGGTGGTGTAGTGGTTAGTTTGGTGGTATGTAGTAGTTAGTAAGGTGGTGTAATGGTTAGTATGAGTGCGTTGTAGTTGGTTAGTTTGGTTGGTGTAGGTGCTTTTAACACAGTGGTTGTAGTGGTTAGTATGTGGTGTCGGGTTTAGTATGGTGGTGTAGTGCTTTGTATGGTGGTGTAGTGGTTAGTGTGGTGGTGTTAGTGGTTAGTTTGGTGGTGTAGTAGTTAGTATGATGGTGTAGTGGTTAGTATATCGTGTAGTGGTTGTATGGTGGTGTAGTGGTTAGTACGGTGTTGTAGTAGTTAGTATGGTGGTGTAGTGGTTAACACGTGGTGTTAGTGGTTAGCACGGTGGTGTAGTGGCTAGCATGGTGGTTGTAGTGGTTAGTACGGTGGTGTACGTAGTGTTCAGCCATGGGGTGTAGGTGGTTAGCACCGGTGTGCAGTGTTTAACACAGTGGTGTCTGTGGTTAGAGTCGGTGTTGTAGGTTTAACACGGTGTGGGGTAGTGGTTAGTTCTGTGGTGTAGTGATTACACGGTGGTGTAGTGGTTAGTCTTGGTGTGTAGTGTTAAACACAGGTGTGTAGTGGTTACGAACGGTGGTCGTAGTGTTGGGTGGGGGGGAAAGTGTTAGCACGGTGTGACGTGGATTAGTATGGTCGTGTACGTGTTGGGATGGTGGTGTTTATGGGTTAGTCTGGTGGTGTAGTCGGTTCAGCTCACGGTGGTGTAGTGTTAGCATGTGGGTGTAGTGGATAGTATGGTGGTGTAGTGGTTAGTACGGTGGTTGTAGTGGTTTTACGGTCGGTTTGTAGTGTTTAACACCCAGTGGGGTGTAAGTGGTTGTTACGTGGTATGTAGTGTTTAACATTTGGTGGTGTAGTGGCCAGTACGGTGGTGTAGTGTTTTAACACGGTGGTGTAGTGGTTAGTACGTTGGTGTAGTGTTTAAACACGGTGGTGTTGTGGCTTAGCCCTGGTGGTTGTAGTGGTTAGCGTGGTGTGTAGAGGATAGTATGGTGGTGTCAGTGGTTAGTAGTGGTGGTGTGTGGTTAGTATGGTGGGTGTAGTGGTTAGTAGGTGGTGTAAGTAGTTAGTATGGTGGTGTAGTAGTTAGCTAGGTGGTTTAGTGGTTAGTATGGTGGTGGTTGAGTAGTTAGTATGGTGCGGTGACTAGTAGTATGGTGTTTACTGGTTAGTTTGGTGGAGTAGTGGTTAGTTTGGAGGTGTTAGTAGTTTGTAGGATGGTGTAGTGGATTAGTTAAGGTGTAGTGGTTAGTATGGTGGTGTAGTGGATAGTATGGTGGTTGTAGGTGTTTTAACACAGTGGTTGTAGTGGTTAGTTATAGGTGGTGTAGTGGTTGTAGGATGTTGGTGTAGTGGTTAGTACGGTTGAGTAGTAGTTAGTTGGTGGTACGTGTATTGGATTCAGTATGGTGGTGTAGTAGTTAGTATGGTGGTTTTTTTTTTGGTTTTAGTGGTTAACACAGTGGTTTTAGTGGTTAGCACTGGTGCTGTAGTGGTTAGCATGGTGTGTAGTGGTTAGTACGTTGGTGGATGTGGTTAGCTTTGGTGGTGTAGTGGTTAGTACGGTGGTATAGTGGTTAGCCATGGTGGTGTAGTTGGTTAGTATGGTGGTGTAGTGGTTAACACAGTGTGTAGTGGTTGTAGCACGGTTGTGTAGTGGTTAGCATGGTGGTTGTAGTGGTTTAGTACTAGGTGTGGTGTAGTGGGTACCATGTGGTTCGTGAGTTAAGTTACTGCTGGTTGTAGTGTTTAAACACAGTGGTGTAGTGGTTAGTACCGGTGGTGTAGTGTTCGAAAACAGGTGGCGCTTTGTCGTGGTAAGTACGGTGGTGTAGTGTTACCCCCCAACCCACGGTGGTGTAGTGGTTATGTAAGGTGGTTTGTATAGTGGTTTGCTTGCGTGGTTTGTCATAGGTGGTTTAGTACGGTGGTGAAGTGTTTAACACAGTGGTGTAGTGCTTAGTATGGTGGTTGTAGTGGTTAGTATGGTGGTGTAGTGGTTTAGTCTTGGTGGGTGATTGTGTTGTAGTTAGTATGTGGTGTAGTGGTTAGTATAATCGTGCGGTGGTTAGTATGGGGGTGTAGTTGGTTCAGTACCGGGGATGTAGTAGTTAGTAATGGTGTGTAGTAGTTGTATGGAGGTCGTAGAGGTTAGTATGGTGGTGTAGTGGTTTAGTATGGTGGTGTGTAGTTTAACACAGTGCAAAAATGGTTGTAGTGGTTGGTACGGTGGTGTCGTGAGTTTGTATCGGTGGCTTGTGTATTGTGAGTATGGTTCCGTGTGTAGTGGTTTACGTATGGTGGTGTAGTGGTTATATGGTGGGGTAGTGTTTAACACAGTGGTGTACGTGTGTTAGTATGGTGGTTGTAGGGTTTAGTATGTGGGTGTAGTGCTTAAAGTATGGTGGTTGTAGTGGTTAGTTAATATGGTGGTGTAGTGTTTGTTTGGTGAGTGTAGTAGTTAGTATGATGGTGTTAGTGGTTTGATATATCGTGTAGTGGTTAGTATGGTGGTGTCGTGGTTGTACGGTGCGTGTAGTAGTTTAGTATGGTGGTGTAGTGGTTAGTTTGGGGGTGTCGTAGTTAGATATGGTGGGTAGTGGTTCAAACAGTGGCTGTAGTTTTAGCAAGGTTGGTTGTAGTGGTTAGTACGGTGGTGTCGTGGTTAGCTTGGTGTTGGTGTCGTGGTTAGTACGGGGGTTGGTATAGTGGGTAGGCATGGGTGTGTAGAGGTTTAGTATGGTGGTGTTGTGGTTAACACAGTTGTGTAGTGGTTAGCTCGGTGGGTGTAGTGGATTGCATGTTAGTGTAGTGGTTAGTACTGGTGGTGTAGTGGTGAGCAGGGTTGGTGTAGTTGGTTAGTACGGTGGTGCAGTGTTGAACACAGTGGTGTAGTGGTTAGTACGGGGGTGTGTGTTTTATCGGTGTGTAGTGTTAGTACTGTGGTGTAGTGTTTAACACGTGGTGTAGTGGTTAGTACAGTGTGTAGTGTTTAACACACGGTGGTGTAAGTGGTTGCCCCGGTGGTGTAGTGGTTAGCACGGTGGTGTAGTGATGAGTATGATCGAGTAGTGGTTTTGGATGGTGGTTGTAGTGGTTAGTATGGTGGTGTATTGGTTAGTACGGTGGTTGTTGAGTGTTAGCATGGTGTGTAGTGGATAGTATGGTGGTGTATGGTTAGTACGGTGGTGTAGTCGGTTAGTTCGGTGTGTAGTGTATTAACACGTGGTGTAGAGGTTTAGTACGGTGGTGTAGTGTTTAAACGCGTGCGTGTAGTGGGTTTGTACGGTGGTGTTAGTGTTGTAACACGGTGGTGTAGTGGTTAGCCCGGTGGTTAGTCGGTTTGCGTGCGTGGTGTAGAGGATAGCGTATGGTTGTGTAGTGGTTAGGATGGTGGTGTAGTGGTTGTATGGTGGTGTAGTGGTTTGTACGGAGGTGTTGTGGTTTAGTAAGGTCGTGTTGAGTGTGTAGTAGTTTAGTATTGGGGTGTAGTAGTTAGTATGGTCGGTGTAGTGGGTAGTCTTGGTGGGTGTAGAAGTAGTATGGTGGTATGTACTAGTTGTATGAGTGGTTAGTGGTTAGTTTGTGGTGTATGTGGTTGCTTGGGTGGTGTAGTAGTTTAGTATGTGTGGTGTAGTGGTTTAGTAAAATCGTGTAGTGGTTAGTTCGGTCGGTGTAGTGGTTAGTTATGGTGGGTGTAGTGTTTAAACACATTGGGTGTAGTGGTTAGTATGGTGGATGTAGTGGTTAGTATGTTGGGTAGTGGATAGTACAGTGGGGTTGTAGTTAGTATGATGTGGTGTCGTGGTTCGGTATGGTGGTATGTAGTAGTTGAGTATGGTGGTGTGTAGTGGTTTACACAGTGGTGTGGGTTCCCACGGAGCTGTAGTGGTTAGCATGGGTGGTGTAGTGGTTAGTAGGTGGTTGTAGTGGTTAGCATGGTGGTGTAGTTGTTAGTATGGCGGGTGTAGGTAGTGTGGAGTCTGTAGTGGTTAGGTTGGTGTGTAGTGGTTTAGTATGGTGTGTAGTGTTTAACCAGTGGTGTAGTGGTTGTACGGCTGGTGTAGTTAGTTAGTATTGAGGTGTAGTAGTGTAGTATGGTGGTGTAGTGGTTAGTTATGGTGGTGTAGTGGTTAGTATGTGTGGTGTAGTGTTTAACACAGTGGTGTAGTGGTTGGTTACGGTGGTGTAGTGGTTAGTATGGGGTGGTGTAGTAGTTAGTATTTGGTTGTAAGTGGTTAGTATGGTGGTGTAGGTGTTTAACACAGTGGTGTAGTGGTTAGTATGGTGGTGTAGGCGTTTTAGTATGGTGGTAGTAGTGGCTTGTTTGCGTGGTGTTGTGGTTAGTAGGGATGTGGTGGTGTAGTGGTTAGTTTGGTGGTAGTAGTAGTTAGTATGATGGTTGTAAGTGGTTAGTATAATGTGTAGGGAGTGGTTATGTATGTTGGTGTGTGTTGGTTAGTACGGTGGTGTAGTAGTTAGCATTGTGGTGTAGTGGTTAGTTTTGGTGGGTTTAGTAGTTAGCATGGTGGTGTATTGGTTGAAACAGAGGTGTGTAGTTGGTTAGCAGTTGGTGTGGTGGTTAGTACGTGTGTTTGTGGTTAGGCATGGTGGTGTAGTGGTTAGTACGAGTGGGTATAGTGGTTTGATGGTGGTTGTCGTGGTAGTATGGTGGTGTAGTGGTAACACCTTGGTGTAGTGGTTAGCACGGTGTGTAGTGCATGCATGGTGGTGTAGTGTTTGTACGGTGTGTAGTGGTTAGCATGGTGGTTGTAGTGGTTAGCATGGTGGTGCAGTGTTTAAACACAGTGGTGTAGTTGTAGAACGGTGGTTTTGTGTTGTGTTTAACACGGTGGTTGTAGTGGTTAGTACTGTGGTGTAGTGTTTAACACGTGTTTGGTAGTGGTTAGTCGGTGGGTAGTGTTTAACACGGTGTGTAGTGGTAGCCCGGTGGTGTTGTGGGTTAGCTCGATGGTGTAGTGGATAGGTATGGTGGTGTAGTGGTTAGGATGGTGGTGTGTGGGTTAGTATGGTGGTGTATAGTGGTTAGTACGGTGGTGTTGTGGATTAGCATAGGTGTGTGTGGATAGTATGTGGTGTAGTGGATTGTCGGGGTGTAGTGGTTAGTATGTGGTGTAGTGTTTACACACAGTGGTTGTGTGTGGTTAGTATGGTGGTGTAGTTGTTTAACACGGTGGTGTAGTGGTTAGTACGGTGGTTGTAAGTGTTTAACACGGGGGGTTTGTAGTGGTTAGCCTGGTGGTGTAGTGGTTAGCGTGGAGGTGTAGGGATAGTTTGGTCGTGTAGTGGTTTGGATGGTCGGTGTAGTGGTTAGTATTGTGGTGGAGTGGTTGTACGGTGGTTGTGTAAGTGGTTAGTATGTGGTGTAGTAGTTGTTATTTAGTGGTGTAGTAGTTAGTATGGTGTGGATGGTTTTGTATGGTGGTGTAGTAGTTAGTATGTTGGGTGTACTAGTTCGGTTGGTGGTTAGGGTTTAGTTTGGTGGTGTAGTGGTTAGTTTGGTGTTGTATGTGTAGTTAGTATGATGGTGTGTAGTGGTTAGTATAATCGTTTATGTGGTTAGTTATGGTGGTGTAGTGGTAGTATGGTGGGTGTAGTGTTAACACAGTGGTGTAGTGGTTATAGGATGGTGGTGTAGTGGTTAGTTATGTTGGTTTGTAGTGGTTTAGTACGGTGGGTGTAGTAGATAGTATGGTGGTTGTAGTGGTTAGTATGGTGGGTGTAGGGGTTAGTATGGTGGGTGTAGTAGTTAGTATGGTGGTGTAGTGGTTAAACACAGTGGTGTAGTGGTTAGCACGGTGCTGTACTGAGTTAGCATGGTGGCCTGTAGTGGTTAGTACGGTGGTGCTAGTCGGTTTGAATCGGTGGTTTAGTGGTTAGAAACGGTGGTTGTAGTGGTTAGCATGGTGGTGTAGTGGTTCGTTGGTGGGTGTAGTGGTTACACAGTGGTGTAGTGGTTAGCACGGTTGTGTAGTTGGTTAGCCCATGGTGGTGTAGTGGTTAGTATGGTGTGTAGTGTTTAAACAAGTGGTGTAGAGGTTAGTACTGTGTGTAGGGTTTTGTATGGTGGTGTAGTGTTAGTATGGTGTGGTGTAGTGGTTAGTTGGTGAGTAAGTGTGAGGTTTGGTGGTAGGTGTAGTAGTTAGTATGATGTGTAGTGGTTAGTATATCGTGTAGTGGTTATTATGGTGGTGTAGTGGTATGTGACGGTGGTGTAGTAGTTATACCATCTATGGTGGTGTAGTGGTTAGTACTGTGGTGGTGTGAAGTAGTTAGTATGGTGGTTGTAGTGGGTTAAACAGTTGTTGAGTAGTGGTTAGCAAGGTGGTGTAGAGGTTAGTTCGGTGGTGTAGTGGTTAGCATGCGTGCGGTGGTTGTAGTGGGTTAGTACTGTGGTATAGTGGTTAGCATGGTGGTGTAGAGGTTTAGTATCGTGGTTGTAGTGGTTAACACAGTGGTTAGGATTAGCACGGTGTGTAGTGGATAGCATGGTTAGAGTAGTGGTTGTAGGTGGTGTGTAGTGGTTAGCATGGGGTGTAGTGGTTAGTTCGGTGGTGCAGGTGTTTAACCACAGTGGTGTAGTGGTTAGTACGGTGGTGTGTTGTGTTTAACCGGTGGTGTAGTGGTTAGTACTGTGGTGTAGTGTTTTTAACACGGTGGTGTAGTGGTTAGTACGGGGGTGTAGTGTTTAACACGGTGGTGTATGTGGTTAGCCTGTGGTGTAGTGGTATTTGCTACGGTTGGTGTAGTGGATAGTATGATACGTGTAGTGGTTAGGACTGGTGGTGTAGTGGTTAGTATGGTGTGTAGTGGTTAGCTACGGTGGTTGTAGTGGGTTAGCATGGTGGGGTAGTGGATAGTATGGTGGCTGTAGTGGTTAGTACGGTTGGGTGTAGTGGTTAGTACGGTGGTGTAGTGTTTATCACATGGTGTAGTGGTTAGTCGTGGTGTAGTGTTTTACACGGTGGTTGTAAGTGGGTTAGTACGTGGTGTAGTGGTTTAACACGGTGGTGTAGTGGTTTGTACTGCTGGTGTAGTGTTTAACACGGTGGTGTAGATGGTTAGCACTGTTGGGTAGTGGTTAGCGTTGGTGGTGTAGGACGGGGATAGTATGGTGTGTAGAGGTTAGGTGGTGGTGTAGGAGGTTAGTATGGTGTGTGTAGTGGTTAGTACGGTGGTGTAGTGGTTAGTATGGTGGTTGTTGTATATAGTAGTTAGTATGGTGGTGTAGTAGTTAGTATGGTGGTGTCGTGGTTAGTATGGTGGTGTAGTAGTTCGTATCGGTGGGGGTGTATAGTTAGTTTGGTGGTTTAGTGGTTAGTTGGTGTGTAGTAGTTAGTATGATGGTATAGTGGTTAGTATAATCGTATAGTGGTTAGTTGGTGGTGTGTGGTTTGTAGGTATGGTGGTGTAGTGTTTAACACAGGGTTGTTAGTGGTTAGTATGGTGGTGTAGTGGTTAGTAAGTATGTTGTGTAGGGTTTGTACGGTTGGTTGTAGTAGTTTAGTATGGTGGTGTAGTGCGTTAGGCTATGGTGGTGTAGTAGTTAGTATGGTGTGTAGGGTTAACACCGTGGTGTAGTGGTTAGCACGGTGCTGTAGTGGTTAGCATGGTTGTGTAGTGGTTGTACGGTGGAGTGTGGATGCATGGTGGTGTAGTTGTTGTATGGCGGTGTAGTGTATAGTATGTTCGTGTAGTGGGTTATTTATGGTGGTGTAGTGGTAGTGGTTAGTACGGTGGTGTAGTAGTTAGTATGGTGGTGTTGTGGTTCGTTTGGTGGTGTAGTAGTTAGCATGGTGGTGTAGTGGTTAAACAGTGGTGTTGTAGTGGTTAGCATGGTAGGTGTAGTGGTTTGTACGGTGTGTAGTGGTTAGCAGGTGGTGTGAAGGTGGTAGTACGGTGTATAGTGGTTGCATGGTGGTGTAGTGGTTAGTTGGTGGTGTGGTGGTTCACACAGTGGTGTATTCGGTTTGTCGGTGGTGCAGTGCATAGCATGGTGGTGTAGTGGTTTGTACGTGTGGTGTAGTGGTTAGCATGGTGGTTGTTTTGGTTAGCCGGTGGTGCAGTGTTTACCACAGTGGTCATGTAGTGGTTAGCTACGCGTGGTGTAGGGTTTAACACGGTGGTGTAGTGGGTAGTACTGTGGTGAAGTGTTGTACACGGTGGTTGTAGTGGTAGTACGGTTTGGTGATGTGTCTTACACGGTGGTTGTAGTGGTGTAGCCGGTGGTGTAGTGGTTAGCACGGTGGTGTAGTGGATAGTATGGTCGTGTAGTGGTTAGGATGGTGGTGTAGTGGTTAGTATGGTGGTGTAGTGGTTAGTACGGTGGTGTAGTGGTTAGCATGGTGGTGTAGTGGATAGTATGGTGGTGTAGTGGTTAGTACGGTGGTGTAGTGGTTAGTATGGTGGTGTAGTGTTTAACACAGTGATGTAGTGGTTAGTATGGTGGTGTAGTGTTTAACACAGTGGTGTAGTGGTTAGTACGGTGGTGTAGTGTTTAACACGGTGATGTAGTGGTTAGCCCGGTGGTGTAGTGGTTAGCGTGGTGGTGTAGAGGATAGTATGGTCGTGTAGTGGTTAGGATGGTGGTGTAGTGGTTAGTATGGTGGTGTAGTGGTTAGTACGGTGGTGTAGTGGTTAGTATGGTGGTGTAGTAGTTAGTATGGTGGTGTAGTAGTTAGTATGGTGGTGTAGTAGTTAGTATGGTGGTGTACTAGTTCGTATGGTGGTTTAGTGGTTAGTTTGGTGGTGTAGTGGTTAGTTTGGTGGTGTAGTAGTTAGTATGATGGTGTAGTGGTTAGTATAATCGTGTAGTGGTTAGTATGGTGGTGTAGTGGTTAGTATGGTGGTGTAGTGTTTAACACAGTGGTGCAGTGGTTAGTACGGTGGTGTAGTGGTTAGTATGGTGGTGTAGTAGTTAGTATGGTGGTGTAGTGGTTAACACAGTGGTGTAGTGGTTAGCACGGTGCTGTACTGGTTAGCATGGTGGTGTAGTGGTTAGTACGGTGGTGTAGTGGTTAGCATGGTGGTGTAGTGGTTAGTACGGTGGTGTAGTGGTTAGCATGGTGGTGTAGTGGTTAGTATGGTGGTGTAGTGGTTAGCATGGTGGTGTAGTGGTTAGTATGGTGGTGTAGTGGTTAGCACGGTGCTGTAGTGGTTAGTACTGTGGTGTAGTGTTTAACACAGTGGTGTAGTGGTTAGTACGGTGGTGTAGTGTTTAACACGGTGGTGTAGTGGTTAGTACGGTGGTGTAGTGTTTAACACGGTGGTGTAGTGGTTAGTACGGTGGTGTAGTGGTTAGCATGGTGGTGTAGTGGTTAGTACGGTGGTGTAGTGTTTAACACAGTGGTGTAGTGGTTAGTACGGTGGTGTAGTGTTTAACACGGTGGTGTAGTGGTTAGTACGGTGGTGTAGTGTTTAACACGGTGGTGTAGTGGTTAGTACGGTGGTGTAGTGTTTAACACGGTGGTCTAGTGGTTAGTACGGTGGTGTAGTGTTTAACACGGTGGTGTAGTGGTTAGCCTGGTGGTGTAGTGGTTAGCGTGGTGGTGTAGTGGATAGTATGCTCGTGTAGTGGTTAGGATGGTGGTGTAGTGGTTAGTATGGTAGTGTAGTGGTTAGTACGGTGGTGTAGTGGTTAGCATGGTGGTGTAGTGGTTAGTATGGTGGTGTAGTGGTTAACACAGTGGTGTAGTGGTTAGCACGGTGGTGTAGTGGATAGCATAGTGGTGTAGTGGTTAGTACGGTGGTGTAGTGGTTAGCATGGTGGTGTAGTGGTTAGTACGGTGGTGTAGTGTTTAACAGAGTGGTGTAGTGGTTAGTATGGTGGTGTAGTGTTTAACACGGTGGTGTAGTGGTTAGTACGGTGGTGTAGTGTTTAACACGGTGGTGTAGTGGTTAGTACGGTGGTGTAGTGTTTAACAAGGTGGTGTAGTGGTTAGCCCGGTGGTGTAGTGGTTAGCATGGTGGTGTAGTGGATAGTATGGTTGTGTAGTGGTTAGGATGGTGGTGTAGTGGTTAGTATGGTGGTGTAGTGTTTAGTATGGTGGTGTAGTGGTTAGTTTGGTGGTGTAGTAGTTAGTCTGGTGGTGTAGTGGTTAGTATGGTGGTGTAGTAGTTAGTATGGTGGTGCAGTGGTTAGTTTGGTGGTGTAGTAGTTAGTATGATGGTGTAGTGGTTAGTATAATGGTGTAGTGGTTAGTATGGTGGTGTAGTGGTTAGCATGGTGGTGTAGTGCTTAGTACGGTGGTGTAGTGGTTAGCATGGTGGTGTAGTGGTTAGTATGGTGGTGTAGTGGTTAACACAGTGGTGTAGTGGTTAGCACGGTTGTGTAGTGGTTAGCATGGTGGTGTAGTGGTTAGTACGGTGGTGTAGTGGTTAGCATGGTGGTGTAGTGGTTAGTACGGTGGTGTAGTGTTTAACACAGTGGTGTAGTGGTTAGTATGGTGGTGTAGTGTTTAACACGGTGGTGTAGTGGTTAGTGCGGTGGTGTAGTGTTTAACACGTGGTGTAGTGGTTAGCCCGGTGGTGTAGTGATTAGCATGGTGGTGTAGTGGATAGTATGGTCGTGTAGTGGTTAATATGGTGGTGTAGTGGTTAGTATGGTGGTGTAGTGTTTAGCATGGTGTTGTAGTGGTTAGTATGGCGGTGTAGTGGTTAGTATGGCGGTATAGTGGTTAGTATGGTGGTGTAGTGGTTAGTATGGTGGTGTAGTGGTTAGTATGGTGGTGTAGTGTTTAACACAGTGGTGTAGTGGTTAGTACGGTGGTGTAGTAGTTAGTATGGTGGTGTAGTAGTTAGTATGGTGGTGTAGTGGTTAGTATGGTGGTGTAGTGTTTAACACAGTGGTGTAGTGGTTGGTACGGTGGTGTAGTGGTTAGTATGGTGGTGTAGTAGTTAGTATGGTGGTGTAGTGGTTAGTATGGTGGTGTAGTGGTTAGTATGGTGGTGTAGTGTTTAACACAGTGGTGTAGTGGTTAGTATGGTGGTGTAGGGTTTAGTATGGTGGTGTAGTGCTTAGTATGGTGGTGTAGTGGTTAGTATGGTGGTGTAGTGGTTAGTTTGGTGGTGTAGTAGTTAGTATGATGGTGTAGTGGTTAGTATAATCGTGTAGTGGTTAGTATGGTGGTGTAGTGGTTAGTACGGTGGTGTAGTAGTTAGTATGGTGGTGTAGTGGTTAGTATGGTGGTGTAGTAGTTAGTATGGTGGTGTAGTGGTTAAAACAGTGGTGTAGTGGTTAGCAAGGTGGTGTAGTGGTTAGTACGGTGGTGTAGTGGTTAGCATGGTGGTGTAGTGGTTAGTACGGTGGTATAGTGGTTAGCATGGTGGTGTAGTGGTTAGTATGGTGGTGTAGTGGTTAACACAGTGGTGTAGTGGTTAGCACGGTGGTGTAGTGGATAGCATGGTGGTGTAGTGGTTAGTACGGTGGTGTAGTGGTTAGCATGGTGGTGTAGTGGTTAGTACGGTGGTGTAGTGTTTAACACAGTGGTGTAGTGGTTAGTACGGTGGTGTAGTGTTTAACATGGTGGTGTAGTGGTTAGTATGGTGGTGTAGTGTTTAACACGGTGGTGTAGTGGTTAGTACGGTGGTGTAGTGGATAGCATGGTGGTGTAGTGGTTAGTACGGTGGTGTAGTGGTTAGCATGGTGGTGTAGTGGTTAGTACGGTGGTGTAGTGTTTAACAGAGTGGTGTAGTGGTTAGTACGGTAGTGTAGTGTTTAACACGGTGGTGTAGTGGTTAGTACGGTGGTGTAGTGTTTAACACGGTGGTGTAGTGGTTAGTACGGTGGTGTAGTGTTTAACAAGGTGGTGTAGTGGTTAGCCCGGTGGTGGAGTGGTTAGCATGGTGGTGTAGTGGATAGTATGGTCGTGTAGTGGTTAGGATGGCTGTGTAGTGGTTAGTATGGTGATGTAGTGGTTAGTACGGTGGTGTAGTGGTTAGTACGGTGGTGTAGTAGTTAGTATGGTGGTGTAGTGGTTAGTATGGTGGTGTAGTGGTTAGTATGGTAGTGTGTTGGTTAGTATGGTGGTGTAGTAGTTAGTATGGTGGTGTAGTAGTTAGTATGGTGGTGTAGTGGTTAGTATGGTGGTGTAGTAGTTAGTATGGTGGTGTACTAGTTAGTATGGTGGTGTAGTGGTTAGTTTGGTGGTGTAGTGGTTAGTTTGTTGGTGTAGTAGTTAGTATGATGGTGTAGTGGTTAGTATAATCGTGTAGTGGTTAGTATGGTGGTGTAGTGGTTAGTATGGTGGTGTAGTGTTTAACACAGTGGTGTAGTGGTTAGTATGGTGGTGTAGTGGTTAGTATGGTGGTGTAGTGGTTAGTACGGTGGTGTAGTAGTTAGTATGGTGGTGTAGTGGTTAGTATGGTGGTGTAGTAGTTAGTATGGTGGTGTAGTGGTTAACACAGTGGTGTAGTGGTTAGCACGGTGCTGTAGTGGTTAGCATGGTGGTGTAGTGGTTAGTACGGTGGTGTAGTGGTTAGCATGGTGGTGTAGTGGTTAGTATGGTGGTGTAGTGGTTAGCATGGTGGTGTAGTGGTTAGTACGGTGGTGTAGTGGTTAGCATGGTGGTGTAGTGGTTAGTATGGTGGTGTAGTGTTTAACACGGTGGTGTAGTGGTGAGCACGGTTGTGTAGTGGTTAGCATGGTGGTGTAGTGGTTAGCCCAGTGGTGTAGTGGTTAGTCTGGTGGTGTAGTGGTTAGTATGGTGGTGTAGTGGTTAGTACGGTGGTGTAGTGGTTAGTATGGTGGTGTAGTAGTTAGTATGGTGGTGTAGTGGTTAGTATGGTGGTGTAGTAGTTAGTATGGTGGTGTACTAGTTAGTATGGTGGTTTAGTGGTTAGTTTGGTGGTGTAGTGGTTAGTTTGGTGGTGTAGTAGTTAGTATGATGGTGTAGTGGTTAGTATAATCGTGTAGTGGTTAGTATGGTGGTGTAGTGTTTAACACAGTGGTGTAGTGGTTAGTATGGTGGTGTAGTGGTTAGTACGGTGGTGTAGTGGTTAGCATGGTGGTGTAGTGGTTAGTACGGTGGTGTAGTGGTTAGCATGGTGGTGTAGTGGTTAGTATGGTGGTGTAGTGGTTAACACAGTGGTGTAGTGGTTAGCACGGTTGTGTAGTGGTTAGCATGATGGTGTAGTGGTTAGTATGGTGGTGTAGTGGTTAGCATGGTGGTGTAGTGGTTAGTACTGTGGTGTAGTGTTTAACACAGTGGTGTAGTGGTTAGTACGGTGGTGTAGTGTTTAACACGGTGGTGTAGTGGTTAGTACGGTGGTGTAGTGTTTAACACGGTGGTGTAGTGGTTAGTACGGTGGTGTAGTGGTTAGCATGGTGGTGTAGTGGTTAGTACGGTGGTGTAGTGTTTAACACAGTGGTGTAGTGGTTAGTACGGTGGTGTAGTGTTTAACACGGTGGTGTAGTGGTTAGTACGGTGGTGTAGTGTTTAACACGGTGGTGTAGTGGTTAGTACGGTGGTGTAGTGTTTAACACGGTGGTGTAGTGGGTAGCCCGGTGGTGTAGTGGTTAGCGTGGTGGTGTAGTGGATAGTATGGTCGTGTAGTGGTTAGGATGGTGGTGTAGTGGTTAGTATGGTGGTGTAGTGGTTAGTACGGTGGTGTAGTGGTTAGCATGGTGGTGTAGTGGTTAGTATGGTGGTGTAGTGGTTAACACAGTGGTGTAGTGGTTAGCACGGTGGTGTAGTGGATAGCATAGTGGTGTAGTGGTTAGTACGGTGGTGTAGTGGTTAGCATGGTGGTGTAGTGGTTAGTACGGTGGTGTAGTGTTTAACAGAGTGGTGTAGTGGTTAGTACGGTGGTGTAGTGTTTAACACGGTGGTGTAGTGGTTAGTACGGTGGTGTAGTGTTTAACAAGGTGGTGTAGTGGTTAGCCCGGTGGTGTAGTGGTTAGCATGGTGGTGTAGTGGATAGTATGGTCGTGTAGTGGTTAGGATGGTGGTGTAGTGGTTAGTATGGTGGTGTAGTGGTTAGTATGGTGGTGTAGTGTTTAGTTTGGTGGTGTAGTAGTTAGTCTGGTGGTGTAGTGGTTAGTATGGTGGTGTAGTAGTTAGTATGGTGGTGCAGTGGTTAGTTTGGTGGTGTAGTAGTTAGTATGATGGTGTAGTGGTTAGTATAATGGTGTAGTGGTTAGTATGGTGGTGTAGTGGTTAGCATGGTGGTGTAGTGCTTAGTACGGTGGTGTAGTGGTTAGCATGGTGGTGTAGTGGTTAGTATGGTGGTGTAGTGGTTAACACAGTGGTGTAGTGGTTAGCACGGTTGTGTAGTGGTTAGCATGGTGGTGTAGTGGTTAGTATGGTGGTGTAGTGGTTAGCATGGTGGTGTAGTGGTTAGTACGGTGGTGTATTGTTTAACACAGTGGTGTAGTGGTTAGTATGGTGGTGTAGTGTTTAACACGGTGGTGTAGTGGTTAATGCGGTGGTGTAGTGTTTAACACGGTGGTGTAGTGGTTAGTACGGTGGTGTAGTGTTTAACACGTGGTGTAGTGGTTAGCCCGGTGGTGTAGTGATTAGCATGGTGGTGTAGTGGATAGTATGGTCGTGTAGTGGTTAGGATGGTGGTGTAGTGGTTAGTATGGTGGTGTAGTGGTTAATACGGTGTTGTAGTGGTTAGTACGGTGGTGTAGTAGTTAGTATGGTGGTGCAGTGGTTAGTTTGATGGTGTAGTAGTTAGTATGATGGTGTAGTGGTTAGTATAATGGTGTAGTGGTTAGTATGGTGGTGTAGTGGTTAGTATGGTGGTGTAGTGTTTAACACAGTGGTGGAGTGGTTAGTATGGTGGTGTAGTGGTTAGCATGGTGGTGTAGTGGTTAGTATGGTGGTGTAGTGGTTAGTATGGCGGTGTAGTGGTTAGTATGGTGGTGTAGTGGTTAGTATGGTGGTGTAGTGTTTAGCATGGTGGTGTAGTGGTTAGTATGGCGGTGTAGTGGTTAGTATGGCGGTATAGTGGTTAGTATGGTGCTGTAGTGGTTAGTATGGTGGTGTTGTGGTTAGTATGGTGGTGTAGTGTTTAACACAGTGGTGTAGTGGTTAGCACGGTGCTGTAGTGGTTAGCATGGTGGTGTAGTGGTTAGTACGGTGGTGTAGTGGTTATCATGGTGGTGTAGTGGTTAGTATGGTGGTGTAGTGTTTAACACGGTGGTGTAGTGGTTAGCACGGTTGTGTAGTGGTTAGCATGGTGGTGTAGTGGTTAGCCCGGTGGTGTAGTGGTTAGCATGGTGGTGTAGTGGTTAGTACGGTCGTGTAGTGGTTAGGATGGTGGTGTAGTGGTTAGCACGGTTGTGTAGTAGTTAGTATGGTGGTGTAGTGGTTAGTTTGGTGGTGTAGTAGTTAGTATGGTGGTGTGGTAGTTAGTATGGTGGTGTAGTGGTTAGTATGGTGGTGTAGCAGTTAGTATGGTGGTGTAGTAGTTAGTATGGTGGTGCAGTGGTTAGTTTGGTGGTGTAGTAGTTAGTATGATGGTGTAGTGGTTAGTATAATGGTGTAGTGGTTAGTATGGTGGTGTAGTGGTTAGTATGGTGGTGTTGTGTTTAACACAGTGGTGGAGTGGTTAGTATGGTGGTGTAGTGTTTAACACAGTGGTGTAGTGGTTAGTATGGTGGTGTAGTAGTTAGTATGGTGGTGTAGTAGTTAGTATGGTGGTGTAGTGGTTAGCATGGTGGTGTAGTGGTTAGTATGGTGGTGTATTGGTCAGTATGGTGGTGTAGTGGTTAGCATGGTGGTGTAGTGGTTAGTATGGTGGTGTATTGGTCAGTATGGTGGTGTAGTGGTTAGTATGGTGGTGTAGTAGTTAGCATTGTGGTGTAGTGTTTAACACGGTGGTGTAGTGTTTAACACAGTGGTGTAGTGGTTGGTACGGTGGTTTAGTGGTTAGTATGGTGGTGTAGTGGTTAGTATGGTGCTGTAGTGGTTAGTATGGTGGTGTAGTGGTTAGTATGGTGGTGTAGTGTTTAACACAGTGGTGTAGTGGTTAGTATGGTGGTGTACTGGTTAGTATGGTGGTGTACTGGTTAGTTCGGTGGTGTAGTAGTTAGTATGGTGGTGTAGTGGCTAGTATGGTGGTGTAGTAGTTAGTATGGTGGTGTAGTGGTTAGCATGGTGGTGTAGTGGTTAGTATGGTGGTGTATTGGTCAGTATGGTGGTGTAGTGGTTAGTACGGTGGTGTAGTAGTTAGCATGGTGGTGTAGTGTTTAACACAGTGGTGTAGTGGTTGGTACGGTGGTTTAGTGGTTAGTATGGAGGTGTAGTGGTTAGTATGGTGGCGTAGTGGTTAGCATGGTGGTGTAGTGGTTAGTATGGTGGTGTAGTGGTTAGTATGGTGGTGTAGTGTTTAACACAGTGGTGTAATGGTTAGTATGGTGGTGTAGTGGTTAGTACGGTGGTGTAGTGGTTAGTATGGTGGTGTAGTGGTTAGTATGGTGGTGTAGTGGTTAGCATGGTGGTGTAGTGTTTAGTATGGTGGTGTAGTGGTTAGTATGGTGGTGTAGTGTTTAACACAGTGGTGTAGTAGTTAGTATGGTGGTGTAGTGGTTAGTATGGTGGTGTAGTAGTTAGTATGGTGGTGTAGTTGTTAGTATGGTGGTGTAGTGGTTAGTATGGTGGTGTAGTGGTTAGCCTTGTGGTGTAGTGGTTAGTATGGTGGTGTAGTGGTTAGTATGGCGGTGTAGTGGTTAGTATGGTGGTGTAGTGGTTAGTATGGTGGTGTAGTGTTTAACACAGTGGTGCAGTGGTTAGTACGGTGGTGTAGTAGTTAGTATGGTGGTGTAGTGTTTAACACAGTGGTGCAGTGGTTAGTACGGTGGTGTAGTAGTTAGTATGGTGGTGTAGTGGTTGGTACGGTGGTGTAGTGGTTAGTATGGTGGTGTAGTAGTTAGTATGGTGGTGTAGTGGTTAGTATGGTGGTGTAGTGGTTAGTATGGTGGTGTAGTGGTTAGTATGGTGGTGTAGTGTTTAACACAGTGGTGTAGTGGTTAGTATGGTGGTGTAGTGGTTAGTATGGTGGTGTAGTGGTTAGTATGGTGGTGTAGTGTTTAACACAGTGGTGTAGTGGTTAGCACTTTCGCTTCACAGCAAGATGATCCGGGCTGGATTAAGGGGCCGGGCTTGGAGCTCCTACAATCACACATAATCTGAAAGAAGACCATCCAGTCATTTTTTTATTGTGCACAATTTAACAACGGCCTCTGTGAGCGGCGTCATTTTTGTAGTTCTGAAAAGTTTGTGGCATTTAGCACTAGCTAACAATTACAACTGTAGTCATATATTAACAGAAATGTGATGTTCTATACAGTTCATGCTGTTTAGTGGCAGAGAACGGTAACAGCTGATGTAATGTATTAACAGAGATGTAATGTTCTAGATAGATCTTGGCATTTAGCACTAGATAACCCTGACAGCTGAGGGAATATATGAACTGGGCTGTAAATGTTCTAGATAGTTCTTGGCATTTAGCACTAGTTAACCCTGACGTCTGAGGGAATATATTAACTGGGCTGTAAATGCTCTAGATAGTTTTGGTGTTTAGCACTAGCTAATGCTAACAGCTGAGGTAATATCCAAGCATCTATTATCTGCCCCTTAATGCCGTTAGTCGAAGTCACAGGAGGCTGGAGCCAATCCCAGCGTCATCGGGCGAAGGCGGGGTACACCATGGACAGTTCTCCAGTCCATTCCATGGACAACACACACTCACTCCTACGGGCAGTTTAGAGTGAGCGATCAACCTGCATGTGTTTGGACTGTGGGAGGAAACCAGAGTACCCGGAGGAAACCCACTCAAGCACAGAGAGAACATGCACACTTCACACAGAACAGCCTGGACAGGGAACCCAACCCAGATCACCTTGCTGTGAGGAGACTGACCACTACCCCACCGTCCCGCCAGCTGAGGTAAAATATTAACTTTAATGTAATATTCTAGATAGTTCTAGTTGTTATCGTTGCTGCGGGATCCACAGTAGCATTAATGTTGTTAGTTTGTTGGTTGAAGGTCTGTGAGATAAACTTCCAGGTAAATCAGGTGAGAGTAAACTGAGAAGGTGCGCTGGCTTGAAGTCACGCCCCCTGTGGGGGTGTATTTATACAGGAGGAGGAGGAGCTGCGCTGATACATACCTGCTGTATTTTCACTAAAAAGCACGTCAGGTGTTTCATAAAGACCCCAGAGAGACACTGGGTTCTCTGAAGGGAGATATTATGGATCCTTTAAGGAACATACCATCACACAAACATTAGAACTGAATGTGCTGCTTTGTCGTGGAGCTGTAGATTCTTCTCGTTTACCAGAAAAGACCACAAGCACTCCTTTATCTGCCGCAGCTCGCAGAGCATCAGTCTGATGGAGGTCACAACCACCCGAACACCTTGTTCCCTCCACCTGTGGCTCAGTCAACCGATCCTCTGGGCGGATGGGGTTTGGGGTGGGGGGAGACTGGAACGGTGTGGGACGTTTATGCTTTTGAAATTTTTTTCAATGATCCTTGCGCCCAACAAGAGGAGCCTTTCTTTTCCAGACTGTGCTCCAGAAGTTCAGTGGGAGGCTAGAGTTACGCTGCTGGGAAGGCCGGGATGCTTTGGTTTTGGGCACAGAAGTCATTTTCAATTGGCCATTGTTGGCTCATGGATTTGGCACCTGAATCGGTGTAATGAAGTAGCGTTTGGCTTTATTACGGCCCAATCAGGCGCCTTCAGCTGCAGCGCCGGGCCCCCCGTCCGTCACGGCTCTGTTTGATTTCCATAGATTTCCATTCAGCGCGGAGAGATGCAGGGTCGTTTGACTTGTTCACTGCTTAATGTGACACAAACAAGGTTGGATGAATGTCATGCATCCAGAAGTGCTTCAGATTTTCATCAGTGAGCCCACACGGCATTTCACGCCGTGCTTGTTATTCGTATTTCATCCGTGGCGTGCGACGCAGTGAGCAAGCGCGTCGGTGAAATTAAACACAGATGAGGCATAATGACATGTAAATTGGCGCTGATTGGCGCAGATTGGTCTAATATGCTAATTTGCATCACATTCAAACGAACAGTGGGAGCTGAAGAGTCTCCTTCCTGCAGCGATTCAGGGTTCGGAACTCAATGGAACCTTTCAAACTGTGAGTGAGAAACGAGTGACAAGGAACTCTAAGATGTTCTCTGATATGAGATCTGTTAAGCTCAGGAGATGTTTGTGAGGAGATTAGACATAAGATCTCAGCGGTCCAGTATGCGTCCACACCTTTCCGATCTCTCATCACTCATGATTCTCAGAAGCTGGTGAAGTTGGGTGCCCCTGATGAAGAAGAACCACTTTTAGTCCCATAAAGAACCATGTTTGGGGAAAAAGAGGTGCAAAGAACCAGTCCACGATTCTAAAGAACCATAACTAAAAAAGAGATGTGTGACTATGAAGAACCTTTAAGAGCACTCTACACTCTGCCACAAAGCGTTCTTTGAGTGATGCCACAGGAGAACCACTTTTGGTTTCAGAAATGGCCACATTTGGAAAAAGGATGTGAAGAACCAGAAGGTGCCACAAAATATTCTTTGATTGAAGAATAGGAAGAACCACTGTTGATGATCAGAAGAACCATGGCTGGAAGAAAGAGATGTGTGAGTTTGAGGAACCTTTAACAGGTTAGAGAACCTTCACACACCCACTACAGAACCTCTGACGGACCTTAAAGAATCGTACATAATTTAAAGTTTCTAGACTTACAAAATGTGTCATGAAAGGTTCATTGACTGATGCCACAGATGAACCACCTTGAAGAACCTTAAAGAATTTTAATTTAAAGGTTCTACAGTCTTATATAAATGGAAGAAGTGGTTCTTTACAGAACCACTTTTGGTTCTCTAAAGAACCACATGTGGAAAAAGCGATGCAAAGAACCAGTCCAAGGTTCTAATGAAAGAGATGTGTGACCGTGAAGAACCTTTGTAAAGCTCAAAGACCCTTAATACACTCTACACTCTCCACAAAGCTTTCTTTGACTGATGGAAAAACCCTGTTGGTGATCGGAAGAACCATGGCTAAAAAAAAAGAGATGTGTGAGTGTGAAGAACCTTTAAAAGGGTTAGAGACCTTTCACACACCCACTACAGATCTTCTGAAGAACCTTAAATTACCTTCACAAAATTTACAGTTTTTTTAAAAAATGTGTCACAAGAGGTTCTTTGCCTGATGAGAGGTTCTCTAAAGAACCTTAAATAAAAAGAGATGCGAGTGTGATGAATCTTAAAGAATCTTCACACTTAAAGGTTGTACACTTTAGATGCCATGAAGCATTCTTTGAATAATGCCACAGAAGAACCACTTTTGGTTCTCTAAAGAAACTTAAGTGAAAAATAAGATGCAGGCATGTGAAGAACAATAAAGAACCTTCATTTGAAGGACCTACACTCTGAGGCTACAAAAGTACCACTTTTGGAAAATGATGCAAATAACCAGTCCAAGGATCTAAAGAACCATGACTAAAAAAAAGAGATGTGTGACTGTGAAGAACCTTTTCCAAAAGGTTCTATAGTCTTATAAAAAGCCACAGAAGAACCACTTTTGGTTCTTAAAAGAACATTAAGTTAAAAAAACAGATGTGTGGAGAACCTTAAATAACCTAAAAGGTTCTACACATTTTTTAAAAAGACTTACCACAAAAGTTTCTTTGAGTGATGCCACAGTTGTCTAAAGAATCTCATCTTTAGAAAAGAGGTGTGTGAGTGTGAAGAACTTTTTAAAGAATCATCACAGAATAAGAAGTTCTTCAATCATGTAAGGTTCTCCAAAGAACCATCTTTTACAAAGTTATTTAGTAGAATTGAAATGGGTCTTTTCATCTCCTCAAGAAATTATTATTAATATTAACATTATGATTGGTGCTGCTAGAAAATTATTTGGAGACAAGGGTATCAAAAGTATTCACATTCAGTACTCAGGTAGAAGTATATATACTACGATTTAAAATACTTCTGTAGAAGTTCAAGTATCAGCTTTTTATTCTAGTAAAAGTGTAAAAGTACTGCTTTCAGAACTACTTAAAGTATAAAAGTAAAAATAATTCAAGGGGAAAAAATGCCATTAAGGATGAAAGCTTAGGCCGCACCACAGGGGTCTATATTGCGCTAGCCCACCTCCTCAAAAAAACATTCTTCTAAAAGCCATAATGACTATAATGTTATACTCAAATGTTAATGTTGATAAATTTGGGATGCGCTATAGGCTTCCTGTTTCAGCCGCATATACGCCAACCGAACATGCATTATAATACAATGTAAATATATTAAAGAAGCATATCTGTGTACTACTGAGTATTAACATGTGTTTCATGGAGCGGAAGATATGATGAGTAGTCCTCTATAAGTATTGTAATGGGGCAAAAAGACAAACTTCAAAAACATGTTATCAGTAACCTTTACTGGAATGTAAATGTACATGAATGAAAATTAGCTGTAAATGAAATAGGAGTAACAAGGCTATGTTTAAAATGTAAGGAGTAGAAAGTACAGATAATGGAGTGTAAATGTAAGGAGTAGAAAGTACTGATAATGGAGTGTAAATGTAAGGAGTAGAAAGTACAGATAATGGAGTGTAAATGTAAGGAGTAGAAAGTACTGATAATGGTGTGTAAATGTAAGGAGTAGAAAGTACAGATAATGGAGTGTAAATGTAAGGAGTAGAAAGTACTGATAATGGAGTGTAAATGTAAGGAGTAGAAAGTACTGTTAATGGAGTGTAAATGTAAGGAGTAGAAAGTACAGATACTGGTGTGTAAATGTAAGGAGTAGAAAGTACTGATAACGGAGTGTAAATGTAAGGAGTAGAAAGTACTGATAACGGAGTGTAAATGTAAGGAGTAGAAGTAAAAAGTCAGCTGAAAAATAATTACTTATATATATTATAAAGTATAAATAACCAAAAGTTCTACTTAAGTAAAGTAAGAAAGTATTTGTACTTCATTACTTGACACCTCTGTTAGGAGATATAAGCACGTGTTCTATTCACTGTAGATGGTTCTAAAATAAGAAGCTCCTGATTTGTGACATATTATAACGAGCAACAGATCTTCTTGCAGGTCCCTCCAGAACTCCAACACAGGAGGAGAGTAGGAGGAGAGGAAGAAGAGGAAAGGAGGAAGGGAGGAGATGAGCAGGAGGAGTGGAGACGAGAGAATGAGAAAATGAGAGCAGGAGGAGAGAAGGGGTATTGAGGAGGAGAGGAGAGGAGGAGAGAAGGGGAGATGAGGAGAGAAGAAGAGGATAAGGAAGGGAAGAGAGGAGAGGAAAGGAGGAAGGGAGGAGATGAGCAGGAGGAGTGGAGACGAGAGAATGAGAAAATGAGAGCAGGAGGAGAGAAGGGGTATTGAGGAGGAGAGGAGAGGAGGAGAGAAGGGGAGATGAGGAGAGAAGAAGAGGATAAGGAAGGGAAGAGGGGAGGAAGAGAGGAGAGGAAAGGAGGGGGTCAGAGTGTATTTAAGGAGCTGCTGTGGAGAGTGGTCAGTAGGAAAGAGCAGGCCTGTGTTTTTAGAGTGGACAGCCCGCGTGGTGTTGGGGGGAATTTGGCAGGCGTGCGAGACGAGCTGAGAAAAAGGAGCTTAAACAGGAGCCGCTTGTGTCTCCAGCTGCCAGAGGAGCCGTTTCACGGCATTAACCTCCACCTGACCTGGTCCATCCAGCACAACTCACACCTGTACCTGATTCTACTGAAACCACCGGTCAACCACAACATTAAACCTCCTCCCTGCATCTCCACTCACTGTCCAGTGTATCAGCTCCACTGACCATACAGGAGCTACACTTACAGACTGTAGCTCATCTGATTCTCTGTATACTTTATTACTCTGTTCTTTAATGATCAGGACCCCCACAGGACCACCACAGAGCAGATACTACTAGGGAGTTGGATCAGTCTAAGCTCTGCAGGGATACTGACATAGGGGTGGTGGTGTGTTAGTGTGTGTGGTGCTGGTGTAAGTGGATCAGACACAGCAGTGCTGCTGCTGGAGTGTTTAAACACCTCAGTGTCACTGCTGGACTGAGAATCGTCCACCAACCAAAACTATCCAGACAGCAGTGTCCTGTGGGCGGCGTCCTGTGTCCACTGATGAAGAACTAGGAACACAAACTGTGCAGCAGCAGATGAGCTACTGTCTCTGACTTTACATCTACAAGGTGGACCAGCAAGTAGTAGGAGTGTCTAATAGAGTGGACAGTGAGTGGACACAGTGTTTACACACTCCTGCAGCACTGCTGTGTCTGACAGTCCTAACAGTCAGGAAGGTATAAAGGGGAAGGTAGGTATGAGGTTCATACCTTCATGCATTCCTGTCTGTGGTAGGCCTGAAAACATGGGGCGGTAGTGGTTCTATGTAGTACCGAAAAGAGAACCCTTTTTAAGAAGGATCTGTATAGAACCATCAGCACACTGATGACGCATGATGCAAAAAACACTTTGGTAATGCAAAGCGTTCTTTAAGTGTTGATTATTCTATGCAGAACCATCTTCTTGGCTAAGGAGCCCTTGAAGAACCATCTTTTTCACATGTACTGTGGAGGGGATGTTCACTGCATTAGATTAACATCACATTCTGCTCCTCCACCAGATATATCCCAGCATTCCACCAGGTGTGTCCTCCTAAGACTGTACAGTGAACACACTATAAATATATCCTGTACCTCAGTGTAAAACATGCCTCATGCTGATCACCTGAGTGGGACAGCAGGAGTGAAGTGACCCGGTCAGCTCAGCTCCCGGTGACAGTAAGTGTAACTGAGTTATTATTGTAAGGCAGATGCAGGAGTACACGGGGCAGCAGGAGCTCGTCTCTCCCGGAGAGCCAGATTGAAGGTGATGCGCTGCAGCTCGTTAAACATTCGCTCAGGCTTCCCTCTGCATCGCGTCCCCGCACGTCTGCTGGTAAATCCTACAGTTCCCATGGAAACAGCCCAGGTAGCCCACACGCAGACTTCAGCGTCAGCCTGGTCTTGGATCAGCCTGAGAGAGATGCAGAGTCCTCTGCCAAAGTTTGGGTGCCTCTGGTTAAATTCCATGTTTTGCTGGGTATGAGTTGCACAATTATTGGTTATTTACTGGATTTAATAAACAGCGTGGGCTGTGTGGGTTCACCACTCTGCATACAACTACATAGTCACTGTGTGTAAATGGAATGCACAAGAACTTTCCCTCCATATGCACCAGTCAAATGTGATCCAATCAGTGGCTGCATATATACCGATCACCCATAACATCAAACCTCCTCCCTGTATCTCCACTCACTGTCCAGTGTTTCAACTTTACTGACCATATAGGAGCTACACTTACAGACTGTAGTTCATCTGATTCTCTGTATACTTTATTACTCTGTTCTTTAATGATGAGTACCACCACAGAGCAGGTACTACTATCATTCTCAGCACTGCAGTGACAGTAACATGGTGGTGGTGTGTTAGTGTGTGTTGTGCTGGTGTGAGTGGATCAGACACAGCAGTGCTGCCGGAGTGTTTAAACACTGTGTCCACTCACTGTCCACTCTGTTGGACACTGCTACCTTTGTTGGTCCACCTGCTGCACAGGCTGCTCACAAGACCATAAAATATCTGTATAGTTAAATAGTCAGAGAAACAAACTTTCTGAGTCAGATCTGTTTACAGTGGTGGTGAATGGACGTCCACCTCTAAAAGCTCCCTTTTTTACGTTATTACAGTAGATGGTTATAAATACACTGTCTGATGTCTGAGACGCTGTTTATGAATATTTCAGTCTTAAACTCCATTCATGGTGGAGGAATACATGCAGGACGTTGTGAGGTTAAAATAGTCCCCAAAGAAAACCTAGTATTTTCAGATTTTCCAGATTTTACCATAAACATCCATATAAACTCAGAAGACACATATAGCTTCACTGTTGGGTTTGGATCACTCAGTTATACTGAAAAATCAGTGGAATTCCCCTTTAAGACTGATGGCTTCAATTAACTATGCTGCTTGAGCTCCATCACTTAGACAAGATCCTTAATAACACTAACACTGTACAAATGATAGATTAAAACTCTTTTATGTCAATACAACATCGTCATCATCATCAGTCTGTTATCCGAAACGTCTGCATGTCTTATGAAGCCCCTGTGCAGGTGGCCTTCTAATGAAGGCGTTAATGACTTTTACACAGTGCTGTGTTCACGGTTCTTTAGAGCTCACTAGTACGTGTGTCTACAGCACATCTCTTCTGTGAAGCGCTTGCCAGGATTCCCACAAAGGCCTGCGTTAAGCATTCATAGTGAGTGGCCTCTGTCTGCCTATTAAGCTCAGATGGAGTTTATAATGTTGGCGGGGAGGAGGACCAGCTGGTGAGGCAGCGCGTTCAGCATCCAAACATACCCACACAGCATCTCTTTCTCTGATTCAGATACACTTACAAATAGATTCATTGGCATGAATTGCAATTAAACGTTTTCATAGCAGTAAGAGCCACGCATGATTCTAATAATGCCAAACAAACATTGAAGAGAGAATTTGAAACGTAAGAATGTCCAGAAGAAGTTAATAGTCAGTAATTTAAATAGATCAGTGTTCTTTTATTATCATTATACTGAAAAATATATGAAAAAATAGAATAATGGATAAAATAAGAATAAGGCTAAAGACAGTGGGAGAAAAAAGTATTGAACACATCACTCATTTTTTAAGTAAATATATTTCTAAAGGTGCTGTTGACATGAACCTCCTTGTCAGCTGTCGGTAACAACCCATCCGATCCACATATGCAAAGAAATCAAACCATAGATGTCAGCTGAGTCAACATAGTTTCAACTTATGGCCTATAAAAAGATGTCTCGTTACCAAGGTGCCACATAAGAAACCCATTTCATGATGGGTAAAACCAGTGAGGTCTTTCACGACCTTCGCAACCTTATTTTTGTTTAAATTGAATGCAAGCAGCTACAGGAAACCAATAAAGGAAGCGCAGGGAGCGCATTTTACCATAAACTGGCCACGACCAGGTGCTTCCCTCAAGATTTCAGACAGAGGAGTGAAAAGAATTATCAGAAGACTTGTCCAAGAGCTGAGGACCACCTCTGGAGAGCTACAGAAAGACCTGGACTCAGCAGGTACAGCTGTTTCAAAGAAAACAATAAGTACTGCATTCAACAACCATGGCCGGTATGCCCACCACACTAGACTCCACTTTTGAAGAAGAAGCATTTTGAAGTGTGTCTGAGTCGATAGAAGGAGGCACCAGAACCTTTAGAAATATGTTTGCTTAAAAAGTTGTTGACGTGTTCAATACTTATTTCACCTGCTGTAACAATTCCAAATCCCAGTATAAATTTAATTTTGTTTTATTTATTAAAAAAAAACCAAAAAAAAAAACCCCAATGTTTGGACAGTCTACTAGGTTATCAGCTTTGGGAAATATCATATGCCTTTTTGTTGCCAGTTTCTACTCCCAACTCTTTCTTCCTCAAATGTGGATTTCTGCAGAACTTGTGGGCCATGTTGAGTGCAGACCAAGATCTACCCTCAGATTTTCAGTGGCGTCAGGAGACTATGAGAAACATTGTACTGTGAACTTTCAGGTATGTTTTGGATTGCTGTCCTACCCATTAATCTATCTCAGCTTCTGTTTTGTGACTGACTGCAACACAACCTCAAAGGATAATGGATTCACATAGCTGGCAAGGTGTTCCTTTCATCAGATGCTGCTCCTTCTTTTCTGCAAGAGTGTCTTCGGTGATTGTGGCCTAAGAGTTCCTGCAGGCCCTTTGGAGTTACAGGGGGGTTTTGCTTTGGTTTATTGGCCAACATATGAGCAGTTCTGGAGTTTTCTCCTCCTGGATCTTGACCTGACCTCCAGAGTTCCCCTTCATTATCATGCCTTAATGACATTTCGGACAGTGAAAATTGCAAGCTGGTATCCTTATAGCCTGTGCCTGCTTACTTTAGCTTAATTTAGATCCTCCTTTAGATCCTCTGCCAGTTGCTTAAAGAGGCCTATGGTTGTTGAGTGTTAGCACAAAGTTTAAAGAGTCAGGAAATGTATTAGGCTTTGGAATTCTCTTCTGCTGACAATTCCTAGCCTGACTAGTAAGTCCTAACCAGTCAGTTAACCAGGCTGTGCTCCTGACGTGTTGACCAGTCAGAGGCTGTCTTCCTGACTTGTAGACCAACCAGACTAATTTAGACTAATTTGTTGATCAATGAGAGTTCATGTTCCTGACTTGTTGACCGATCAGAGGTCATGATCATAACTTGTCGACCAATCAAAGGCGGTTTTCCTGACTTGTTGGCCAATCGGAGGCAGTGTTGCTGACTTGTTGACCAATAAAAGACCGTGTTCCTGACTTGTACACATAAACAGCACTATGTTTACAGGTATGTCTCTACCAGTGCTCAGACAGTCAATTGGTTGTTTAATGTCTGAGACTGAAACAGTGTCCAGACTTTTGCACGTGCCACAATTAATGTTTTAATTTTTTTCTGTTTTTAATGTAATCAAATACAAAGAAACTGCACATTTACATTTGCAGGAAAAGCTATTTTTATAAACAGTTTGCTGAATCTCTCCCTCTCTTTTTCTCCCACACAGTACTGGCATGGTGTCCAGAACTTTTAGCATGAAAGCTGGTGGTGAGTTATTTATATTTATATTTATACCCATATCCTGCGTACCTGCAGTGGATTATACAACCAAATATATATATATATATTTATATATATATATATATATATATATATATATATATATATTCATTATGTGTTCAAAGAAGTATTCAGAGACCTCCTTCAAATCTCCTCCCATATCTTTACAGAATGAGGCAAATGTCTCAGGACACAGAAAGTTGCTACATCAACCACAATAAACGACTGAACTGTGCTTAGCACCAAGGAGATATTGCAATTCTGATAACATCAATCGATTTCTGAGACAATTCTGTTTTCCAATTGGAAGAACTTGACCTTGATCTAATATGGTGGCCTTTAAGATGGTGGCCATGTTTGGGACATGGCCTAAAAGTTAAACCCCCTCACCTGTTACTTAGTGGGGTATTCAGATAGGTCATTTTCCATTTCGCTTCTGAAATAAAAGAGTGTCCTGAGACTTTTGACTCACCCTGTGGAACCATCTAACCATCTAACACAAGAAAGGATATACACAAAATACAGGAACACGTCTGTGAGGATACGATTGCATTTGGTACTGATCACTCTGATCCCTAAGGTCACGTTTTCAGTATTTGTTCAGGGGGTCTGTTGAGCCTTAACACTCCAACTGAACACAACATGTTCAGTAGAGTCTTGTCATTTCAAGTCATCCTGAAGATGTTCAGTAGACCTTTATTCCTTCAACCAATCTAAAAGGTGTCCTGTAGAGCTTCATCACTCCAGATTAACCCAAAGATGTTCAGAGGAGCTTCATCATTCCAACCATCCCAAAGGTGTTTAGTAGACCTTTATCCCTTCAGCCAGTACAAAAGGTGTTCAGTAGACATTTATCTCCTCAAGTTATTCCAAGAGCGCTTAGTAGACCCTTATCATTCTAACTCAGCTTAAAGATGTTCAGAGGAGCTTCATTATTCCAACTCATCCCAGAGGTGTTCTGTAGACCATAACCCCCTCCAGCCTATCCTGAAGGTGTTCAGTAGACCTTTATCTCTTCAACCCACCACTAAAGGTGTTCAGTAGATCCTTATCCCTTTAACCCACCCCAAACATGTTCAAGTAGACCTTTATCCACTCAACCTATCCCAAAGGTGTTCAGTACAGCTTTTTCACTCCAACCTACCCTAGAGATGTTCAGTGGAGGGTCTTTATTCTCCATTATTCAAATGAAATGTTCGGTAGTGCTTGGTCACAGTGGAGCTTGATTAGTGCTCAGCACTGCGAATGGTGACCTTCAAAATCTGAATGAGTCGTTTTCCGTTATGGAGTGTAAAATAGGTCAGTCAGTTAAACACACAACACCGTGTGAATTACCTCCAGTCTCAGTCATTTCAGCCTGTTAGAAATCAATGCTGACTCACAGCTCTGGCCTTTTATTGAAACTCTGACTGACGATCTGAGACGAGGTCAAGGCAGCTGCTCAAGTGTCCAAGCAGGACCGGTCTAATAAAAAATAATCTGATTCTGATCTCTACGCTCTGTTAGTGACACTGGGCATATGCAGGTGTGGAAAATGGACTCTGAGTCTTTCAGCAAAGAGGAACTGCTGCTGCTCCTGTGTGTACATATACAGTGAGTTTGTAGAAGTTTGTAAATCTATAGTCAAATGACACATTGTTGTAGTGTAAATAAAACACTACTGCACATTATAATACACAACACACTCGGTTATCTAGAACTAGGCGCATACTACCATTCATTTTCACAACCAGTTATTTAGAACCTGCCTATACACCTACTCGTATTCACCCAAATGTTATCTAGAACCTGCTCACACTGCTACTAGTATTCACAGTTAATTATCTAGAACCCATTTACACTACCCCACACATATTTACAGACTGCTATCTTAAACCCACTTACACTACCACTCATGTTTGGAGTCAATTATCTAGAACTGCCTCTAGATTTCAAACGGCATTTGTTTATAAGTTCTCTAAGAACAACAGGGTTAGGGTTAGGAATGATTAATAACAAACTAACAATAACAAACAGGTTTTGGTTTAAAGACTGTGATTGGCTGAACCGTCTCGTCACTATGTGTTAATAACGAGTGAGCACTAGTAGTGGTGTGTCAGCTCAGCCTTTACTCGCTGGTTCTCTCTGCTGAGGAGCTCGAGGGTTGGCATTCACGCTGTAGAACACAGAACAGCACAAATGAGTATTGATTCTGAGCTGACGACCTCGCTGCTCAGAAACTTCACGTCTCTTGTAAAATCAGGATTCAGCCGGGAGCCACAGGAGTCCGGGATAAGCTGATGCGGTGATTGCATTAAGTACATGATCTGTTTCTTCTATAAAGCCGTGCCAGTGTATTTCTCCAGTCTGAGACACGTCCAGCAGACTTAGACTCACTCTGCTCTCCCTGAACTCAGCATAATCAGTCAAAAGAGGTTTCAAAATAAGAGGAATACAAGAAAATAACTAAACATACAGTCCAGATTAAACATATATATTTATTTAATCAAAATAAATGTTTTCCAACTTCACTATTATATTATATTATATTATATTATATTATATTATATTATATTATATTATATTATATTATATTATATTATATTTAAGCCTATATTAGGCCATTAAGACATACCGAGACTTATTTAATCAAAATAAGTGTTTTCTCAACTATTATATTATATTATATTATATTATATTATATTATATTATATTATATTATATTAGAACACACCGAGACTTATTTACAGTCTAGTAAACATAAAAAGGCTGTGCTAATCAAATTAAGTTGTCGAACACTGACTGAACCCACCTAACATACTATTAGAAATCCCAATAGGGTCCTAGCAGACATTGTCATAATCATAAAGGAATTTTATCTTGGTTTTTGTGGTTTTTGGTCAGTAGTTGAAATTTAAGGCTAGAAGAACTCATGGTTCCACAGGGATTGTAGCTGCACAGGGCCTAAAATTTTGAGGGTTTGATTGACAGCTGTTTACTGATGTTCTGTGCATGGCATTCCAGCGATGACCTGAGGCTACCAGACACAGTTCACACGAGCTCGTGACAGGTACACACATACACACACACACACACACACACACACACATACACACACACAAATGAAACCGTCTTGATCCCCAGTTCTCGTACAGATCTTAAGATTCTGTGTTTAAATATAACAATTATCGCATTTCACACTGAAGTGATTCACTAATATATTCTATTATATCAATCATATATCAGATCAATTGCATTCCACACATCTCATTGATATCTGCTGCTTTCAAACCGAATCAATCAAATGCTGTATTCAGTTACTGCTGTTTTGCTACCTCAGTTACTGTTATGGTCATATAAACCAGACTATCTGCTAATATGTCATATGTTACATCCCTGTTTACGTGCTCTACATACTCTCAGTACTGTTACTGTATCTGGACTGGGTTCTCTTTTGTCTGCACTGTGTGTATGTTGTACTGTTTTGTATGTTTTGTGTTGCACCATTTGCTCCTGAAGGAATGTTGTTTAGTTTCACTGCGTGCTGGTATATGAACATATACATATCTTAAATATCATCACTGCCTAAAGAAAAACAAGTTTCCAGAAGAGAACCCTTACAGAAGATAACAAAAATGTTTTTTTTTTAATTTCAGTGTAAGTCAATGGAAACATTTTCCAGGTGATTTTGGAGCATTTCTATTGGTTAATTGATCACGAAACTCTTAAAGACAGCGATATGTGTCACATGCATGTATATAACCCTTTAACGTTCTTCTCAACCGTTCGTTAGTTCGTTAGGCTTAAAACATTCACTAGAGGTTAGTAGATACGGCTTTAATGTTCGTATCCATAGCAGAAGCAGGTAAATCTGTCCACATGTGTTAAAACATGCGTTACCGAACGGTCTAATAGTCTCTTTATGTTAAAGGTGTCTGTAATGTAGTTGATACTGTTATGTAATGTAATGTAATGTAATTGATACTGTTATGTCATGTAATGTAATGTAATTGGACAGTTGGAAATATTATTGTCCCAAATGAAAAATACAAACTAAACACTTCTTGGTGAGGACGTTGTATACAGTGTGTGTGTGTGTGTGTGTGTGTGTATGTGTGTGTGTTGGGGGCGGGGTGGTACACAGCAGGTGGTCCGAAGGAATACAGGACTGTAAAAGTTAAGGAATCACTGGATTAGGAATAAATTGAAAGATATTTTTTTTTCACACTGAAAAGGAAATGATCGATGGCAGGACGGCCGGGGGTGTGGTCTGATTGGGTCCCAGATGCCGTGAGCGGGAGTGGACTTTGGCCCTCTTACAGGAGAGAGTAGAGCTGCCGCCTGATTGGCTGAGGAGAACATTCTGTTACCATGACAGTGCGGAGGAGGGGAAGACAAACCCAGAGCATCTGCACTCTTTCATTCTCTTTCTCACTCTCTCTCTCTTTCTGTCTCTCATTCTCTCTCTCTTTTTCTCTCTTTTCTGTCTCTCCCTCTCTCTCACACACACATTCCCCCTCTCTCTCTCTTACTCTTTCTCTCTCTCTCTCTCCCTCTCTTTCTGTCTCCCTCTCTCACTATCACATACACATGTAACCTGCAGGTGACTAATGACTCCAGGCCAGCGTTGTGAGCTGGTAGGGTACTTTTACTGTCGCTGTCACAGATTCAGTCTGAGTCATTCGGGTTGATGTGGTCTAAATAACAGATCCTGCTGAAAGAGAGAGAGAGAGAGAGAGAGAGAGAGAGAGAGAGAGATAGAGTGTGCGAGAGAGAGAGAGAGAGAGAGATAGAGAGTGTGTGAGAGAGAGAGAGAGAGAGAGTGAGAGAGAGATAGAGTGAGAGAGAGAGAGAGAGAGTTTGTGTTCCGTGTTTGTTGTGTATCGGGCATCTCAGTGGCTAAGTAGCAGGAGGCGCTCAGTCTAGAACACGCTGCTGATTTATTCCGGCTGGAAAGTGCGGATCTGGAGCGGCTGGGATGAATGACTGCTTGTGCTTCGGAATGTCTATGTTAAGGTTTAACACTCAATATTAAAATATATCCAGAGTTATTAACTACTTTTGGAGGATCTGGAGCTGATAATGATTGTACTGGAATAAAATTGGTAGTAACTTAGTAACCCTAATAAACTGAGTGAGAAAATCATGCGGTAGCTATACGGTAGTGAGGGAAGCTATGCTGAATCTACAGAAAGTCTGTAAATCAAAAGAGGCGAGAATACACGTGCAGCAAATGATTCAGAACAATATAGATATTTGTATTAAACAGAGCCTTTTATGCTCATTTCAGTGGAGTGAACAATGGAGTGAGCAGTTAAGGGAACAATGGATTGAGCAGTGGAAGGAGCAGTGGAGTGAGCAGTGAAGGGAACAATGGAGTGAGCAGTGGAGTGAGCAGTGGAGGGAACAATGGAGTGAGCAGTGAAGTGAGAAGTGAAGAGGACAATGGAGAAAGCAGTGGAAGGAGCAGTGAAGGGAACAATGGAGTGAGCAGTGGAAGGAGCAGTGGAGTGAGCAGTGGAGGGAACAATGGAGTGAGCAGTTAAGGGAACAATGGAGTGAGTAGCGGAGAAAGCAGTGGTGGGAACAGTGGAAGGAGCAGTGGAGTGAGCAGTGAAGGGAACAATGGAGTGAGCAGTGGAGTGAGCAGTGAAGGGGACAATGGAGAAAGCAGTGGAGGGACCAGTGGAAGGAGTAGTGGAGTGAGCAGTTAAGGGAACAATGGAGTGAGCAGTGGAGGAAGCAGTGGAGGAAGCAGTAGAGTGAGCAGTGGAGGGAACAGCAAAGGGAATGTTGGAGTAAACGGTCAAGAGAAAAGAGGGGGGGCAGTAAAGGGGGTAGTGGGGGGAGCAGAGGAGGGGATGGAACTAGTTAACACTGGTGAACACACACACTAGTGGGCAGTAAAACACCCACATACACACACACACACACACACACACTAGTGAACACACGCACACTAGTGAACACACACACTAGTGGGCAGTAAAACACCCATATACACACACACACTAGTGAACACACACACACACACACACTAGTGAACGCAGCCCTATCCACAGTATCCGAGGAGCAGTTGGTGTCTTGTTCGAGGGTCCTGAGTCGTGTCCTGGCTCAAAATGGCAACCTTCCGCTCACAAGGCTGGTTCCCTAATGTCCAGCCCACCCAAGCCCCACAAAAAAACATGTTTGTGGATTTACTGAACACTTGCTAGCTTCAGTTGGAGTTTTACACAGCTGTGGTGGTCAGTAGATAGCAGCAGCGCCTCTGTTGGCCAAATGAAGCACTACACTAGACCAACAATTAGGCCACAAACACTGGATACATCTTGTCACCCTAGTATCCTTCCATACATGCTACCCAGTAGTGCAGCCCACCCCTAGTGTGTCCAGTCACAGCTTTCATTCTCAGACTTACTTTCAGTTTTTCAAGAAATCTGCAGGAATGTTTTTCTCCAGCGTTCAAAGTTGATGCAGATACTGTGATGCAGATGAATTTGAACATAGACTTTTCTTCTCCTGTCAGCTACATCTGCTCTGACACTGAATTACAGGCTCTTATTGATTACCAATAACCGGCAAGCATGCTGTTATGTTCTATGGCCTCGTCTTCTTCCTGGCCTGCTTGGTCCTGAGTTACAGCTCAATACTGAGGTGCAGAAATCTTTTTGGACGTTTATTCTCGCAACAAAGTGCTTCTGCAGAACGCTGAGTGGACAGAACTCAACTTCTCCCCTTTAGGCCAACATCAGTCCACTCAGATATCCATCCGGCGGCTGCCACAGCTCTCCTGTCGGCATGCATTAGCTCAAGCGCCGCATTTTAATAATTTATAGACGTTTAGCCTTTCGGGTCAGGCTCCACCTGAGAGAGACCGAGCAAGCGGCGAACATTACCACAACGTTTAATAATGTTTTAATCTAACGTTGAAAGAATGTTTTTAAGATTTCAAATAATGGTCTCTTATGCCTGGTTCACACTACACGACTGTTTGAGTGGTCCTGTCTTTATACCGTTTACACTACACGACTGTTTGAGTGGTCCTGTCTTTATACCGTTTACACTACACGACTGTTTGAGTGGTCCTGTCTTTATACTGTTTACACTACACGTCTGTTTGAGTGGTCCAGTCTTTATACCGTTTACACTACACGACTGTTTGAGTAGTCAGGTCTTTATACCGTTCACACTACACGTCTGTTTGAGTGGTCCGGTCTTTATACCGTTTACATTACACGTCTGTTTGAGTGGTCCAGTCTTTATACCGTTTACACTACACGACTGTTTGAGTAGTCAGGTCTTTATACCGTTTACACTACACGTCTGTTTGAGTGGTCCGGTCTTTATACCGTTTACACTACACGTCTGTTTGAGTAGTCAGGTCTTTATACCGTTCACACTACACGTCTGTTTGAGTGGTCCGGTCTTTATACCGTTTACACTACACGTCTGTTTGAGTAGTCAGGTCTTTATACCGTTCACACTACACGTCTGTTTGAGTGGTCCAGTCTTTATACCGTTTACACTACACGACTGTTTGAGTAGTCAGGTCTTTATACCGTTTACACTACACGTCTGTTTGAGTGGTCCGGTCTTTATACCGTTTACACTACACGTCTGTTTGAGTGGTCCGGTCTTTATACCGTTTACATTACATTACACCACCATACTAACCACTACACCACCATACTAACCACTACACCACCATACTAACCACTACACCACCGTACTAACCAATACACCACCGTACTAACCACTACACCACCGTACTAACTACCACACCACCATACTAACCACTACACCACCATACTAACTACTACACCACCGTACTAACCACTACACCACCATACTAACCACTACACCACCATACTAACCACTACACCACCGTACTAACCACTACACCACCATACTAACCACTACACCACCGTACTAACCACTACACCACCATACTAACCACTACACCACCGTACTAACCAATACACCACCGTACTAACCACTACACCACCGTACTAACCACTACACCACCGTACTAACCACTACACCACCGTACTAACCACAATACCACCGTACTAACCACTACACCAACATATTAACCACTACACCACCGTACTAACCACTACACCACCATACTAACCACTACACCACCGTACTAACTACTACACCACCATACTAACCACTACACCACCATACTAACCACTAAACCACCATACTAACCACTACACCACCGTACTAACTACTACACCACCATACTAACCACTACACCACCATACTAACCACTACACCACCGTACTAACTACTACACCACCATACTAACCACTACACCACCGTACTAACCACTACACCACCATACTAACCACTACACCACCATACTAACTACTACACCACCATACTAACCACTACACCACCATACTAACCACTACACCACCGTACTAACTACTACACCACCATACTAACCACTGCTCCATGAATTTCAAGTTGAACTATATTTGTAAAGGCTCCTCTGGCTCAGATTTCGGGGCATGTGTTCCTGCAGTAGTTCTGCTCGCTGTGAGCGTCTGTGGGAAGATACGCTGCTGGTAATCAAACTCTGACCTGTTAACCTGAACAGGGTTCTGTTGGTTATGAGGGGCTGACATGCTGCCTGCTTCCCAACGTTTCCGCGAAATGGAGAAGAACATGAGTGCATTCTGTATAGGCTGAATTTAAAGAGGAGCTCTGCTACTTCCTGCTGAGGGATCTTCAGTCTGAGCTGCTCTTTTTTGAAAGCACAGCGAGGTCTTCAAATACATGGACTCTCTGATCAAACTGATCAGGCTTTTCTGACGAGCGTTGGATTGAGGCCCCGTGGATTTTACAAGAAGACCATTTATATAAAATAGGCCTAATTTTCAAAGCGTGACGGCTCCAGCTCCCATCGTTTCAGGAACCCTTCATCTCCACCAGCAGGAAAGCCCATTCCAGCACCCACTGGGCAGGAAACACCCTGAGTAGGTCACCAGTCCATCACAGGGCAGACACACACTAGCACCTAGACACAGGCAGAACATGCAGATTCCACACAAAGAGAACCAGGATTACCTGCTTCCAGCTACCCACCCCAATAACAGTCCAACAGGTGGGAATTTACTATTCACAGTGCAGCAGTGCAGCTGCGGGCTTTAGTAGTCTTTAGCAGTGTAGCAGTGCAGCTGGGGGCTTTAGTAGTCTGTAGCAGTGTAGCAGTGCAGGTGGGGGGCTTTAGTAGACAGTAACAGTGTAGCAGTGCAGGGGGGGCTTTAGTAGACAGTAACAGTGTAGCAGTGCAGGGGGGGCTTTAGTAGTCTTTAGCAGTGTAGCAGTGCAGGTGGGGGGCTTTAGTAGTCTGTTGCAGTGTAGCAGTGCAGGTGGGGGACTTTAGTAGTCTGTAACAGTGTAGCAGTGCAGGGGGGGCTTTAGTAGTCTGTAACAGTGTAGCAGTGCAGGGGGGGATTTAGTAGTCTGTAACAGTATAGTAGTGCAGGAGTGCAGGTGGGGGATTTAGTAGTCTGTAACAGTGTAGCAGTGCAGGTGGGGGATTTAGTAGTCTGTAACGGTGTAGCAGTGCAGGTGGGGGATTTAGTAGACAGTAACAGTGTAGCAGTGCAGGTGGGGGATTTAGTAGACAGTAACAGTGTAGCAGTGCAGGTGGGGGATTTAGTAGACAGTAACAGTGTAGCAGTGCAGATGGGGGATTTAGTAGTCTGTAACAGTGTAGCAGTGCAGGTGGGGGATTTAGTAGTCTGTAACAGTGTAGCAGTGCAGGTGGGGGATTTAGTAGTCTGTAACAGTGTAGCAGTGCAGGTGGGGGATTTAGTAGACAGTAACAGTGTAACAGTGCAGGTGGGGGATTTAGTAGACAGTAACAGTGTAGCAGTGCAGGTGGGGGATTTAGTAGACAGTAACAGTGTAGCAGTGCAGATGGGGGATTTAGTAGTCTGTAACAGTGTAGCAGTGCAGGTGGGGGATTTAGTAGACAGTAACAGTGTAGCAGTGCAGGTGGGAGATTTAGTAGACAGTAACAGTGTAGCAGTGCAGGTGGGGGATTTAGTAGACAGTAACAGTGTAGCAGTGCAGGTGGGGGATTTAGTAGACAGTAACAGTGTAGCAGTGCAGGTGGGGGATTTAGTAGTCTGTAACAGTGTAGCAGTGCAGGTGGGTGATTTAGTAGACAGTAACAGTGTAGCAGTGCAGGTGGGGGATTTAGTAGTCTGTAACAGTGTAGCAGTGCAGGTGGGGGATTTAGTAGTCAGTAACAGTGTAGCAGTGCAGGTGGGGGATTTAGTAGAGAGTAACAGTGTAGCAGTGCAGATGGGGGATTTATTAGACAGTAACAGTATAGCAGTGCAGGTGGGGGATTTAGTAGTCAGTAACAGTGTAGCAGTGCAGGTGGGGGATTTAGTAGACAGTAACAGTGTAGCAGTGCAGGTGGGGGATTTAGTAGACAGTAACAGTGTAGCAGTGCAGGTGGGGGATTTAGTAGACAGTAACAGTGTAGCAGTGCAGGTGGGGGATTTAGTAGTCTGTAACAGTGTAGCAGTGCAGGTGGGGGATTTAGTAGTCTGTAACAGTGTAGCAGTGCAGGTGGGGGATTTAGTAGTCTGTAACAGTGTAGCAGTGCAGGTGGGTGATTAAGTAGACAGTAACAGTGAAGCAGTGTAGGTGGGGGATTTAGTAGTCTGTAACAGTGTAGCAGTGCAGGTGGGTGATTTAGTAGTCAGTAACAGTGTAGCAGTGCAGGTGGGGGATTTAGTAGTCAGTAACAGTGTAGCAGTGCAGGTGGGGGATTTAGTAGAGAGTAACAGTGTAGCAGTGCAGATGGGGGATTTAGTAGACAGTAACAGTGTAGCAGTGCAGGTGGGGGATTTAGTAGTCAGTAACAGTGTAGCAGTGCAGGTGGGGGATTTAGTAGACAGTAACAGTGTAGCAGTGCAGGTGGGGGATTTAGTAGTCTGTAACAGTGTAGCAGTGCAGGTGGGCGATTTAGTAGACAGTAACAGTGTAGCAGTGCAGGTGGGGGATTTAGTAGTCTGTAACAGTGTAGCAGTGCAGGTGGGGGATTTAGTAGTCAGTAACAGTGTAGCAGTGCAGGTGGGGGATTTAGAAGACAGTAACGGTGTAGCAGTGCAGGTGGGGGATTTAGTAGTCTGTAACAGTGTAGCAGTGCAGGTGGGGGATTTAGTAGTCTGTAACAGTGTAGCAGTGCAGGTGGGGGATTTAGTAGACAGTAACAGTGTAGCAGTGCAGGTGGGGGATTTAGTAGACAGTAACAGTGTAGCAGTGCAGGTGGGGGATTTAGTAGACAGTAACAGTGTAGCAGTGCAGATGGGGGATTTAGTAGTCAGTAACAGTGTAGCAGTGCAGGTGGGGGATTTAGTAGTCTGTAACAGTGTAGCAGTGCAGGTGGGGGATTTAGTAGTCTTTAACAGTGTAGCAGTGCAGGTGGGGGATTTAGTAGACAGTAACAGTGTAGCAGTGCAGGTGGGAGATTTAGTAGACAGTAACAGTGTAGCAGTGCAGGTGGGGGATTTAGTAGACAGTAACAGTGTAGCAGTGCAGGTGGGGGATTTAGTAGACAGTAACAGTGTAGCAGTGCAGGTGGGGGATTTAGTAGTCTGTAACAGTGTAGCAGTGCAGGTGGGGGATTTAGTAGTCAGTAACAGTGTAGCAGTGCAGGTGGGGGATTTAGTAGACAGTAACAGTGTAGCAGTGCAGGTGGGAGATTTAGTAGACAGTAACAGTGTAGCAGTGCAGGTGGGGGATTTAGTAGACAGTAACAGTGTAGCAGTGCAGGTGGGGGATTTAGTAGACAGTAACAGTGTAGCAGTGCAGGTGGGGGATTTAGTAGTCTGTAACAGTGTAGCAGTGCAGGTGGGTGATTTAGTAGACAGTAACAGTGTAGCAGTGCAGGTGGGGGATTTAGTAGTCAGTAACAGTGTAGCAGTGCAGGTGGGGGATTTAGTAGTCAGTAACAGTGTAGCAGTGCAGGTGGGGGATTTAGTAGAGAGTAACAGTGTAGCAGTGCAAATGGGGGATTTATTAGACAGTAACAGTGTAGCAGTGCAGGTGGGGGATTTAGTAGTCAGTAACAGTGTAGCAGTGCAGGTGGGGGATTTAGTAGACAGTAACAGTGTAGCAGTGCAGGTGGGGGATTTAGTAGACAGTAACAGTGTAGCAGTGCAGGTGGGGGATTTAGTAGACAGTAACAGTGTAGCAGTGCAGGTGGGGGATTTAGTAGTCTGTAACAGTGTAGCAGTGCAGGTGGGGGATTTAGTAGACAGTAACAGTGTAGCAGTGCAGGTGGGGGATTTAGTAGTCTGTAACAGTGTAGCAGTGCAGGTGGGTGATTAAGTAGACAGTAACAGTGAAGCAGTGTAGGTGGGGGATTTAGTAGTCTGTAACAGTGTAGCAGTGCAGGTGGGTGATTAAGTAGACAGTAACAGTGTAGCAGTGCAGGGGGGGCTTTAGTAGTCTGTAACAGTGTAGCAGTGCAGGGGGGGGGGTTAGTAGTCTGTAACAGTATAGTAGTGCAGGAGTGCAGGTGGGGGATTTAGTAGTCTGTAACAGTGTAGCAGTGCAGGTGGGGGATTTAGTAGTCTGTAACGGTGTAGCAGTGCAGGTGGGGGATTTAGTAGACAGTAACAGTGTAGCAGTGCAGGTGGGGGATTTAGTAGTCTGTAACGGTGTAGCAGTGCAGGTGGGGGATTTAGTAGACAGTAACGGTGTAGCAGTGCAGGTGGGGGATTTAGTAGACAGTAACAGTGTAGCAGTGCAGGTGGGAGATTTAGTAGACAGTAACAGTGTAGCAGTGCAGGTGGGGGATTTAGTAGACAGTAACAGTGTAGCAGTGCAGGTGGGGGATTTAGTAGACAGTAACAGTGTAGCAGTGCAGGTGGGGGATTTAGTAGACAGTAACAGTGTAGCAGTGCAGGTGGGGGATTTAGTAGTCTGTAACAGTGTAGCAGTGCAGGTGGGGGATTTAGTAGACAGTAACAGTGTAGCAGTGCAGGTGGGGGATTTAGTAGTCAGTAACAGTGTAGCAGTGCAGGTGGGGGATTTAGTAGAGAGTAACAGTGTAGCAGTGCAGATGGGGGATTTAGTAGACAGTAACAGTGTAGCAGTGCAGGTGGGGGATTTAGTAGTCAGTAACAGTGTAGCAGTGCAGGTGGGGGATTTAGTAGACAGTAACAGTGTAGCAGTGCAGGTGGGGGATTTAGTAGTCTGTAACAGTGTAGCAGTGCAGGTGGGCGATTTAGTAGACAGTAACAGTGTAGCAGTGCAGGTGGGGGATTTAGTAGTCTGTAACAGTGTAGCAGTGCAGGTGGGGGATTTAGTAGACAGTAACAGTGTAGCAGTGCAGGTGGGGGATTTAGTAGACAGTAACAGTGTAGCAGTGCAGGTGGGGGATTTAGTAGTCTGTAACAGTGTAGCAGTGCAGGTGGGGGATTTAGTAGACAGTAACAGTGTAGCAGTGCAGGTGGGGGATTTAGTAGACAGTAACAGTGTAGCAGTGCAGGTGGGGGATTTAGTAGACAGTAACAGTGTAGCAGTGCAGGTGGGGGATTTAGTAGACAGTAACGGTGTAGCAGTGCAGGTGGGGGATTTAGAAGACAGTAACAGTGTAGCAGTGCAGGTGGGGGATTTAGTAGACAGTAACAGTGTAGCAGTGCAGGTGGGGGATTTAGTAGTCTGTAACAGTGCAGGAGTGCTGGTGGGGGGCTTTAGTAGAAGAGTAACAGTGCAGCAGTGCAGGGGGGTGGGGGGGTTAATAGTCTGTAGCAGGGCCAGAGTGCAGGTGGGGGGGGGGCGGGGGGTGTTTGGCGTTAGTAGACAGTAAAAGTACAGGAGTGCAGGTGGGGGGGTTACTACACAGTGCACTAAGACAGTCACAGCGCAAAGGGAAGGCTGCAACGAGCCAAGGAGCGGAGGAGACAATATAATCAGCCAATCAAATGACATATGGGCGTGGCCGGTGAAAATGTAGGTGGAGAAAAAACAAACAAGGCGCGTGAACTGTTCATAGCGGCAGCTGCCGAGCCGGGAAGCGCGTCGCGCTGTGGAGCCGGAGAGAGGCGAGAGTGAATGAGCAGAAGTTGGACTGTGGAATGTTTACGGGCTGGGTGTTCGGGATCTGATGGGAAGTGACTGAGGAGGAATCCCATGGAAGTGCGCGCTCCGTCTCACCGCGCGCCACGCTTCTCTATCAGTGCCCGGTAAGCTGAGCTGAACGAGCTGGATGAGCTGAACGAGCAGGATGAGCTGGATGCTCCATGCTGTCTCTCTGTTTCCGCTGGTTTCTGTCGCGCTTGAGGCTCTGCAACGCAGAGGGTTCCGCACGTGTGATTTATTATATTCTCTGATGTCAGGGGAGAGAGAGAGAGAGAGAGAAAGAGAGAGAGAGAGAGAGAGATGGATAGAGAGAGAGAAAGACTTGGCTCTCTGATGTTGAGGAATCTCTTGGGGAAACAGTTTAGCGTCTCTGCAGTTGATGCACTCCGATCAGCAGAGCGGGGTCTGGAGTGCGCAGAGAGAGAACGAAGCCCTCAGAGACACCTGCAACTCAACTTAACCAGAGGTTCGGAGCCGAGTCTGAAGCAGGCAGCAGTAACAGCTCATTAGAGACACACCGACGAGTATTAGACACAAGTCCCTCCTCTCACCATTAACAGCCTTACACACCAGTTTAATATAGACTGGCACGTGGTCAGTAACAACATCATGTTATTATTTGTTTAGTATTTTTGTTTAGTAGTTCAGTTTATAACTGACTGAGGAAGATCGTTGCTGTTTACGTTGTGTGTAAATGATATGACTAAAAGAAATGACCCCAAATGACTCACAAAGACGTCTGGTTCCATTGATTTACATCGAAAGCAAAGTATGTTTTATTCTCCAGTAACCTTATGAGTTATTGGAGATATGATGTTGGAACATTGCTGTGAGGATTTGATTGAGGCTGTTGAGGTCAGGTACTGATGTTAAACATTGTTGTGAGGATTTGATTGAGGCTGTTGAGGTCAGGTACTGATGTTAAACATTGTTGTGAGGATTTGATTGAGTGTTAGTGAGGTCAGGTACTGATGTTGGAACATTGCTGTGAGGATGTTTGAGTGTTAGTGAGGTCAGGTACTAATGTTGAAACATTGCTGTGAGGATTTGATTGAGCGGTAGTGAGGTCAGGTACTGATGTTGAACATTGCTGTGAGGATTTGATTGAGCATTTGTCCGGAGTTGTGTTTAGTCTGGAGGCAGATGTCAGATGCAGCTACTGTGTGTTTGTGTCATTGTTCTTCTGCAGCCTCTGCTTCTGCAGGACTGAATACTAAACTGCTGGTTTCAGTGAGGTCAGATTGTCCACTGACCTGTAGTATATCCACAGGTTGCTTTGTGACTGCTAACCATCTGACAGCTCATATTTGTGTTTGTGTTCAGCACCCATGTTCTGCACTAATGCACCCAAATCAGCTTATCAGTTAATAACCAACTAAGCCTGTACCTCAAGTAGACAACACATACTACAGAGCACAACAACATTAATGTGTAAATAAATATAATATACAGTCATATTAGCCAATAAACAGTGATCATGTGACCAAACATCATGCTGTATTTTCGTTGTTAAATAATTGGTTTAAACATATACTCTCTATGGATTTAACATTTTTAACATTTAGCCATAACTTGTCAGAGACAAATTAACATAAAAAAAAACTTCGACACCCATTTACACTCTTTGATCAGCTCCTAGAATAAAACACTGTTTCTCATTTTTGTTGAGCTCACACAGAAGCAACACAGACCAAATAAAATATGCCTCTGTGTAAATAAGCTCCGATCACATACTGTTTAGTTAGCTATGCTAGTTACTTGTAGCTGCTAGTTGCTATAGTTACTTACACTAGCTACTCTCTTTCATCTGGACATCAAACACAAAGTAGATTAAAGTTGTCTCTGTGAAACTTTCCGTTTAAGATGATCTGCTTCAACCAGCACACAATGATACACTCACACAGCATGGCTGCTACTTACAGTCACGTTGTGGTTGTGGTGCTAATAAAGGTGGAGCTGCTCGTCTCTTCAGTGTTGAACGCTGAGCTGAAGCTGCTCCATGTTGTCCGAGTGTTGGAGAAACTGTCCGTAGTGAAATGTACAGACTGCAGAGTTAAAGTTGTTCAGGATTCTGTTAAAGATGTTGGAAGTTCAGCAGCTTGTTTTGGGAATTTTCCTCCTTAAACGGTGCTGCAGTTCCATTCTGGTGTCTGTACGAGCTGCAGTATTTAAGGTGGAACATCAGATGAAGAATCTGGCGAATAGGAACTTCAGGCTGGTTTAAAGATGAACATCAACCATGTAGCTCTGACAGTTGGGTTGGTTGGGAAGGAATGAAAAGTGGTGACGTTCCCTTCACAGTCTGGAACGCTGGATTTCTCCACCACCGTTCTGGTTGCTGGTTGTTGTTGTGGTTGTATGTAAATGTTGGGGGTGTAAATATTAACTGAAGTTCAGTAAAAATTATTTATTTATTTATGTTTCAGTGAAATTTCCTGGTTGTATTCATATTGTAATATATGTCATCAAAACAAACTGGTATGGAAATACAAAATAAAAATTTTAAAAATAAGAGTTGAAAAATTGTTACAAGCCTTCCCTAGTTTACAGTATGACAGTGTGGACAGCAGTATGTACACCGCCAGTATAAATGATGAGGTTGGAGCCGTGTGGAGGCTCCAGCAGTGATTTCCATTTAGTCACAGTTCATGGTTAATCACAGGCTGCGTTTGAGGTCCTGCTGTCGTTATTGAAACCTCCGCTGGAGAATTTGTCTTCTTATTTCTATTAAAACGCTCAGATTTTCCATTACCCCAGGGGTTCCGCTTGCCCGCTTGATCTTTACAGCCGCCAGCTAACGGAAAGGGGAGAAGTCCAGCGGTCAATGTGATGCATGATGGAGTCTACTTGGCTTTTAGCCTCTCCTGTGGTCTCAGGTCACTGAACGCCAGTTGACACTACTTCATGCTCAAGAGAAATAAGGCCAAGTGTAGTTCTGTCTTAGCCAGTGAGGTCAAGGCTGGTCCTGCTGGAGCCAATAAGATCAAGGCCAGATCTGCTGGAGCCAGTAAGGTCAAGACCAGTCTTGCTGTGGCCAGTAAGGTCAAGGCAGTCCTTCTGGAGCCAATAAGGTCAAGACTAGTCTTCCTGGAGCCAATAAGGTCAAGACTAGTCCTCCTGGACCCTATAAGGTCAAGACCAGTCATCCTGGAGCCAATAAGGTCAAGACCAGTCCTCCTGGAGCCAATAAAGTCAAGGTCAGATCTGCTGGAGCTAATAAGGTCAAGGTCAGATCTGCTGCAGTTAATAAGATCAAGGCCAGATCTGCTGGAGCCAGTAAGGTCAAGACCAGTCTTGCTGTTGCCAGTAAGGTCAAGGCAGTCCTCCTGGACCCTATATGGTCAAGACCAGTCATCCTGGAGCCAATAAGTTCAAGACCAGTCCTCCTGGAGCCAATAAAGTCAAGGTCAGATCTGCTGGAGCTAATAAGGTCAAGGTCAGATCTGCTGCAGCTAATAAGGTCAAGTTCAGATCTGCTGGAGCCAATAAGGTCAAGGTCAAATCTGCTGGATCCAATAAGGTCAAGGCCTGTGCAGCTGGAGCCATTAAGGTCAAGGCCAGATCTGCTGGAGCCAATAAGATCAAGGCCTGTGCCGCTGGAACCAATAAGGTCAAGGCCTGTCTTCCTGGTACCAAGAAGGTCAAGGCCTGTCTTCCTGAAGCCAATAAGATCAAGGCCATATGCCTTTGATCTCGCCTCACTCCCAGTCTCCCTCTCCCTTTTGCCCATGGGCCTTGCCTTGCCTCTCTGCCCTGCCTCACCCCCTCACCCCTAGCCTAGCCTCACCCCAGTCTCGCACTGCCCTCATCTTGCCCCACCTGAGGGTCTTGCAGCTGCTCAGAGGGTGGATTCGTTCAGCTCCTGCTCTGTCGTGGGTGCTGGAAGTGGTCTGTCCAGGCCTGCTAATCGCTGCAGTGTTCTGGTTCATTACTGTGGGCCAAATTCCAGCTCTCCGCTCTGTTCCCCTAATTTGGCTTTTCAGTGGTCAGCTGCGTTCCCAGGAGGTGCAATCAGACTGACCAGAGAAGAGGGCTGCTTCCTTTCTGTCTCGGTCTGCTTTATCTATCGCCCATCCCCCTCGCTGTGAGTGAATAAACAGGCCACAGTGTCTCTCCAAGCAGACATTCATGAAACTGTAACACGGCTTTACAGCAGAGTCTCTTTTAGTGTTCAGATGTGAATAAACACAAATACAGGATTTAATGTTGATTCCATTTACTGAAGATTTCATCTAAACCTGTATCCCCCAGTGAATCAGTATCTGCCCCCTGAACCCAGGAGCTGGTTGTGCCCCTCTCAGCAGTACCACCTGCAGTTAAACATGTCTGATAACCTGTGATGAGTCTGTTACGTCACTGTGGAGAAATTTTGGCGACTCTTCTCTACAGGATTGTTCTGACATTAAACGGGTTTCCAGCATGAACTGCCCGTTTGGGATTCATGTCAGGACTTTGACTCGGTCACTCCAGAACTTTCATTTAGTTTCTTCTGGGCTGTTCAGATTTGGACCTGCTTGTGTCCTGCTGCAGAACCTAACTGTGCTGGAGCTTCAGATCCTGAACTGCTGGGTGAGTGTTCTATCATTTGAACACGACAGCTGCTCTTTATATTGTGAGTAAGTTACTTTTTTGGAGATGAACAGTGATGTTATGTTGGAATGTGTTGTTGGTTTTACGCCCTGTGTCTTCAAAAATGTGTGTTTTCTTTATTTTTCTCTTCTGTTCTCTCTCTCTGTCTCTCTCTCTTTCTGGGTCTCTCGCTCTGTCTCTCTCTCTCTCTCTCTCTCTCTCTCCATCCTTTCTCTCTCTCTCTCTGTCTGTCTCTCTCTCTCTTTGTCTCTCTGTCTCTGTCTCTCTCTCTTGGGGTTTCTGTTTTTTTGTTTATAGCACATTCTTCTGAAGGTCTGAGGTTTCTGTTTCTCCAGTTTGGCTCTCAAACGTTTCATTTAGGTTTAAATATTAAAGTGTATTTGACTCTCTGACCGAACAGCGGGTCAGCCTTCGTCTGCCTCGTAAGGCAAAGTTCTGAGGTTGGCTCAGGACTTCACTTGGAATAATGTCCACACTCGTTCATTCCGGGGTTTAAGTCAAGTCAAGAGGCTTTTATTTTCATTCCATCTACATACAAGTACACAGTGGAGTGAAATTTCTTTCCTCCAGGAACAACCTGGTGCAACAAAGACAAACAGGACAGTGAACAGACAGGACAGTGAACAGACAGGACAGTGAACAGACAGGACAGTGAACAGACAGGACAGTGCAACACCAACACAGCACTCATTTATAAAATGAAAAATGAATGAATGAATATGAAGTGAATAAAGTGCAGAGATAATTAACACACTGTAATTTGTGGGTTTATACAGTGAGATAACATACATACACACAGCAGTTACTGAGGTAGTTCTAGAGTAAATTTACACGCAGCAGTTACTGAGGTAGTTCTAGAGTAAATTTACACACACAGCAGTTTCTGAGGTAGTACTAAAGTAAATTTACACACACAGCAGTTACTGAGGTAGTACTAGAGTAAATTTACACACAGCAGTTACTGAGGTAGTACTGGAGTAAATTTACACACACAGCAGTTACTGAGGTAGTACTAGAGTAAATTTACACACACACACAGCAGTTACTGAGGTGGTACTAGAGTAAATTTACACACACAGCAGTTACTGAGGTAGTTCTAGAGTAAATTTACACACACAGCAGTTACTGAGGTAGTTCTAGAGTAAATTTACACACACACAGCAGTTACTGAGGTAGTAGTAGAGTAAATTTACACACACACAGCAGTTACTGAGGTGGTACTAGAGTAAATTTACACACACAGCAGTTACTGAGGTAGTTCTAGAGTAAATTTACTCACACAGCAGTTACTGAGGTAGTTCTAGAGTAAATTTACACACACACAGCAGTTACTGAGGTAGTACTAGAGTAAATTTACACAAACACACAGCAGTTTCTGAGGTAGTACTAGAGTAAATTTACACACACAGCAGTTACTGAGGTAGTTCTAGAGTAAATTTACACACACACAGCAGTTACTGAGGTAGTACTAGAGTAAATTTACACACAGCAGTTACTGAGGTCGTTCTAGAGTAAATTTACACACACACAGCAGTTACTGAGGTAGTACTGGAGTAAATTTACACACAGCAGTTACTGAGGTAGTACGAGAGTTAATTTACACACACAGCAGTTACTGAGGTAGTACTAGAGTAAATTTACACACACAGCAGTTACTGAGGTAGTACTAGAGTAAATTTACACACACACAGCAGTTACTGAGGTAGTACTAGAGTAAATTTACACACACATCAGTTACTGAGGTAGTACTAGAGTAAATTTACACACACAGCAGTTACTGAGGTAGTAGCAGAGTAAACTTACACACAGCAGTTACTGAGGTAGTACTAGAGTAAATTTACACACACAGCAGTTACTGAGGTAGTACTAGAGTAAATTTACACACAGCAGTTACTGAGGTAGTTCTAGAGTAAATTTACACACACACACAGCAGTTACTGAGGTGGTACTGGAGTAAATTTACACACACAGCAGTTACTGAGGTAGTACTAGAGTAAACTTACACACACATCAGTTACTGAGGTAGTACTGGAGTAAACTTACACACACACAGCAGTTACTGGTGTAGTACTAGAGTAAATATACATACACACAGCTGTTACTGAGGTAGCACTAGAGTAAACTTACACGCATAGCAGTTACTGAGGTAGTATTAGAGTAAACTTACACACACAGCAGTTAGTGAAGTAGTACTAGAGTAAATTTACACACACAGCAGTTACTGAGGTAGTATTAGAGTAAACTTACACACACAGCAGTTAGTGAAGTAGTACTAGAGTAAACTTACATACACACAGCAGTTACTGAGGTAGTACTAGAGTAAACTTACACACACACAGAAGTTACTGAGGTAGTACTAGAGTAGATTTACACACACAGCAGTTACTGAGGTAGTACTAGAGTAAATTTACACACACAGCAGTTACTGAGGTAGTACTAGAGTTAATTTACACACACACAGCAGTTACTGAGGTAGTACTAGAGTAAATTTACACACACAGCAGTTACTGAGGTAGTTCTAGAGTAAATTTATATACACAGCAGTTACTGAGGTAGTTCTAGAGTAAATGTACACACACAGCAGTTACTGGGGTAGTACTAGAGTAAACTTACACACACACAGCAGTTACTGAGGTAGTACTAGAGTACACTTACACACAAACAGCAGTTACTGAGGTAGTACTAGAGTAAACTTACACACACGGCAGTTACTGAGGTAGTACTAGAGTAAACTTACACAAACATAGCAGTTACTGACGTAGTACTAGAGTAAACTTACACAAACACAGCAGTTACTGAGGTAGTACTAGAGTAAACTTATACACACAGCAGTTACTGAGGTAGTACTAGAGTAAATTTACAAACACACAGCAGTTACTGAGGTAGTACTAGAGTAAACTTACACACACACAGCAGTTACTGAGGTAGTACTAGAGTAAATGTACACACAGCGGTTACTGAGGTAGTACTAGAGTAAACTTACACACACAGCAGTTACTGAGGTAGTACTAGAGTAAATTTACACACCCAGCAGTTACTGAGGTAGTACTAGAGTAAATTTACATACACACAGCAGTTACTGAGGTAGTACTAGAGTAAATTTACATACACACAGCAGTTTCTGAGGTAGGACTAGAGTAAATGTACACACACAGCAGTTACTGAGGTAGTACTAGAGTAAACTTACACACACACAGCAGTTACTGAGGTAGTACTAGAGTACACTTACACACAAACAGCAGTTACTGAGGTAGTACTAGAGTAAACTTACACACACAGCAGTTACTGAGGTAGTACTAGAGTAAACTTACACAAACACAGCAGTTACTGACGTAGTACTAGAGTAAACTTACACAAACACAGCAGTTACTGAGGTAGTACTAGAGTAAACTTACACACACACAGCAGTTACTGAGGTAGTACTAGAGTAAACTTACATACACACAGCAGTTACTGAGGTAGTACTAGAGTAAACTTACATACACACAGCAGTTACTGAGGTAGTACTAGAGTAAACCTACACACACAGCAGTTACTGAGGTAGTACTAGAGTAAACTTACACAAACACAGCAGTTACTGAGGTAGTATTAGAGTAAACTTACACACACACAGCAGTTACTGAGGTAGTACTAGAGTAAACTTACATACACACAGCAGTTACTGAGGTAGTACTAGAGTAAACTTACATACACACAGCAGTTACTGAGGTAGTACTAGAGTAAACCTACACACACAGCAGTTACTGAGGTAGTACTAGAGTAAACTTACATACACACAGCAGTTACTGAGGTAGTACTGGAGTAAACTTACACACACAGCAGTTACTGAGGTAGTACTAGAGTAAACCTACACACACAGCAGTTACTGAGGTAGTACTAGAGTGAACCTACACACACAGCAGTTACTGAGGTAGTACTGGAGTAAACTTACACACAGCAGTTACTGAGGTAGTACTAGAGTAAACTTACACACACAGCAGTTACTGTGGTAGTACTAGAGTAAACTTACACACAGCAGTTACTGAGGTAGTACTAGAGTAAACTTACACACAGCAGTTACTGAGGAAGTACTAGAGTAAACTTACACACACACAGCAGTTACTGAGGTAGTACTAGAGTAAACTTACATACACACAGCAGTTACTGAGGTAGTACTAGAGTAAACTTACATACACACAGCAGTTACTGAGGTAGTACTAGAGTAAACCTACACACACAGCAGTTACTGAGGTAGTACTAGAGTAAACTAACACACACAGCAGTTACTGAGGTAGTACTAGAGTAAACTTACACACAGCATGTACTGAGGTAGTACTAGAGTAAACTTACACTCACACAGCAGTTACTGATGTAGTACTAGAGTAAATTTTCATACACACAGCTGTTACTGAGGTAGCACTAAAGTAAACTTACATGCATAGCAGTTACTGAGGTAGTATTAGAGTAAACTTACACACACAGCAGTTAGTGAAGTAGTACTAGAGTAAACTTACACACACACAGCAGTTACTAAGGTAGTACTAGAGTAAACTTACACACACACACAGCAGTTACTGAGGTAGTACTAGAGTAAACTTACATACACACAGCAGTTACTGAGGTAGTACTAGAGTAAACCTACACACACAGCAGTTACTGAGGTAGTACTAGAGTAAACTTACATACACAGGAGTTACTGATGTAGTACTAGAGTAAATTTACACACAGCAGTTACTGAGGTAGTACTGGAGTAAACTTACACACACAGCAGTTACTGAGGTAGTACTAGAGTAAACTTACACACACAGCAGTTACTGAGGTAGTACTAGAGTAAACCTACACACACAGCAGTTACTGAGGTAGTACTAGAGTGAACCTACACACACAGCAGTTACTGAGGTAGTACTAGAGTAAACTTACATACACACAGCAGTTACTGATGTAGTACTAGAGTGAACCTACACACACAGCAGTTACTGAGGTAGTACTAGAGTAAACTTACATACACACAGCAGTTACTGATGTAGTACTGGAGTAAACTTACACACACAGCAGTTACTGAGGTAGTACTAGAGTAAACCTACACACACAGCAGTTACTGAGGTAGTACTAGAGTGAACCTACACACACAGCAGTTACTGAGGTAGTACTAGAGTAAACTTACACACAGCAGTTACTGAGGTAGTACTAGAGTAAACTTACACACACAGCAGTTACTGAGGAAGTACTAGAGTAAACTTACACACACACAGCAGTTACTGAGGTAGTACTAGAGTAAACTTACACACACACAGCAGTTACTGAGGTAGTACTGGAGTAAATTTACACACACAGCAGTTACTGAGGTAGTACTAGAGTAAACCTACACAGACAGTAGTTACTGAGGTAGTACTAGAGTGAACCTACACACAAAGCAGTTACTGAGGTAGTACTAGAGTAAACCTACACACAGCAGTTACTGAGGTAGTACTAGAGTAAACTTACACACACACAGCAGTTACTGATGTAGTACTAGAGTAAATTTTCATACACACAGCTGTTACTGAGGTAGCACTAGAGTAAACTTACACACAGCAGTTACTGAGGTAGTACTAGAGTAAACTTACACACAGCAGTTACTGAGGTAGTACTAGAGTAAACTTACACACACACAGCAGTTACTGATGTAGTACTAGAGTAAATTTTCATAGACACAGCTGTTACTGAGGTAGCACTAGAGTAAACTTACACGCATAGCAGTTACTGAGGTAGTATTAGAGTAAACTTACACACACAGCAGTTACTGAGGTAGTACTAGAGTAAACTTACACACACAGCAGTTACTGAGGTAGTATTAAAGTAAACTTACACACACAGCAGTTACTGAGGTAGTACTACAGTAAACTTACACACACACAGCAGTTACTGAGGTAGTACTAGAGTAAACTTACATACACACAGCAGTTACTGAGGTAGTACTAGAGTAAACCCACACACACAGCAGTTACTGAGGTAGTACTAGAGTAAACTTACATACACAGCAGTTACTGATGTAGTACTGGAGTGAACTTACACACAGCAGTTACTGAGGTAGTACTGGAGTAAACTTACACACACAGCAGGTACTGAGGTAGTACTAGAGTAAATCTACACACACACAGCAGTTACTGAGGTAGTACTAGAGTAAACTTACACACACAGCAGTTACTGAGGTAATACTAGAGTAAACCTACACACACACACACCAGTTACTGAGGTAGTACTAGAGTAAACCTACACACACACAGCAGTTACTGAGGTAGTACTAGAGTAAACTTACACACACAGCAGTTACTGAGGTAGTACTAGGGTAAACTTACACACACAGCAGTTACTGAGGTAGTACTAGAGTAAACTTACACACACAGCAGTTACTGAGGTAGTACTAGAGTAAACTTACACACACAGCAGTTACTGAGGTAGTACTTGTATGTTTAAGTATATAGTGTGTGTGTGTGTGTGTGTGTGTGTGTGTGTGTGTGTGTGTGTGTGTGTAAGGGGGTATTCAAATCAGTCCCTGTGAGTTTAAACCGCTGATAGCTTGAGGAACAAAGCTGTTGCAGAGTCTGGCAGTGTACCTTCTGGACGTTCCGGTACCTTCTGTTAGACAGCAGCAGTGAAAGAAGTCTGTGTGAGGAATAGATAGAGACGTCCACAATGCTGGTGGCCTTGCGGAGGCAGTGTGCAGTGTAGATGTCCATGATGGAGGGAATGATCTTCTCAGCTGTCCTCACTATTTGCTGAAGGGTCTTGTGGTCAGAGGTGGTGCAATTCCCAAACCAGGCGATGATGCAGCTGCTCAAAATGCTCTCTACAGTCCCCCTGTAGAACGTGGTGAGGATGGGAGTGTGGAGATGAGCCTTCTTCAGTCTCCTCAAGAAATAGAGGCAATGCTGGGCTCTCTTGGCTATGAAGTTGGTGTTGAGGGACCAGTTAAGGTTTTCAGTGATGTGGACACAGAGGAACTTTGTGCTCCTTACCATTTCCACAGCAGAGCCAGTAATGTTCAGGGGGGAGATCACCATGCCCTCTTTGGAAGTCAAAAACCATCTCCTAAGTTTTGTCCACATACAGAGACAGGTTGCAGGAGACGCTGCACTTCCTATCTGTACACAGACTCATCATTCCTGCTGATCAGACCCAACACAGTCGTGTCATCAACAAACTTGATGATGTGGTTTGTGCTGACTGTGTGTATGTGTTGTATATGTGTGGTGTGGGTATGATGTATTGGGGTGTAGGAGTGTGTTTGAGTGTGGTGTATTTGGGTGTGTGCGCATGTGTGTATGGTGTATTACTGTGTGTGTGTGTATGGTGTATTACTGTGTGTGTGTGTGTGTGTGTGTGTGTGTGTGTGTGTGTATATAGTGTATTACTATGTGTGTATGAGTGTGTGTGTGTGTGTGTGTATGGTGTATTACTGTGTGTGTGTGTATCTATGGTGTATTACTGCATGTGTATGTATAGTGTATTACTGTGTGTGTATGTGTATTACTGTGTGTATGTGTGTGTATTACTGTATGTGTGTATGTGTGTGTGTGTGTGTGTGTGTATTGCTCTGTGTGTGTATGTGTGTGTGTATGTGTGTTTATGGTGTATTACTGTGTGTGTGTGTATCTATGGTGTATTACTGTGTGTGTATGTATAGTGTATTACTGTGTGTGTATGTGTATTACTGTATGTGTGTGTGTATGTGTATGTGTATTGCTATGTGTGTGTATGTGTGTGTATGGTGTATTACTGTGTGTGTTTGTCCATGGTGTATTACTGTGTGTCTGTATGTATAGTGTATTACTGTGTGTGTATGTATTGTTGTGTGTGAGTATGTGTGTTTGTATGGTGCATTACTGTGTGTGTATGGGTTTGTGAGCATGTGGTGTATGAGTGTGTGTATGTGTATTACTGTGTATTACTGTGTGTGTGTATGGGTTTGTGAGCATGGGATGTATGAGTTTGTGTTTTTGTGTGTGTGTGTGTGTGTGCGTGTGTGTATGAGTTGGTGTTTGTGTGTGTGTGTGTGTGTGTGTGTGTGTGTGTGTGTGTTTGTGTGTGTGTGTGTCCTAAATCATGTGCTCGAAATCAATCAGGGTTTGAACTCTCTCTCTCTGAGGAGGTGTGAAAGATCCAGAGAGACGTTCTCCTGTGCTGGCTCTGTGAGGAGCCTTGTTCTCGTTTCTCCTGGCGGGATGTTCGAGGCTGTTTATTCCAGTGTTCTCCACTGCGGGCTGTTCAGTGAATTTGTTTATGAAGGAAGAAAGTCAGTGTTATACTGGGAAAGTATCGCAGCGCTCCTTCACTGGGCTGGAGCGAGTCTCTTTAACCTCAGCTGGAGGGAGAGACAGAGAGAGACTGAGAGAGACAGAGAGCCTTTAAGCCCAGGTGTTTCTGTCCATCCTTCCACTGTGGGTCTGAAAGGATGTGTAGCTGTTCCAAAGCTCCACACTGAGAAAAGGAGATACAGATACACCAAACAACAAAACTGGGGGTTTCATGCTTGAGCACAGGATGGGGAAGTGGAGGGGCTACATGCTGAACACCAGACATCGTGATAGATGGAGAGAGAGATGGAGAAACAACCAAATAGAAAACATCTGAAAACTAAAGATTTAGAAATAAGTTCTTATCTCAGGCAACAGTAAAGGCCCACGGTAACATCATCAGGTGTTTCAATGCTGACGAAACCTCAGAGGGTTGACGAGAGGCTGAAGTTGCCCACGTCTTGCTCAAGATTTCCTGTTCGTCCTTAAACGGTGCTGTGGTTCCATTCTGGCGTCTGTACGAGCTGCAGTATTTAAGGTGGAACATCACATGAAGAATCTGGCGAATAGGAACTTTAGGCTGGTTTAATGATGAACATCAACCATGTAGCTCTGACAGTTGGGTTGGTTGGGAAGGAATGAAAAGTGGTGACGTTCCCTTCACAGCCTGGAACGCTGGATTTCTCCACCACCGTTCTGGTTGCTGGTTGTTGTTAATATTTACAACATTTACATACAACCACAACAAGTCTGTTACGTAACAGTGTAGGATTTGGAGCTTGGCTCATTTGATCCTCCCTTTTCTGTAAAAGCAGGATTTGTATTTGAAGAACAGAGTTTGAGGTTCAGGGTATGTACAGTTCTGAGTACTGAATTATCACTAGTACACTATATAACAGTGTATATACAGGTTTACAGTCTATCGCACCTTTAATGAGCACCTCTATGGCACCTTTGATGAAGGTCTACGTGGTCTTGACTGTTGGTATTTCAGAATTCAGTGTTTCTGCAGATCCTCAGGTTAGTTGTAGGTTGTCTGTGGTGGACGTTGTTCTTGCTGGACTGCAGAAAAGGCTTTTTTGTGCTCATGCTGAGAAAGATTTACTGAGGAAGGTTGAGAGTGCGGTGGCCATTTACAGATGCTGCCTGCCAATAGCCAGCTTCCGGGTCATTGGTTGGACTAACGATGCAGCAGGTTATTACTCTCGCCGTTTGAGTGGAGAAACACTGTGTAGCAGGAAAGTGTGAGAGAGAGAATGTTTTCGTATCTTTTCTGGTCAAAATTGTTCTGAAATTGTTTGTTTATCTACACTCCATTAGGTACACCTCCCTGTATCTCCACTCACCGTCCACTGTATCAGCTCCACTGACCATATAGGAGCTACATTTACAGACTGTAGTTCATCTCATTCTCTGTATACTTTGTGACTCTGACCACCACAAGGCAGATACTATTAAGGTGGTGGGTCATTCTCAGCATTGCGGTGACATTGATGTGCTGGTAGTGTGTTAGACTGTGTTGTGCTGGTGTGAGTGGATCAGACACAGTTAATAAAGCTCTCTACAGTCCCCCTGTAGAACGTGGTGAGGATGGGAGTGTGGAGATGAGCCTTCTTCAGTCTCCTCAAGAAATAGAGGCAATGCTGGGCTCTCTTGGCTATGAAGTTGGTGTTGAGGGACCAGTTAAGGTTTTCAGTGATGTGGACACAGAGGAACTTTGTGCTCCTTACCATTTCCACAGCAGAGCCAGTAATGTTCAGGGGGGAGATCATCTCATTCTGAAATTGTTTGTCTCATTCTCTGTATACTTTGTGACTCTGACCACCACAAGGCAAGAAATAGAACAAGAAATAGTTCATCTCATTCTCTGTATACTTTGTGACTCTGACCACCACAAGGCAGATACTATTAAGGTGGTGGGTCATTCTCAGCATTGCGGTGACATTGATGTGCTGGTAGTGTGTTAGACTGTGTTGTGCTGGTGTGAGTGGATCAGACACAGTTAATAAAGTTAGAGATGATCGCTGTAATAGGTTTACCCCTTTTTGAAGCAGTGTGGCCTGATTGTGTCCAGTGTCAGTCTTTTAAACTGAGGTAGTGTGAATAATCTCTTAATCTCTAACACGCTGTAGAAGAGTCCAGGCATCTGTTCCTCAGTCCTATTATTTAATAATTCCTCAGATTAGGACATTATAAGCATTAGGAAAGAATAAGCCTGAAGTTTAAGGGGTTAACTGGATCGTCTGTTTCTTCTCTTCATCTTTTTACTGCATGAACTTTGTTTAAAAGGTGTCTCGGTGGTGCCGTGTGTGGGAAATGTCAGAGTTCAAAACCTCAGAGAGGCCAAACATTTCAGAGCCAAGTGTCAGATTGCTGCACCTCCTGGAAATCACACCCTCCTCTCCAGGGGATTTTTTTTTTATCCCCACTTCCTTTCAAATGTCCTGAATACAATCAGCTTCTCTGCTGTTTAGTTAGCAGGTGATGTAGCAATGTTGGGACGTGACTTGTAGAAAATAGTGTATTTGATGTATATATACAGCCCTTACAATCCCAGGGTCTTTACATCCATCCATCCATGTTCCTAAGAGACCGCAACTTCTTCCAACCCGTTCTGGGCAATCGCGAGACGTTCCCAGGCCAACCTGGAGGTATAATCCTTCCAGCAGGTCCTGGAATGACCCTGAGGTCTCATCCTAGCTGGCTGTGCCTGGTAAACCTCAACAGGGGGGGGAACCAGGATGCATCTAAACAAGGTACCTTAACCACCTTAACTGGCTTCTCTCAATGTGGAGGAGTAGAGCTCTAATTTGAGCCTCTTCTGGAGGACTGAGCTCCTCATCTGATCAAGTAGATCATGGACCACCACCCTGCCTGTATCCATGATATCATTTGTTGCTCATTATCTGAAGCTCATGACTACAGGTGAGGGTTGGGATGTAGACTGACCACTAAACAGACTGCTTTGCCTTGTGGCTGAGATCCCTCCTCACCACTACAGTCCTGTACAGAGACCACATTGCTGCTGTTGCCGATCTCAAGACCCCTAATTCCATCCTTCATGACCCTAAGATTCTTAAACTCCTCCATGTGGGGCAGGTCGTCTCCCTTTAGGTCTCCGATCTCTGAGGGCCAAGATTGAGGCTAGTCTTGTGTCGCTAGGCTGTCACGAGTCTCCATGGTACGAGTCAGAGCCTTAAGTATCTGAGGTATAAGTGAAAGATTTAAGTCTCAGATCTTTGAGTCTGAGTTGAATCGTTATGTTTTTGAGTATCTGAAGACGAGAGTCCAATGTAGGGTCTCTGAAGTCAGTGCGAGTTGAGTCACTTGTGTCTGGGTTGTAAGTCTGAGTTGAGCCTTATGTCTCTGAAGTGTCTGGAGTCAAATCTTAAGTGAAACCAGAGTCTTAGTCAAGTTTTGAGTTTCTAAGGTGGAAGTCCAAGTTGAGTTTCTGAGGTTTTAGTCAGAGCCTTGAGTCTCCATTATGCAAGTCTGAGTTTCAAGTCTCTGAGTCTAATTTAGTCAAGAGTCTCTGAGGTGGTTATCTGAATTGAATCTTGAGTCACTGACATGTCAGTGTTTAGAGATTCTCTTAGATATTCATCTTTAAATGAGGCTGAAATTGGCTCCTTATTCATCAGCTTCTTAATTAAAGGTTGTGTTTCACCTTAAAAGCTGTGGCACCATTTAATGTGGAATGAAAATTTGCAAAACAGAACAGGAAGCCAACTTCACCTCCTACATGGTTGATGTTCATCTTTAAACCAGCCTGAAGTTGATATTCACCAGATTCTTCATCTGATGTTCCACCTTAAATACTGCAGCTCATACAGACGCCAGAATGTAACCGCAGCACCATTTAAGGTGGAACAGAAAATTCCCAAAACAAGCTGCTGAACCTCCAACATCTTTAACAGAATCCTGAACATATTTAACTCTGCAGTCTGTACATTTCACTCTGGACACTTTCTCCAACACTCGGACAACATGGAGCAGCTTCAGCTCAGCGTTCAACACTGAAGAGACTGAAGAGACGAGCAGCTCCACCTTTATTAGCACCACAACCCCAACAGTGACTGTAAGTAGCAGCCATGCTGTGTGAGTGTATCACTGTAAAGTTTCACAGTGACAACTTTAATCTACCAGCCAATCAGAGGAGAGCTTATTACTTATTCATGAGCTCAACAAAAAAGAGAAACAATGTTTTATTCTAGGAGCAGATGAAAGAGTGTAAATGGGTGTAAAAACCACATCTATGTAGAACATGAGAGAACAATATAAGCACTGAAGAAATGTTTCTATGGAGCCTTTAATTGAATGAGAAGTGCAGTTTTCCTCTCACTGCTGGAGACACAGCTTACAGAGAGAACACGAGTCCTGAGGGAAGAATCTCCTTCTTCTCTCTCTCCTCCTGTTTGTTCTTCACTCCGGCTGAGCCGATTCTGCTGCGATTAAACTGCCTTCTTTCCTTTGCGGGTCTGTTTGGAGTGGTTGCCATTACCCTAATTTACACTTTTAAACGGATGTGCTTGAAACTCTGCGGCGGTAATTCCTCCCCGAGAGCTCTTAAATGAGCTGAGCAGAGTCACAATATTGGCAAGCGGGATCTCCTCTCTAGAAATGATGATCTCTCAGGAAAAAAGGTGAGGCTAATTCAATTATTCATCTGGATTAAAGAGACACACCATTAACTTTCCTCCATTTGTTTTCTCCCCTGTCCTCCAGAGAGGAGGAATATGTTTCTTATGTAATCACATCAGTGTAATTCATAGAGAGAGAAGACAGAGAGATAGAGAGACAGATAGAGATAGATTTATTTTTCCTCCACTCAGTCTTTGTGGGCTGTAATACAATACGTTGAGCTACGGTCGAATTTGGACAGAATGTTGTTAAGCTAGAATCAAAATTCAGACTGGATTTCATTGAACTGTAGTCAGATTTGAACTGAAGTTGTTGAGTTACCGTCAAATTTTAGACAGAATCTTGTTGAGTTACAGTTAGGGCTAGAACAAAAAACGATATAATGTTTTCTCGATAGAACTATAAGACATTGCCGATAAAAAGTTGATAGAATTAAGTTCTGTCCATATTTTGAGAGACAACACGAACAGCCAATGAGAATAAGAACAGCGCTATTTCATGTTTGGTTGAAGCACACAGCGCAGAGTGTAGGTGTAGCGACAGCTAAACCCACCTGCTAGTAATTTGATTACTGCAAGTGTCACACTCAAGAAGCGAGAACGAAATAAGAGTAAATGATGACCGAAAATGTAGAACACACCTCAACGGACACAGTCCAGGGCTCTGGGTGTGGCTCAGAAGGAAAACGCATGCCTATCCTAGACTTAATGTTTTTAAGGTTACCAATGGTTAAAAACTAAAAGTCTACGCTCTGACTTGACTTTTAGAGGCACAAATGATACATAGCCTACACGCCTCACACACAAGAAATCAGACAGTTTGTGGACTATATATATATATATATATATATATATATATATATATATATATATATATATATATATATATATATATATATATATATTTTTTTTTTTTTTTGCAGAGAGCCATTTGAGAAGCAGCTACATGTGTTTTAAAGCTCCCTTGTATTGAGAACAGTCTTAGGTTCTACACTGGATGATTAAGAAACGGTTAGCAATGCGACTTTTCAAGTGACACTACTGAAAGAAACATGTTACACGTGTTATTAATCTTATAGTAATCTGCTAAGATAAGAGAAGAGGGTAAACAGGTGCTGTCCTGCTGCTGTGTTGATAAAGCACTACGGGATGTTTGCGCTTCAAGTGCTCGTGTGTAGCAGTTGTGCTGTTGTGTTGTGCAGAGCTGACAGAGCACCACACTGTTGTGTTTCCGTGTGAAACACCCTCACAACTTTAGATGCATGTGAGTGATAGTTTGTAGCTGCAGCTTGTGCTCCGGATAAATCCATGCTTTCAGTAGGTGCAATGCATCGACGCATGTTATTCTAACGTAATTTCATAAAAAGAGATATGTGTGTGTGTGTGTGTGTGCGCGTGTATAATTTATTTGAAATATTGTTGTGTAATGTTCTATAGTACGTTTGTCTTTTGAGAAGTTTGATTTAAAATTTAATCCAGAAGCTGGATTTAAAATTCAGACAGGATTTCGTTGAACAGACTGAACTCCAGAATTTCAATAAACTAAAGTAAGTAAGTTTGGAATATGGTTCACAGTGCTGCATGCTCTTCCTGTGTTTACACACCTGGTTTAGCTCATCAGATTGTCTGACAAGCCCTTCATGAGTATGTTTGGCTGAGACAAGTTACATGATAATCTCTGCAGTGGTCTTTTACACGTGTCTGCTATATGTAAATGCTGTGCTGTGTCTTTGTGACTGTCCCTCTATCCTCCCTGTCCTGCCTGGAGCCCCTACGTGAAGCCCTGACCTGTTTCTGGTAGTTATGTTGCTGTACTTGCTGAACTTCTTACCCATCATATTGTACATCTACCCGTATGTGTCCTGAACAACCAGTAGTGACTTCAGCCCTGAGCCTCCAGCATCAGTGTGCCTTGCCATGGATACTGTAAGTCTCTGGACCTGTGCTAGAGAAATGGATCACCATTTTTCCAAAAGCTATTCCCACGGTTAATGTTCTGATGATGGTCTTCACTCAGAAATATCCCCTGGTTGTTAAACTGGACCACAGCAAATGATTTTGGTGGTCTCTCAGGCCCTGTGGGTTGCCATCCTGGAATAGACTTGTTCTCTGCACCCCTGCAGGCCAGTGCAGATGGATTTGCACCACTGAACTCTTAGATGTACATTTGTCTTCATAATGAGGGGATTATGCACTGCAGCCCTGCTATAAAATCCCTCTCCGTGTAGATATGGATGGACTGTTCTTGCTCAGACAGTCTGATCACATCTCGTATCGACGTCCTGAGTCATCTGAGGAACAGACGCTCTTCTGTTTTTCCTTACGTACTGCACTGATAGCACCGGCCTCATTAAATGTGTGCGTCAACCTCAGTTTCAGACCATGTTTACTGATTTCTTCCCCACAGATCCAAACACAGATGTCTCTTTAGTCACTGTTGAAACAGTGGCGGTCAGTTGAGCAGTCCACGTGACTGTAGCTCCATCCGTGCCGCAGTAATGACCCTCTTTCAGCCTCAATTAGATTTTTTTTTCTTTGCCAATATAGATCCAAACTCAAGGTGAACTGGATCTAGTTGTACATGCCGAAGAGCATGGTGGGGTGCCATGATCTATATGATCCGGATTGGTATCAGCAGTAATACTGGCAGTACAGTTCTTTGGAGAATCCTAATTTCTTCTCTTTCTGAATATTTGTCCCGCTTGAATGTTGGTACACGATCACTGGCAGACCTGCTGAATCTACGCATCACTTGTATACATCTCAATAGAACCTGTCTGGTGCTGTGGAGCAGCTAGAACATCTCAAACAGCAGCTCATGAAGGTGCCATTCCAAGTAGAATTACATGTAGATGCAGAGCAGAGTCACTGAAGTCCACCCTCTGGAAAGGGTCTCAAAGCCACTGTACAGATATTAGGAGTTATAGAAGCCTTAGCAAGAGTTGGTATTGATTATCAGTGCTCCGTATCGGCCAGTACTCAGGGATCAAGAATCAATATCAGACAGGAAAGATCTTTAATCACTGTGTCTTTGTTTAGTTTCTTACAAGGTTACATGCTGTTTACTCGGCAACAAAGGTAAAGCTTCATAATGTCTGTATGATAAAAACAGCCAATATGACAGACTGCAGTACACTGCAGGAAGTGTAGGTGGCGATATTGAAAATATAAAATATATATAAAATAAAAAAAAAAAGAATTATTTGTATTATTATTAATGATATTAACTTATTTGTTATATTAACTGCAGCTTGTAAACCAGTCTGGGAAGTTGGGGTTGTTGAAATATTAGCTAGAATATATGCAACATGACTAATAATGTCATGTAAAATTATTTCAGTATATTTATTTATTTATTTGTTTATTTATATATGTGTGGCTCATTTGCATCAGACAGAAAGTGTCGTGTAGTGCTGTAATGAGGCGAGAGATGACAGTGTAGTACACATACAGCCGACACAGACACCAAACCACTGACGTACATCATCACTCTGCTCTGGGCGAGCTGTATGCAGATGAGCCGAGAGGTGACCCGAGGGGCTTATATGTGGTGTAGTGATGAACATATCATGTCCACAGCCATGCGGTGTAATATAACACTAAACGACCAACAAGAAGGAAATGATTGTTTTATAGATTAAAAGCTATACTGAGCTACTTTGGGACTCGGAACTGCTCTGTCACTCCGCACAGACTCTCTGAAACTCAACAACATCGACTGTGATTGAACAACATGACCCAAAACAGTTTTCAGCTCAGTTTTCAGATTGTGTGTCTGTGTGTGTGTTTGTGTGCGTGTGTGTGTGTGAGAGTGAAGTATTGTGTGTCTGGGTAAGTGAGGGATTGTGTGTGTGTGTGTGTGTGTGGTGTGTGTGAGTGAGTGAGTGAGGGACTGTGCCTATGTCTGTGTGTGTCTGTGTGAGTGAGGGATTGTGTGTCTCTGTGTGTGTGTGTGTGTCTGTGTGAGTGAGGGATTGTGTCTATATGTGCCTGTGTATGTGTGTCTGTGTGGGTGAGGTATTGTGTGTCTATATGTGTCTGTGTGAGTGAGGGACTGTGTCTTTATGTGTGTCTGTGTGTGTGTGTATCTGCTCTGTGATAGGCTGGAGACCTGTCCAGGGTGTTTCCTGTATTTTGTCCTATAAGCTGTGTGATAGTCTCCAGCGAGATAAGAAGATGAGTGACTGACTCCTGCGTGCTGATTATCTGCTGAGGTGCTGGGACGGCGTTGGTCTTGCTCGTGACTCGCTGGTTCATTCAGCTGCTGATTGGTTCCGGGCGCGATTCGGACCCCTCTTTTGAGCGGGGCGTCTCTCCGTGTTTGATATACTGCCTCTTTAATTGAATTCGTCCTGGCAGTGTATTTAATTTGAATAAAACGTAGTGGCTGTGGAGAATCAGAAATGTGCTGCTGAAGCATTTCATCATTTTGCATTACTTAATTAAAAACAGTGCGCGGGACGTGAAAAAGCTCCAGGAGTCATAAACACACAGGATTTGTTCTAATATGACTGTGCGGCCGCTTTTCTACAGATATTTCTTCTGACTTCCAGCTAAGAGTGCGCTGGGTTTGGCCCGGCATGCCGTAATAGCGTACACCGAGGTGCTTCTGGATGGAGCTGCTTGTCGCTCAGTTTCTGCCCCTTTTAAGCGAAAGTGGTTTGTTTGTTTGTTTCTTCAGCGTCGCAGCAGTTGATTGGATGGATTGCCGTTTTCGCTGCAGGCCTGGTCGGCGTTGCGAGCTGAAAGGGATTGTGGGGTACAAATCTAAGCTAAGCTCTCACAGACGTGTCAGAAATGTCACAGGCTCGCTGAACGGCAGCTTTTTTCCTGAAAGCCTGTCCTGGTTCTCCGTAATGAGCCACGCTGAAACATCTCCTCCCAGAAAACAAACCACCGCAAACGAAAACAAGCAGCAGCCCGGAGAGGGAGCGGTCTCTGAGAACCTTTTTCATGCGCTTCAATTTATTTTATTCCTTGGAAAAAAACGAAGTTTTCCCAAATCCTGGGTTCTGGGCTGCCGCCACGGAGCGTCCTGCGCAACGGCAGATGCTCCTGTTGGATTAATTAGTCGTTGCATTCACTTTGTTTGTCTGGCTCGTGCCAGGAGGTCGGCTTAGGAGGGGGTTTATCTTCACGGAGCGTGATTTGTTTACAGTGAACGCCCAGCTCGGCCCACGCTGAGAGAGAGAGAGAGAGCCTTATGGTGCTGATTCAAGTCCAGCTGTATTGTCATTCCTCTCACCGCAGCCAGGTGTTGAGTGAGGAACAAAATATAGATTGTCCAGAACTTCAGTGCTGCATTCAACACAGCGGGCGAGCTGACTGTGCAGCAAATACAGTAAATGCAGACATTCAGGGCTGCAGCTGCTCCTGTAACTGGTTCATTTATCAACGCTTTTTTCAGTGATTTGACTCCCAGTATGTTGGTTCAGAGGGAAATTAGTTTAATGGCACAAGCATCTTTAATTATTATGAAATATAAAAACTTTAGTTTACATTAGAGAAGGACGGACCAATCAGCTGATATGCGATTGGCCGATATTTGTCTAACTTAGCTATTCATGAGAGCTGATCAGTGACATGAAACATAGCAGCTGTATTAGCCGGTAAGGATGCTGCAGCCCTGCACAAGACCCTTTGCTCACAGGGCCCTGCAGATCCTCCTTCAAACACTAGATGGAGACTTTTGACTGACTGAAAATATGTGGGGCAGTTTTTTACTGTTACAGTATCAGACCACTAACACCACCAACCTGATACCACACTGAAAGACCACCACTCACCCAGTACAGTATCAACACTAACACCACTAACCTGATACCACACTGAGAGACCACCACTCACCCAGTACAGTATCACCACTAACACCACCAACCTGATACCACACTGAAAGACCACCACTCACCCAGTACAGTATCAACACTAACACCACTAACCTGATACCACACTGAGAGACCACCACTCACCCAGTACAGTATCACCACTAACACCACTAACCTGATACTACATTGAGAGACCACCACTCACACAGTACAGTATCACCACTAACACCACTAACCTGTTACCACACTGAGACCATCACTCACCCAGTACTGTATCACCACTAACACCACTAACCTGGTAGCACACTGAGACCATCACTCACCCAGTACAGTATCACCACTAACACCACTAACCTGATACCACACTGAGAGACCACCACTCACCCAGTACAGCATCAGCACTTACACCACTAACCTGTTACCACACTGAGACCATCACTCACCCAGTACTGTATCACCACTAACACCACTAACCTGGTAGCACACTGAGACCATCACTCACCCAGTACAGTATCACCACTAACACCACTAACCTGATACCACACTGAGAGACCACCACTCACCCAGTACAGTATCACCACTAACACCACTAACCTGATACCGCACTGAGAGACCACCACTCACCCAGTACAGCATTAACACTAACACCACTAACCTGTTACCACACTGAGACCATCACTCACCCAGTACTGTATCACCACTATATCACCACTAACCTGATACCACACTTACCCCAATTAAGCTGTAATTGCCACCATTGCTGTGCGTATTGAGCCTGTTTGGAGCTGGACTAGCAGTCCTTCAACTAAAAAGGTCACTCATCTAACAATGCGTTGCTCTTCAGGCTCAGTTCTGGGTCAGCCTGTTAAAAAACAATCCTCCACAATAGAGTTGACGACCTCTCGGGTCAATTGCCGGCCCAGAAACTGAAAACTGTAGGCGAGAGGAAGTTGTGGGTTATCTGCTGCACTTGAATAATTCAAACCATGCGTAATTCATCCCTCCTAAACGTCATCTCCGCAACGGGAATGCAAATGAAAAGGCCTGCGATGACACGGATGCTTGGAGTGTTTGTAGCTGCTTTGCTGTACATTTGATTTAAATGGCATAATTATTACTTTTTTACATGTGACCTTTAAATCACTTTTTAGACATCACTGTTTTATCAAAATGTTGCCATAGTGCCCAGTCCCACAAATATTTGGACGTTTGTGCTGTACCTACAAATACACAATGCCAGACCAAGTGGCGTTTAATATATAAACAGATCCAAGAAGGTCAGTAAATTTTTTTGGCTGAAGGCGGCTGGTGAGTTTCAGACCTGCAGACTTTCAGACAAAATTAAGTCAAAGCTCTGGATTTGTGATCTTCTCAGTGATGTTGTATGGATGTTGAAACCTTTAAGTGCAATACGTCTGCAAAAAACACTTTTTGAAATATATCTATCTATTTAGAGTATATCTCACTATTTATCACACACACTCTTTCTATATTCTCCACCGCACTGTCATGTTGTTATTTATTTGTCATGTTAGTTGTATGTCTTGTGTTTTTATATATCTGCACATTGGAGTTTGGAGAAACGCAATCTCGTTCAGCTATGCACTCAGTTGTAAAGTCTGAATGACAATAAAGTTCACTTTGACTTTGACACTTTGACTTTGACCTGGAAAATCTAATAATTACTAGGTTTTCTTCGAGCGTCTTTCCACCATGAATGGAGTTTAAGACTAAAATCTTCCCTAAATTATCATAAACAGCGTCTCAAACATTAGACAGTGTATTTATAACCATCTACTGTAATAACTTTCCGTGTGGGAGCTTTTAGAGTTAGACGTCTGGTTTCATTCATCAACACTGTAAACACTTCTGACTGTATCTAGAACAGAGAGTTCCACATTAAACCCTCTGAATGACTCTGTCTGCATAAAACTGACTATTAGATGTAATTAAAATGACCTTCAAAGACACTGGCTATATTTTAGACCAATCAGAATGGGTTCTGTGCCATGTTTCTATAGTTTTGGAGTGAGTGAGTATAAATATTGTGAATTCAGCTGGACTCCAGTGTGAGGTTACACTCCGGTGGTTTGTGGCTGTTGCTGTGGTTTGTGGTTTGTGGTCTGGTATGTTGTGCTTTCTGGCTCTGGCTTCTCGTTGTTATGGTCCGTCTTCAGGAACAAAGCCTGTTTATCTCCTTCTATCCATGTATATATCTGTATATATCTATCTAATTGCCTGTCTGTCTGTCTCTCTGTCTGTCTCTCTGTCTGTCTGTCTCTCTGTCTGTCTCTCTGTCTGTCTGTCTCTCTGTCAGTCTCTCTGTCTGTCTCTCTGTCTGTCTGTCTCTCTGTCAGTCTGTCTGTCTGTCTGTCTCTCTGTCTGACTGACAAACTGAAACCACCTGTTAAAGCACCTTCTGTTCATTGTCTTCTCCATCCGTCCAGTGACGTTAGTGGTTTGAAAGTATGTTGTTTTGATGTGGGTATGTAACATGCTGCCAGCATTGTGTGTCTTACGAAGGTTGCGGCTGGGTTTCAAGTAAGTTGCAGGAAGCTTTTTATCAGGCAGCTCACATACAGTTTAGTCTCATGTATGTAAACCACTGTTGAGGAAATGGAACCATTGACTTTCGTGTTTTTTTCAGTATTTTGGGCTCATTGTTCTTTGAAGTGGAAACATTGCATGGAACCTTTTCAATCCGCATCACGATTGTGTGTGTAAGTTGGAGATATTTTGTTGTGTAGTTGTGTGTATTTTTTGACATGTATCATAACAAGAGTCTGTAGATACAGGATGTAACTGTAATTGAGTGTAATGTAATAATTATCAGTGTAGTTTAGTTACAGTACAGATGAACAGCCGTAGCTCTAGACTGGGAGGGAGTTCTGCTCTAGCAGGAGGTGGTTCAGCGACCTGATGAGCTCTGTTTGTACTGGAACGCCAGAGCACTGCACCGTGTGAGAGGGATTAATCTTCCTGTTACTCACATGGGCGCACGCTGAGCAGCAGTCTGTCACCGACCAGCACCACAGCAGAGACACCTACAGGACGAGGACTGTAACTTAAAAACACACGCGGCAGCCTTAAAACGCGCAGAAACCTCAAACCCTGCTTACTACTGCTCACTAGCGCTCACCACTGCTCACTAACGCCCACTGCAGCTCATTAATGCTCACTAATGATCACTGACTCTCACTGACGCTCACTAATGATTACTGCCCATCACTACCACTCATTACTGCTCATGACTCTCGCTAGCAATCACTGACTATCACTACAGCTCACTACCACTCACTGACTTTCACTAATGATCACTGCCACTCACTACAGCTCACTACCACTCACTGACTTTCACTAATGATCACTGACTCTCACTGACGCTCACTAATGATCACTGCCCGTCACTACCACTCATTACTGCTCATGACTCTCGCTAGCAATCACTGACTCTCACTACAGCTCACTACCACTCACTGACGCTCACTACCGCTCACTGACTTTCACTAATGATCACTGCTACTCACTATCGCTCACTAACGCTCACAATCACTCAATAATGCTCACTGAGACTTGCCTAGCATTTACTAGCACTAATTTACTCTTACAAACATTCTCTAGCACTCACTATCAGTCACTAGCACTCACTAACTCTAATGAGCAGAACCTTCAAGACCAAATCACTGTTTGTGATTTATTACAGAGATGATTGTGCAGGTCGATCCTTCTAGAACAGGATATTTCTTTCCACACACACTTAATAGATAATTGATTATTATAAAAGATCATTGATTAGTATAATAAATAATGAATTCCTATTATATATAATTGATTGTTATAATTGATGATTATATATAAATAATGATTATAATAAATAATTGATTAGTAAAATATGTACTTGGTTACCATAATAGATAATTGATGGTTTCCTGGTAATTGATTAGTTTCCTGCATTATAAAATACAACCATACAGGATGTTAATGTAGTTGATATTAAAATCTAATGTGTATTTAAGAAGGGATAGTAGATGATGATCACTGAAATTGGGGATAATATTATTTTTCAGTGATTTCCTCAGCGGTCAGTGTACTGGACGTTAGCATGAGGCTAATGACAACAATCATCAGGATAAGAGAAACAAACACCAAACTAAACATTCCTGAGAACGTTTAAAACAGTCATGTTGTGTGTGTTTTTCCGTGAGTGGCCTCGAGTGTTTCAGATGTTTGTTTATTTCAGCTCTGCTGGTGTAAAAGCCTCCATGTGCAGGTGTTACGTCGGTGTGGCCGTGTAATCAGAGCGTGCAGGCGCTGGACCAGCCTTCCCGCAGTACAGCGGATAAACAGTTGCACTCCGGCGTTCCTCTTTATCCGAGCCTGAGCACTATCCGCTTTTCAGCCCTCCGGGACCCGGAAGGCTCCTGCAGGTGTTCCCAGAGCAGATACTTCAGTTAATTGATTAATTGCAGCCTCTCTAAGCCAATTAGTCACGGCAGCACTTAATAAATTGTTAGCGGAGCCGCTGTCTCAGTGTTGGCGCGCGTGACACCGAGAACGAGGTGCCATGAAAATAATGTAGGAGGTCTAAACACTCAGGAGGCATGAAAGCGGGCGCGGCGTCTCGTTAGCAGGCGTGATTAATGAAACGGGCGCCTTCGTCTGAGGCCGAGGGTCCTGTGGAGCCCTGTCCCTGTGAAGGATGCTCTGTGTGAGTACGGTGAAGGCATGGAGATGCAGCTGGATCTGTCGTTAACTGAGTGCGTTTAAAACACCAGAGAACTATAGAAGTAGGACAGACCAGCCCCCAAGTCCCTGAGTGCGTCTGGACTGCGGAACAATAACGAGCGTCCGCCGAGGATACAGATCGGAGATCAGTTGCGGCGGCTTTTTCTCTCTTCCTTCTTTCAGAGCGTATGGGAACAGAAAGTTTTGGGGTGTGAAACTCAGATTACGTCATGTGATCTCTTTCTGCCTTGTTGCCTTACGCAACGTTTCCCCCATGACAGCAGACAGATGGCCTCCGTTCAGGCTCGTTTCCCATTTTAGATAAAGAGAGAATAATAATATTTGAACTACACCACAGTCCCTTAACAGTTCCCTTTCGATTCACACTTATTTGTATACACAGTGGAGTCACATTATTATGACCAGCTAGTATCCAGAGTGACCGCCGTGTGCAGCACGGACAGCAGCTAGACAGACTGGAAGACTCAGTAAGGTCCTGATAGGTGGTCACAGGTATCTGGAGCCATACTGACTGCAGTGCATCCCACAGCTGCTGGAGGGAGCGTGGAGGAGGATCCATAGAACCAACTTCACCATCCAGGTGGTCCCACAGATGCTCAATTGGGTTCAAGTCTGGGGAATTAGGGGTCCAGGGTAGTACTGTGAAATCTTGGTCAGCTCTTCCAACCAATGTGGGACATTTCTAGTCGTGTGACGTGTTGCATTGTCTTGCTAGACCATCCCATTTGCTCCAGAGAAGACCATCAGCATGTATGGTGTACGTGATCTGCAAGGATGGATTCAGACCCAAATCAGGAGCGTGAGTCCAGAGATTCTCACCAAAACACTACATGTTGCCACCATATCTTATTGTGTATCTTATTGTGAAAGAAGTAGATCATATCTTAAACTCCAGTTTGAAGAACAAAGTGTAGTTCCAGATTTCTCCTGGACGCCCCAGACATTGTATGAATGTATTCAGTTCCTTCAGCAGTAATTTTGGTTTAGCTTAATGAAGTACTGAGCAGTCAAAGCAGGTATTAGGTGAAAACTGTAAACAATTCTGGGTTGTTTCCACAAGGAGAAGCTTGGAAAGAGTCAAATAAACACACTGATGTATGTAAAAGTACTGCTTACTCTATTAATACCTGTCTGAAAACAAATAGCTTTTTAAATAAATACATGTATTTAATGTCCACCAAGTGCCTTAAACTATTGCACAGTCCTGAATATCTCATATTGTATATTTTTTTCCTATGAGGTCATCTTAACAGCTGTGTAGCTTCATCCACCAAAATCAGTCATAATTCCCATGTGACCTCTGTTTCTTACTGACAGAAGTGGGAATAGGTCACACATGTGTAAGTCATAAGCAAGTTTTAACCTTAACCTTCCAGTCTCAAACAAGTCCCAAGTCACTATGGAAAAAAATCATGCACGTTAAACAGAGTCCCGCCTAAAAGTCAAGCAAGTCTCAAGTCAAGTCATTCCACTTAAATCTGTGGATGTGGAGGGGTCATGAAGAAATCTGAACTCATCTGTAAAAAACTGCTTCTTATATGACCATGTGATTGTTTTCTGGTTGCAGTGCAACAAAAGTAATGAGAAAAAACTTGAACACCCGGTAAAAACCTCAAAGATATTTATAACATATGTATATTTAATCTTCACTTGAACAGTACAGAGAGATAGAGATGTGTACAACTGAACACATACAGCTATAGTTATGTCATGAAATCATGTTCATTTTCTTGTGAGGGAAACGTTAGAACCCCCTGTATATTCAGTACAGCTTTATACCTGGTTCACACTACATGACTGTCTGAGTGGTCAGGTCTTTATTCCTGGTTCACTCTACACGACTGTCTGAGTGGTCAGGTCTTTATACCTGGTTCACACTACATGACTGTCTGAGTGGTCAGGTCTTTATTCCTGGTTCACTCTACACGACTGTCTGAGTGGTCAGGTCTTTATACCTGGTTCACTCTACACGACTGTCTGAGTGGTCAGGTCTTTATACCTGGTTCACTCTACACGACTGTCTGAGTGGTCAGGTCTTTATACCTAGTTCACCCTTTACGACTGTTTGAGTGGTCAGGTCTTTATAACTGGTTCACCTTACACGACTGTGAGTGAATGTAGTTGTAACTAGGCTAGCAACATGTGGAATGCTTTATGTTTGTTGAGGTAAATAATTGGACAAAAATTGATTGTACATCAATAATTATGGTACAGGGTTTGCAGCATTAGAGCATAAAATGTTGAGTTAAAGTCATGTGTGTAAATATATATATATATATATATATATATATATATATATATATATATATATATATATATATATATATATATATATATGAGAGAGAGAAAGAGAGATGTTATACCAAATACCATACATCTTTTATAGAAATTGAATGTTTATAGATAATTAGGGGTTATAAACTGTGTATGTATGTGTGTAAATAAGCTTTGTTTACAGCAGCAGTATCACTACGTATATGCACTGTTAACTACACTAACAGTTTCATTACAGCTTACTTCAGGCTCTTACTCACAGAGTGTACTCACAATTCCTGCAACACAGCGTGATCGTATACACTTCTGTGTTTTTCTGTCTGTGTCAGCAAATTATTTGTGCTGGAATTCAGTAGAAATCCAGGAAAAGGCAGATTTCCTGTATGACCCTGCTTACATTACTGACCATTCTCTGTACTGAATCTCTCATGCATTTCATTAATGAGTAATAACACACCCGCCCCCAAATCCACCCCCCTCACCTCAAAAATAGTTTAATTTAACATGTAAACACTACTGCCCAGTACTCACAGTCCATACAGCATCACAGTCCAAAGAAAACATGTATCTCTATCTGTTTTGTATTAAACTATTTGAACATGTCAGCTGCTCTTTGGACCAATAGAAATGCTCCAAAATCACTTCTATTGAAACCTTTTTCCACTAAAAGTAAAGAGTGTTTTTGTTTTCTCCTGTAGAGTTACTGTTTTGGAGTTACTGGTTTTGATTAGACAGAGATGATGTACAGGGCTGCAGAAACCACTCGTTTTTTATTTATTCTGTTTGTGATGTTTTGGTAAACCGTATATTTAGGCTACAGCTGTTTAGCCCCACCCACTCACACTGAAGTTATAAGGAGTGTTTCAGCTTGGACTGTTTTTTGAATGAGGCACAATACCAGACAGCCAATCAGAACAGAGCTCATTAACATATATTTGGCTTTAAAGGCCCAGTACCAGAAAAGCCTGATTAGTTCTAAGGGATAAAGAAAAGTATGAAAATCATCAGAGGGCAGTAACACTGACCATACAGGAGCTACACTTACATACTGTAGTTCATCTGATTCTCTGTATACTTTATTACTCTGTTCTTTAACGATCAGGACCACCACAGAGCAGGTACTATTAGGGAGGTGGGTCATTCTCAGCCCTGCAGTGACACTGATGTGGTGGTGGTGTGTTAGTGTGTGTTGTGCTGGTGTGAGTGGATCAGACACAGCAGTGCTGCTGGAGTGTTTAAATACTGTGTCCACTCACTGTCCACTCTATTAGACACTCCTACTACTTGCTGGTCCACCTTGTAGATGTAAAGTCATAGACAGTAGCTCATCTGCTGCTGCACAGTTTGTGTTCCTCTAGTTCTTCGTCAGTGGACACAGGACGCCGCCCACAGGACACTGCTGTCTGGATAGTTTTGGTTGGTTTGGTTTGGTTCTCAGTCCAGCAGTGACACTGAGGTGCTCTGATCTACTTACACAAGCACAACACACCGCACTAAAGCACCACCACCACTGCTGTGTCTAATCCACTCACACCACCACCACGTCAGTATCACTGCAGTGCTGAGAATGACCCACCTCCCTAATAGTAGCTGCTCTGTGGTGGTCCTGTGGGGGTCCTGATCATTAAAGAACAGAGTAATAAAGCATACAGAGAATCAGATGAACTACAGTCTGTAAGTGTAGCTCCTGTATGGTCAGTGGAGCTGATACACTGGACAGTGAGTGGAGATACAGGGAGGTGGTTTGGTGTTATGACTGTTTGTTTGGTGTATAATCAGTTAAAAATGAAGAAAACGATTGGGGAAAGATTTGAAATCAGACTGAAACTCCAGAGAGTGCAGGTCTGTGGCTCACTTCTGACAGCGCACCAGTTTCAACTCAAGAGTTAATCATCAGGTTGAGTCATGTGGGGTTCCAGGATGGAAAACACTGAACTCCACTGTGTTCAGCTTCCATGGATCTGGGCCTGGCGCAGCAAGAGCGAGTGTGCTCATGAATGTACACACAGTTCGAGGTGAAACCACCAAGATCCCTGAACGCTCAGACCTAGAAACGCCTGGACTCATGTTTTTAAGGATCTCAAATCTCAGACGTACAGAAAATTAAAGGTCAATTAATTATTTAACATCCTAATTAGCATATTGCTGTCTAGCTGAGCCACAACTCTATAGTGTTTGGTCTCATTGAGATTTGCAGCTTTTTAATTGGATAAAATACCATAGCAGTCATCTAGCAATACCATAGCAGTTACCACCCAATGCCGCCTGCAATAGCAACTGGTTAGCAATAGCTTAGCAACCACCTGGAATAGCATAACAGTAACCTCTCGATGCCACCTGCAACACCCTAGCATCTGGTTAACAACAGCTTAGCAACCGCCTGCAATACCATAGAAATAACCTCTCAATACCACCTCGAATGCCATAGCAACTGGTTAGCAACAGCTTAGCAACAACCTGGAATACCATAGCAGTTACCTAACAATACTATAGAAACTGGTTAGATACAGCTTAGCAACCACCTGGAATACCATAACAGTTACTTCTCGATACCACCTGCAACACCATAGCATCTGGTTAGCAACATCTTAGCAAACACCTGCAATACCATAGCAATTACCTCTCTATTACCTGGAATACCATAGCAACTGGTTAACAACAGCTTAGTAACCACCTGGAATACCATAGCAGTTACCTCTCGATACCACCTGCAATACCATAGCAACTGGTTAGCAACAGCTTAGCAACCACCTAGAATAACATAGCAGTCACCCATTAATACCACAGTAAGTGGTTAGCAACAGCTTAGCAGCTACCTGGAATACCATAGCAGTTACCTCCCGACACCACCAGGCACACTGTATAAAACCCTATAGTTTATCAAGGAGAGCCACAAAGAACCAGTTTGGCTTTTGTCTCTGAGTGCGGTTCCAGGCCACTGGCATCAAAGCTGGTGTAAGAATTATAATCACTGTATGAACTGCAGCCGGTTACTCTTCTCTCTCTCATCAGAACTGAGAAGTTTTTTGGAATTATTCAGGTATTCAGAGGCTCAGTCAGTGCAGTAGAGGCTCTGACCTGTATGTGAAGGTTGATACGTCGCAGCTTATATTGAGTGCTGACTGAATAATTTCAGTAACACAGTCTAATAAAAAGCTGCATATGCTTAGTTTTTGGCTTGATTTGCCTTAAATGGTGCACGTGGTACTGTTAGTGTAACAGTAACGCAACATGGGAAATCATTTTTAGATGTTTGCAGACCTGTGTTATAGTTGCACTGTCTCAATTGTCACGTTGGGCCCAACTACCCCAATACCAAATACTACAACTACCTCAATACCAAATACTACAACTACCCCAATACCAAGTACTACAACTACCCCAATACCAAGTACTACAACTACCCCAATACTAAGTACTACAACTACCCCAATACCAAGTACTACAACTACCCCAATACCAAGTACTACAACTACCCCAATACCAAATACTACAACTACCCCAATACAAAAAACTGCAACGGCTCCGCCTTTAGCTAGCTAACTCATCTGACATCAGCAACCAGTGGCTAAACTGGCCATTTGTGAATCTCCTTGATAGAATCTATGGGGTTTTATTGGGTGTTATTGGGTCTTGCTCTGAAACCACATCTTCATGTTTTAAGGGTTAGAGTAAGTTCTAGAATCAGAACTGAGCAGTTTTTTGGACTCCTGTCTGCAGCTGCTAAAGTAATTTTCGTGTTTCAGTAATTTTTAAACAATCCCAGCACATTTTAATAAGTAGCCAGTGCAGTACTGAAATCAGTTTAATAGAATAAGAGGAGCACCAGCTCAGTGCTGGTGATGATAAGAGCTGCAGCTGTAGAGTCAGATAGGATAGTGAGTCATGTGAAGGTGACTCTCTCTCTCTCTCTCTCTCTCTCTCTCTCTCTCTCTCTCTTTCTCTCTCTCTCTCTCTCTCTCTCTCTCTCTCTCTCTCTCTCTCTTTGTATTGGCTCTGAATGTGAGTATGTAGAGGGAGTGCAGTCATTAGGTGACTCTAATGAAGGCAGGCTTTGTCAGATGATTGAATTTCTGATGAAGGGCACTCAGATAGCCATCCTGTGTTTGTTCAGTCCACACAATTACAGCACGTCTGAGCTCTGGCTGCTGAGTGTGTCTGCATACAGAGCGTTTACTTTACCTGTAAAACACTATTAACATTAGGACATTCTCACAGTCACTCTCACTGTCCAAGTAATAAAAATACCCGTAAAGATTTCATCAGTAAAGCAGATACAGCACGTCTTGAAGGTGCCATAGAAGGTATGTGTGTCTTTGTTCACCCAGATGTGGTTCCACACACATTTCTACTCTTTGATCTGGTTCTAGAGGAAAACACTATGGGTGTGTCTGAAATCGTACCCAAGTTTCCGTTTAGTGTTCTATTCAGGATGTCGGCATTTTGTAGTGTTGTCCGAATTTTTAGTGGACAATTAGATTCCCTATATAGTTCACTATATTTTTACCCACAATGCACCTTAAAGCTAGTGGACAGCTGATATACACTAGAACAGGTTGACGCCCCCACAATGCGAATATCTTTGGAAAGATCATTGTTTGAATTGCCTCTGTCTCCCTCACTGCTCCCCTATATAGTGTTCTACATAGAACAGCCTGTAGTGAACAGGGAACGAGTTAACGAGTGGACACACACCCCCTGTTTCTCTTTTTTGTTGAGTTCATGAATAATTAATGAGCTCTCCTCTGATTGGCTGGTGGTGATGATCAGACAGAAGCAACACAGACCAAATAAAATAAGCCTGTGTATAAATAAGCTCTGCCCACATACTATTTAGTTACCTATTCTAGTTACTTGGAGCTGCTAGTAGTAACGTTACCTATACTAGCTACTCTCTTTCATCTGGTTCCTTTCAACACTCACACAGCATGGCTGCTACTTACAGCTCACTGTTGTTCTCGAGTGATGCTACATTCTAGCTAAAGCTGGAAAGACTGTATGACCTATTAGAGTTAAATGAGTTAAATGGATGAGAGAGAGAGAGAAATTAGTGTAATAGAAATTCATTCATACATGAAATTCATATTTGCGTTTAAAACACCTTTTAAGCATTAGCTGGCTGCACGGTTAGCTGGCTGTAGTGGTTAGTATGGTGGTGTAGTGGTTAGTAAGGTGGTGTAGTGGTTTAGTACGGTGGTGTAGTGGTTTAGTACGGTGGTGTAGTGTTTAGTATGGTGGTGTAGTGTTTAGTATGGTGGTGTAGTGGTTAGTACGGTGGTGTAGTGGTTAGTATGGTGCTGTAGTGGTTAGTATGGTGATGTAGTGGTTAGTACGGTGGTGTAGTGGTTAGTACGGTGGTGTAGTGGTTAGCACGGTGGTGTAGTGGTAAGTATGGTGGTGTAGTGGTTAGTACGGTGGTGTAGTGGTTAGCACGGTGGTGTAGTGGTTAGTACGGTGGTGTAGTGGTAAGTATGGTGGTGTAGTGGTTAGCACGGTGGTGTAGTGGTTAGTACGGTGGTCTAGTGGTTAGCTCAGTGGTATAGTGGTTAGTACGGTGGTGTAGTGGTTAGTACGGTGGTGTAGTGGTTAGTATGGTGGTGTAGTGGTCAGTACGGTGGTGTAGTGGTTAGTACGGTGGTGTAGTGGTTAGTATGGTGGTGTAGTGGTTAGTACGGTGGTCTAGTGGTCAGTACGGTGGTGTAGTGGTCAGCACTGTCTCCTCACAGCAGGATGATTCGGGTTGGATTCTCGGTACAGTCCTACAGCATAAGGACACATTCATAGACCAGTAATAGAACCCTAAAGTGGAACATACTGGTAGCAAGAAATGAAGGTGATGTGTTACTGTATTTTACTCCCAGTGAAACTCTGGCAGCTGCGTTCTGTATCAGCTGAGTCTGTTTGGTAGTCTTTATTGGTTCCATTACATTTAGGACCATTACAGTGATCAACACTGCTAGATGTGAAGGTGTGGATGAGTTTCTCCAGGTCTGGTTTAGTCAGAATCTACTCTAGAATTTACTCTAATCCTGTTGATGTTTTAAAGGTGATAAAATGCTGATTTGGTAACAGCTTTGACATAAAGTGCTAAAACTGAGATTGGATTAGTAGATTAAGGTTTGGTAAATATTCAGTATCCCTGATCGAAAAAGGCAGCTAGTCTGTGCCTCTCGTTATTTCCAAAACACTAAAGAGAATGTTTGATTTGCAGCACTATAATAAGAGAAATGCACTAAATATGATAAAATAATTCTTAATTCAGTTCCTTTGTATTTGTGTCCCCTGTAGTTTGTTTAAAAATATGTTGATAATCAAACAGTAAAAATACAACAACAATCAGGTTTACGTCAAAACAGTTATATTTTGTTATTCGCTTTCAGAAGATTCAGAAAGATGAATAAGAGAACAAATGGTATAAACAGCTTTTTAACTATTTAATGCTATTTACTTTTCTTCAGCGTGGTTGACCAGCATTTCAGACAGCTTAAGGTAGCGGATCAAATTGTGTCATAACATAATAGCAGTGTTAATTTTAGCTCAATAAACTGTTGAAAAAGATACAACTAAACCCAAAATGTATTTAAATTTAAACCCAGATTTAATTTAAAATATTCTTTCACCTCAGAACAGACAACAGAAAACAGAAAACTGAAATAAACCTAGGCTAAATTTAAAACTAGTTTTAAATCCCAAAAGAGACATAAAACACAAAACTGATTTAAACCCAGATTTAATGTAAAACATATTCTAAATCCTACAGCAGACATTTTAAACATTTTAAACCAGGAAATTGATTCAAACCCAGATTTAATTTAAAACTAGTTCTAAATCTATGAATAGATATCATAAAACAGAAAACTGAATGAAAACCATGTTTAATTAAAAACCTGTTCTTAATCTCAAAAGAGATATCAGAAAACAGAAAACTGATTTAAACCCAGATTTAATTCAAGACATGTTCCAAATCCTAAAGCAGACATTTTAAACATTTTAAACCAGGAAACTGATTTAAACCCATATTTAATTTAAAACTGGTTCTAAATCCCAGAACCTGATTTTACTGAATTCACAACCAGAACTGAAATAAAGTAAAATCTTTCATGAAGATCTTGTTTTTACAGTTAAACTAAGAACTAATGAGTGAAAATTAGTGTTCTTTAATTTCCTGGTATATGGAGCATGTTGGGCTGTTGCCACTGAATCAAATTATAATATTTAAATATTAATTAATACTAATAAATATTAATTGTGACACTTAAATCCAGGAACCAAACTTTTTGTACCTGAATCCGTGAAAGAGAAACCAGTTCTCAAGGTTCGTAAGGAACCGCTGCTTACATACTTACCACCAGTTTAAATATGAATTTCTAGAAATCACATGGAAACCCAGATCATTAACCTCTGATTTACAGATCTCGGAACAGTTTGTGGTGCAGAGTTCTTCTTTTTGCACGCAGTCGCTGGTGAGATGACGCGAGCGCTGCACTGAACCTGCACTAACCACTGAAACGGTTTGGCTCCGACTCAGCACTTTTGGCAGGATGTGTGCGACATCCTAAGACGGCCCATCTGCTTACACAACCTATTGCATAAAACACAAACAAATCTAATGACTCATCCCTCGTACACACACAGCGGGGCTCCGGGACAGAAATAGAGGATATAAACTTCATTCCGTCTCTAGAAAAGCCAGACTTCTCACGTGTGAAGTTGAAGGAGCTTTTCAGGAAACTGGAGCTCAGACAGGAGTCGGTAATCAGCTCTCTGAGAAACACCATCACTGCTTCATCTGGATTAGGTGCAGTGGAGGTGAGCAGATTTAGGCTTTCTGAGTTATTAATTTGTATGTATGAGCTTACACACATATATGTATAGTGTGTTATTGATTTAGCTTAATGAAGTACTGAGCAGTCAAAGCAGGTATTAGATGAGAACTGATAATAATACTGGGTTGTTTCTACAAGTAGAAGCTTGGAAAGGGTTAAATAATTTAGCGTACTAAAGAAAATAAATCATTAATTTTTGTGGAATTGACTTCATATGATTACACTGTTACCTTAAAAGACATTGTCTGCTCCTAAAATAGGTAGAGCTGAAACTTTCTTTAGTTTAAAATTGATGTATGATGTGTATCTAGGTTTGAGATGTTTTGGTATACAAAAATTGTAAATACGTTTTTTAAATTACAGAAATAATTATTTGTATACAGAATATAGGTTATATTCACTACATCATTCATTCCCCAGTAGTCGCTGTTCAATGAAAACAAGTATCTCCAAAATTGCAACTTTACAGAAGAGACCAAAAATGTGTGTGTGTGTGTGTGTGTGTGTGTGTGTATATATATATATATATATATATATATATATATATATATATATATATATATATATATATATATATATAATGTATATATTGTTGCTGTCCGAAGTAGTAACTTTACAGCAGACGACAGAAACCTTAACAATGTAAGTTAATGGAACCAGAAACCAGAAAAGTGATGTTGGACCCAGTCGTTGTCCAATGTGGACCCAAAGTGATAAACTATTGAGAAGGATTTAATGCTCACAGTATTTATTTTAGACGGCGGCACTTTACGTGTCTTTACAGTATACGGGCTTTGCAGCACAGTGAACTTGCAGACCAATCAAGTGCGCTGTAAGATCATTAAAGGCTCCTCAGCCAATCAGATCTGAGCAGATTTGGGGGTACAGGCTATGAAACTAGAAGCAGCATTCGGAGAGTAAAGCGAGTCGGAGAGGAAGGCTCGTTCAGACTCAGACTCGTGCTCTGAAAAAAGAAAAGCCAAGGCTGGACAACCAAGAGCTCACTTCTCTCACTAAACAAGAGAAAGTGTGAGAAAGTAATACAAGAGGAAAATAAACTGTGAAGATGTGAAATTCAGTTAACAAGAAGACTTTTTATTAACTTTTTCTCTAAATAAGCACTTTATGATGCACCTTTTTTTACAAGCATTTTTAATGTAGCCCTTGTTTGTAATTGAAGTGAGAAAAAATCCTTTTTTTGAAGTTTTATAAATAATATATATATATATATATATATATAATCAATATAAATTAATTCAGTCCAGCATTTAAAACAGTAAATATTATTGAAATATACTGAATGGTATTTCTAATTTGTTTTGTCTTTCAGTTGTTAATGACAAAATGCTGATATTAGGCTACTTCCCTTTACAGGATATAGCATTGAATCATAACACCAGTTAGAAATTACGAGGGTCCGAAAATTTCCTTGTAACTGGACTTTACTGAATTCTAAATAGCCCTGTTGTAGAGGATAGAGAATGTGGTGATACCTGTTTTTTCTGTGGACAGTGACAATATACAGGCTTTCAGTAACTTTGACAGTAACAATTCCAAAAACTGTGCTCACGTCGCACAGATCAGCCGTAACATTAACATTAAACCACCTCCCTGTATCTCCACTCTCTGTCCAGTCTATCAGCTCCACTGACCAAATAGTTCTCTGTATACTCTGTTCTTTAATGATCACCACAGAACAGATACTACGAAGAAGGTGGGTCATTTTCAGCACTGCAGTGACTCTGATGTGGTGGTGGTGTGCTATAGTGTGTTGTGCTGGTGTGAGTGGATCAGACACAGCAGTGCTGCTGGAGTGTTTAAGCATGTGTCCACTCACTGTCCACTCTATTAGACACTCCTACTACTTGCTGGTCCACCTTGTAGATGTAAAGTCAGAGACTGTAGCTCATCTGCTGCCGGTCTTCTAGTCCTTCATCAGTACCCGGGGACCAGCTGGGGGTTTGTTGTCATGTTTAAGGGCATTTTCGGTTGTGTCCTGTATTTTCTGGGGATTAAACTGTTGTTCTTCTGGTCACAAGGCAGGTTCTCTAATGTCCAGCTCATGACTGCCCACGTGTGTGTGAATGTTTGTGTTTTCTACATACAGATAGACCGTATTTTTGTCAGTGTATGTATTAAAATGGTCATCATTCATTTTTGCAACTTTATCCAGCAGCTGTTACTGGGTCTGTTATATGTAAATTAGCCCTGTTCTGATAGGCTGCCCTGCATTGTGCCTCATTCAGACACAGTCCAGACTGAAACACTCCTGATAGACTGAACTGCCATAGGCTGAATAGGTGGACATGCTGGTTTTTGGGACATCACAAGGCAGTGAATTCAGAATGTGGTGTTTTGGAGACTGAATGTTGTAGTGAATGATGTAGTGAATGTTGTAGTGAATGATGTAGTGAATGTTGTAGTGAATGTTGTAGTGAATGATGTAGTGAATGATCTGGTAAATGTTGTAGTGAATAATGTAGTGAATGATGTAGGGAACGTTGTAGTGACTGATGTAGTGAATGATGTAGTGAATAATGTGAATGATGTAGTGAATGATGTAGTGAATGATGTGAATAATGTAGTGAATGATGTAGTGAATGATGTAGGGAACGTTGTAGTAAACCATGTAGTGAACGATGTAGTGAATGTTGTAGTGAACAATGTAGTGAATGATGTAGTGAATGATGTGAATAATGTAGTGAATGATGTAGTGAATGATGTAGAGAACGTTGTAGGGAATGATGTAGTGAATGATGTGGAAAATGTAGTGAATAATGTAGTGAACGATGTAGTGAATGATGTATTGAATGATGTAGGGTACGTTGTAGTGAATGATATAGTGAATGATGTAGTGAATGATGTAGTAAATGATGTATTTAATGATGTAGGGTACGTTGTAGTGAATGATGTAGTGAATGATGTAGTGAATGATGTAGTGAATGATGTAGTGAATGATGTAGTGAATGATGTAGTGAATGATGTAGTTTATGATGTAGTGAATGTTATAGTGAATAATGTAGTGAATGATGTAGGGAACGTTGTAGTGATTGATGTAGGGAATAATGTAGTGAATGATGTAGTGAATGATGTAGTTTATGATGTAGTGAATGTTATAGTGAATAATGTAGTGAATGATGTAGGGAACGTTGTAGTGATTGATGTAGTGAATAATGTAGTGAATGTTGTAGTGAATAATGTAGTGAATGATGTGAATAATGTAGTGAATGATGTAGTGAATGATGTAGTGAATGATGTGGAAAATGTAGTGAATGATGTGGAAAATGTAGTGAATAATGTAGTGAATGTCATAGTGAATGATGTATTGAATGATGTAGTGTATGATGTAGTGAATGTCATAGTGAATGATGTATTGAATGATGTAGGGTACGTTGTAGTGAATGATGTAGTGAATGATGTGGTAAATGTTGTAGTGAATGATGTAGTGAATAATGTAGTGAATAATGTCGTAAATGTTGTAGTGAATGATGTAGTGAATGATGTGGTAAATGTTTTAGTGAATGTTGTAGTGAATGTTGTAGTGAATGATGTAGTGAATGATGTAGTGAATGATGTAGTGAATGGTGTAGTGAACAATGTAGTGAATGGTGTAGTGAATGGTGTAGTGAACGATGTAGTGAACCGTGTAGTGAATAATGTAGTGAATGATGTGGAAAATGTAGTGAATGATGTAGTACATGATGTGTTGAATGATGTAGTGTATGATGTAGTGAATGTCATAGTGAATGATGTATTGAATGATGTAGGGTACGTTGTAGTTAATGATGTAGTGAATGATGTAGTGAATGATGTGGTAAATGTTGTAGTGAATGATGTAGTGAATGATGTGGTAAATGTTGTAGTGAATGATGTAGTGAATGATGTAGTGAATGATGTGGTAAATGTTGTAGTGAATGATGTAGTGAATGGTGTAGTGAACGATGTAGTGAATGGTGTAGTGAACAATGTAGTGAACGGTGTAGTGAACGGTGTAGTGAGCGGTGTAGTGAACGGTGTAGTGAACAGTGTAGTCTGATCTCTGGTCTCTTATCCTTGCAGGCTGAACTCCAGCTCCCGAGATTATGTAGCCGAATCAACGCCGTGAGCTCCCCCCTCACCCTCATGGATGAAGACCTCCAGTGCCCCTTGCTGCCTCCGGCCCTGTGCACAACCTGCGGCCTTCCTCTCTGGCTGTGAGGTCAGCCTGCCTGGAGCTGGAGCCTGGAGGGGCCATGGCCCACCTGCAGTACAAATACTGCCTGCTCAGCTCTGCAGCCGAGGAGTACCGCAAGAGGCCACTGCCGCTGCAGGTACTCGAGTCTCTTACAGGGCAGATATATAAATGCACAGTGTTTCACCAGTAAGAACAGCAGATACCATTAAAACAGACGGACTGATCCTCGTTCAGCTTTAGCTCAGACTTGCGAGGCCCCCAATACTTCAATACTTTTAGAATTCAAATTTAAACCTATTTCTTAAACAGAAATCTGACTCATCCGGGCAGTGAAACTCCCACCCACACAACCACCCACCCACACACACACACACACACACTAGTGAATATACACATTAGGGGCAGTGAAATACACACACACACACACTAGTGAATATACACATTAGGGGCAGTGAAACTCCCACCCACATGACCACCCACCCACACACACACTAGTGAATATGCACACTAAGGGCAGTGAAACTCCCACCCACACAACCACCCACCCACATGACCACCCACCCACACACACACTAGTGAATATGCACACTAGGGGCAGTGAAACTCCCTCATAAACACATACACTACTGAATATGCACACTAGGGGGCAGTGAAACTCCCACATACACACGCACATACACTAGTGAACACACACACTAGGAGGCAGTGGAACACCCGCATACATACACACAAACACTGGTGAACACACACACAGAAACACTAGAGGCAGTGAAACCCCCCCCCCCCCCCCCATGTGTAGTAAACACACACACATAGACTAGGGGCAGTGAAAATACCACACACATACACACACACACACACACACACACACACTAGTGAATACACACACGCACACTAGCCGCGGGCAGCCCTATCCACAGTACCTGGGGAGCAGTTGGGGGTTTGGTTTCTTGTTCAATGGCACTTCAGTCCTGTCGGTTCTAAGGATCAGACCAGTGACCTTCTGATCACAAGGTCTAGTGCTGGACGGACACACCAGCCGCCCACAGTTCCAGAGTTCATATTAATCAAAAACAAGAGCAGAATACAAGCTAGTGACAAAACAAGAAGATCAAACAATCTGGCAACCAGAACAACAACAGAAAGCCAAGAGACAAAGCAGAGTTCATACACGATGTGACTCAAAACACGAAGGAACGGGTTGGCAGTATATATACAAACAGAGATGTGAGAAACATGTGAAACACGTTGGTATTCGGGGGAGGAAGAACGAGAGAACAGCGCTTCATTGGAGGTCTGAGAAGGTGGAAGCGTAAGCATGAAATGGAGCAATAGATACCTGGTGTAAACAGCAGCTGCTGCGTTCATATAATGCACAAAACAAAAATCACCTGAAGTGAAGATACATGGTTTCTATGAACAGTGGCAACAAAAGAGTGATGCTGTTAAATGAGAAGACAAACCTGTTGCTGTTATAGGTGGAGCTCTCAGGTGACCAATAGGAAGAAGCTATATGATGCAGGTATACGCACACACACTAGGGGGCAGATAGACACCCACAAGCGCACACACTAATGAACACACACACACTAGGGACAGTGAGACACCCACATAAACACACACACACACACACACACACACACACACACACACACACACACACACACTAGGGGGCAGTGAGACACCCACATACACACACACTAGTGAACACACTCACATACACACTAGTAAACAGTAAAACACTCACATACATTGCACTATGATGCAATGGAAAACCCACTTACACACACACACAATAGTGAACACACACACTAGGACAGTGAGACCCCCCCCCCACACACACATCATAGCAGGCAGTGAAACACTCACATACACACATGCTAGTGAACACACTAGGGCCAGTGAAACACTTTTTAATGCTTTTAGTTGGATCAGCACAAAGAACAACGAGTCATAATCCAAACTTTTAGAACAAAGTCCTAATAATTCCCGCTACAGCTCATTTGACATGACTGCGGCGTTCGCATCGCAGTCCCTGCACAACTATACGAGTCAGTGTGATCCCGCTATTACACCCCAGCACCTTCTCCAGACTGTAAGAAAGTCTGTTACTGCAGACCCTGAGCACCAAAACCAGCGGCCACTTTATAGCTCCACAAGCGACACAAACACAAACCACTAGCCCTGCTGTTCGCATGGTTGCCCCCAGGTTCACAGCAGTGGGCTGATAATAAGGGAGATTTAGTTTAAGTGAGTGTCGTGCCAAGCAGGCGGTCCAGAAGACACTGCGGAGGCGCTTCAGATTGACACCGAGGTGAATAAATCCGACAGACTTTATTAACGTCAGTAACACTCGCTGGAGCTTTGAGATAATTGCTATCGCTGAGGATTATCTCTGTGACTCCAGGTCTCTTACGCTGCCATAAATATGCCTGACTAACTGGCTTCAGCCCAGAGTAGCGTCAGTCCTGAGGCCAGAAGAAAACACTGAGGGGCCGCTGTTCATCTAGAAAGCCCCTCGTATTGAACAAAGAAACAAAGAAGCTGCATGTCTGAGCGGGAACATTGGAATGTTTTATGCTTGTTTTTCATGTTAATTATAATAAGATAAGTTTATATCAGCCATAACATTAAAACCACCTCCACCATCTCCATTCACTGTCCAGTGTATCAGCTCCACTGACCATATAGGAGCTACACTTACAGACTGTAGTTCATCTGATTCTCTGTATACTTTATTACTCTGTTCTTTAATGATCAGGACCCCCACAGGACCACCACAGATCAGGTACTAATAGGGAGGTGGGTCATTCTCAGCACTGCTGTGACACTGATGTTGTGGTGGTGTGTTAGTGTGTGTTGTGCTGGTGTGAGTGGATCAGACACAGCACTGTTATCTGGAGGTTGCATGTAAGTTGTTATGTTGTTGCTATGCTATTCCAGGTGGTTACTAAGATATTGCTATATAGGCCATAGCTGTGCTATCCTAGGCGGTTGTTATGGTGTTGCTATGATAAGTTATTGCTATGCTATCCCAGGTGGTTACTAAAAAAATCTGCTAATGAGAAATATTCTATTATTTATATACTTAGAAAGATAATATTTTGCTGTGTGATTAGAAAATCTTCTGAAATTACTAAACATTGTATGCTCTCTCTCTCTCTCTCTCTCTCTCTCTCACACACACACTATTTCTCTCTCTCTCTTTCTCACTCTCTCTCTCACTCTATCTCTCTCTCACACTCTCTATTTCTCTCTCTCTCTCTCTCTCTCTCTCTCTCTGTCTCTCTCTCTCTCAGCTGGACTATCCCCCGTTGGGTGTGTTGGCTGTTCTGGAGGTACAGAGGGAACTGCAGCGCTCCTGGACACCGCTGTCCTGCCTCCGCCGCTCCAAACTCTACAGCTTCATCTTCGGCCTCACCGTCATCTTCCTCATCATGGCCTCCTATGTGCTGAGCAGCGAGAGGAAAGGGCTGTTACTCACGCCATCTCCGTACCACTCTGACTCCTCCCTAAACTTTGGCACCCTCCCCTTTAACTTCTCCTCCAACAAAGACCACGCCCACATCACACAGCTGCTGAGCCAGATCCTGTCCAGAGTGGAGTTCAGTCCAAGGAAGCTCCCCAACCTGAGGATGCTGGTCCACAGTGAACCACACGTATGTTGTCTTACAGGGGAATTCCACCAAAATTTCCTCATGGGTTTGGTGTGAAGTGGGTTAGATGTGTTTACAGTGATGATATTTACAGTAATGATGATGTTTACAGTGGTGATGGTATTTACAGTGATTATAATGTTTACAGTGGTGGTGATGGTGTTTACAGTGGTGCTGATGTTTACAGTGGTGGTAATGATAACAATGTTTACAACATTTTATTTACTATCAAACGCACCAGTGAACCACTACACACACACTAAGGGCAGTGAAACACCCACATACGTTCAGCTCAGCTCACAACTGCCTATGATGGATCATTGGAGAAAGGCACTGGGCATTGTAAGTGGCATGGGGTCCAGCGGGTGGATGAATGCTGATAGGAGACAAACCGTTCAGGAATTAGCTGAGATTGAGAACTGGTGGGAAGTCAGAACTAGTGGAGTAGCACGATTTGGATTACTGGTCAGCGTTGAACATATAAAAATAATTAGTAGAAAGAGCTCTGAAACAATGACCGTGCAGCCTGGCTAAGCTGCTCCTCCGTGATTGCTGTATTTATTAAGGTCTCAGTGCTGGGGTGGCTCTGTGAGTGGTGTGAATAACCGGTTGATAAATGTGCTGCTCTGCTGGTTTAGTCTGAGCCGCTCGGCCTTGCAGGCCACCTGGACATTATTCCGGTACCTCGGCTGTTAAACTGACCCAGCGCTGCTTTTTAAACAGACATTAAATCAGCAGCAAAGCCTGAAGCGCCATTAGCACCAGAGTTTCTCCCCACCAGCAGCTTTCCCAGTGGGATCTGGGGTGAAGACGAATCACCTCTCCGTCTTTCTCTCCATCCATCTATTCATCCCTTCTTCTCTTCTTGTTTTGTCTCTTATCTTCTCTCCTCTTTTCTTCTGTTCTTCTCCTCTTTTCCTCCCTTCCTCCATTCTCTCTTCTCTTCTCTTCTCTTCTGTCATCTTTCCTTCCCCATCTCCCGTTTCTCTTGTTGTTTCCTCTTCTTTTCAAATGTTGTCTGCTCTCTTCTTGCCTCTCCTCTACACCTCTATTCCTCTCCTCGTTTCCTTTCCTCAAACAATACTACGCTTTTCTTCTCTTTTACTCCTTTCCTTTTTTCCTCTCCTTTTCTCCTTTATTCTACTCCATTGCTCCCCTTCACTCCTCTCCTCTACTCCTCTCCTCTCCTCTACTCCTCTCCTTTCCCCTTCTTCACTCCTCTCCTCTACTCCTCTCCTCTCCTCTACTTCTCTCCTCTCCTTTCCCCTTCTTCACTCCTCTACTCCACTCCACTCCTCTCCTCTCCTCTCCCCCTCTTCTGTACTCCTCTACTCTATTCCTCTTCTGTCCTCTACTCTGCTCCTCTACTCCACTCCTCTACTCCTCTTCTCTTCTTTTCTCATCTTCTTTACTCCTCTACTCGACTCCTCTTTTCTCCTTTATCTACTCCTCTCCTCTCATGTCCTCTCCTCTGCTCTACTCTATTCTACTCTACTCTTCTTTACTCTACTTTATTCTACTCCTCTCCTCTACTCTACCATATTCTACTCCTCTCATCTCCTTTCCCCTTTTTCACTCCTCTACTCCTCTCCTTTCCTTCTCTTCTTTACTCCTCTACTCGACTTCTCTTTTCTCCTTTATCTACTCCTCTCTTCTCCTCTCCTCTGCTCTACTCTATTCTACTCCTCTCATCTCCTTTCCCCTTCTTCACTCCTCTACTCCTCTTCTCTCCTCTCCTTTCCTCCTCTTCTTTACTCCTCTACTCTACTCCTCTTCTCTTACCTCTACTCCTCTCCTCTCCTCTCCTCTCCTCTCCTGTCCTCTACTCCTCTCCTCTTCTTTCCTCTACTCTATTCTACTCCTCTCCTCTCCTCTCCTCTCCTCTCCTCTCCTCTCCTCTTCTTTCCTCTACTCTATTCTACTCCTGTCCTCTCCTCTCGACTCGGTTATCTTGTTGATTGTATTGTAAAGGACGCCCGCGGTGGTGATGTTGGTCCTCACTGTTAATTTCCCATTGAGCCGGCTGATGGAGGAGGAAATGACTTCCAGTGTAATCAATATGTCATTGCAGCATAAGGCTCCATTAATGGACTCAGCTTTAATCAGAGAGAGCTGCTGGAGCATGTCTGTGACTCAGACAGCACCACGGAGGCGCTTTATGTTGGAGAGGGGAGACGGATGAGTTCTCTCAGACGCTGGAGGTGAAGCCGTCGTTCATATCTATGAATCAGTCTCGTATACAGCGCAGCCTCGACTCAGATAAGGACGAGCAGTGGTGCCACACTTTCTGTCTGGGGGGCCGAAGTCCTGTGTCTACGGTGGTCTGTGGGCCAAGAAGACTGAACAGTATATACACATACACAAGTTTTTAAAGATTCTTTTATTTTGAATATAATAGATACTTTATTGGAAATTCAGGATCTCCGCATTTAACCCATCCGTGCAGTGAATCACTCATATATACACACACGCTAGTGAACAGACACACTACGGGGCAGTGAAAAACACATATACACACACGCTAGTGAACAGACACACTACGGGGCAGTGAAAAACACATATACACACACGCTAGTGAACAGACACACTACGGGGCAGTGCAAAACACATATACACACACGCTAGTGAACAGACACATTTTGGGGCAGTGAAACACACATATACACACACGCTAGTGAACAGACACACTTTGGGGCAGTAAAACACACACACACACGCTAGTGAACACACTATGGGGCAGTGAAACACTCACATATACACACATGCTTGTGAACAGACAATCTATGGGGCAGTGAAACACACATATACACACACGCTAGTGAACACACACTCTGGGGCAGTGAAACACTCACATATATACACACACACACACACTAGGGAGCAATGAAACACTCACATATACACACACGCTAGTGAACATACACACTAGGGGCAGTGAAACATACATATACATATACACACACGCTAGTGAACACACACTACAGGGCAGTGAAACACCCACATACACACACACACACACACACACTAGGGAGCAATAAAACACTCACATATACACACATGCTTGTGAACAGACAAACTACAGGGCAGTGAAACACACATACACACACGCTAGTGAACATACACACTAGGGGCAGTGAAACACCCACATACACACACACACACCCTAGTGAGCAATGAAACACTCACTTATACACACACTAATGAACAGACACACTAGGGGACAATGAAACACTGACACATATACACACACACTAGTGAACAGATACACTAGAAGGAAGTGAGCACACTTGCCTGGAGCGGTGAGCAGCCCTACCACAGCGCCAGGGAAGCAGTCAGGGGTTAGGTGTCTTGTACAAGGGCACTTCAGTCAACCTCCAGATCACGACTGCACACTAATTCATAAACACACAAATAGAATCTAAACCTGAACCAGTTCAAACCAGCTTAATGAAATATCCTCACTGCATGTCTGATCTTCTGTCCGTGCTGCAGATGTTCTCCGTGATTCCGCGCCGCTTCCTGCCGGATGTGAAGAATCCCTGCTGGTACGAGCAGCTGTCGGGGAACGTTAGTGCGGACCCGTACCGGAGGAACCTGTACTCTCTCTACTCCAGACAGTCCAGAGCCGCGTTTCAGTACCTGCGGAGCTCCTTCAGGAAACACCTGCTCTTTCGGGATGGGAAGTTTTACCGAATCCGCTGCCTGCCGTACTTCTACATCATCGGCCAGCCCAAGTGTGGCACCACGGATCTTTATGACCGACTCCGGCTGCACCCGGACATCAGAGTCACCACGCTGAAGGAGCCACACTGGTGGACCCGAAAGAGAGTTGGTGAGGATCGTTTCTGCTGTTTGAGTTTATTATTATTATTATTATTATTATTATTATTATTATTACTGGTGGGGGTCCTGATCATTAAATAACAGAGTAATAAAGTATACAGAGAATCAGATGAACTACAGTCTGTAAGTGTAGCTCCTGTATGGTCAGTGGAGCTGATACACTGGACAGTAAGGTGCTCCTAATAACTTGATCAGTGGATTTATATGTAGTAGAACCTTTTTAAGACTAGAGATCTTAAAAACCACAAAGAAGAAAACTGTACAGTTTATAAACAGAGCGACTCTGGAATGACGGTAATCCCCAAAAAAAGGGAAAAACAGAGATGACCTTTATTTTGGAACGGATTAAAAGAAATGAAGGAAGGAACACGCTGGTGCGCAGTGAACTCTTCTCTTGTTCAGCTTCCTAAATGTTCCAGTGAGAACGAGTTTTCGGGAATATCTGTTTTGAAGCTCCTCAGATAAAGAACTTTGCTCTACTTTGTTCCCACAAAGTCCTCAGAGGTACATACAGTCTGCTCGGAAGTGAGAGCTGAACAGAAAGTCTGCATTGCAAAAATGTTATCTAAGCAAGTGTGAATCTTAAATGTGGTCAGTATAACTAATATTTCTGATTATGAGACTGTTGTAAGCGTGTTATACAATCAGTCCACACGTTTTTATACACTTTGGTGTATAATTTTTTTTATACAGGGTGGTGTAGTGGTTAGTATGGTGGTGTAGTGGTTAGTATGGTGGTGTAGTGGTTAGTATGGTGGTGTAGTGGTTAGTACAGCGGTGTATTGGTTAGTACGGTGGTGTAGTGGTTAGTATGGTGGTGTAGTGGTTAGTATGGTGGTGTAGTGGTTAATACGGTGGTGTAGTGGTTAGTATGGTGGTGTAGTGGTTAGTATGGTGGTGTAGTGGTTAATACGGTGGTGTAGTGGTTAGTACTGTGGTGTAGTGGTTAACATGGTGGTGTAGTGGTTAACATGGTGTAGTGGTTAGTACAGTGGTGTAGTGGTTAGTACGGTGGTGTAGTGGTTAGTACTGTGGCGTAGTGGTTAACATGGTGGTGTAGTGGTTAACATGGTGGTGTAGTGGTTAGTAAGGTGGTGTAGTGGTTAGTATGGTGGTGTAGTTAGTACGGTGGTGTAGTGGTTAGTACGGTGGCGTAGTGGTTAGTACAGTGGTGTAGTGGTTAACAAAGTGGTGTAGTGGTTAGTACGGTGGTGTAGTGGTTAGTACGATGGCATAGTGGTTAGTACAGTGGTGTAGTGGTTCACATGGTGGTGTAGTGGTTAACATGGTGGTGTAGTGGTTAGTACGGTGGCGTAGTGGTTAGTACAGTGGTGTAGTGGTTCACATGGTGGTGTAGTGGTTAACATGGTGGTGTAGTTGTCAGTACGGTGGTGTAGTGGTTAGTACGATGGCGTAGTGGTTAGTACAGTGGTGTAGTTGTTAGTACGGTGGTGTAGTTGTTAGTACGGTGGCGTAGTGGTTAGTACAGTGGTGTAGTGGTTAACATGGTGGTGTAGTGGTTAACATGGTGGTGTAGTGGTTAGTACGGTGGCGTAGTGGTTAGTACAGTGGTGTAGTGGTAATATGGTGGTGTAGTGGTTAACATGGTGGTGTAGTGGTTAACATGGTGTAGTGGTTAACATGGTGGTGTAGTGGTTAGTATGGTGGTGTAGTGGTTAACATGGTGGTGTAGTGGTTAGTATGGTGGTGTAGTGGTTAGTATGGTGGTGTAGTGGTTAGTACGATGACGTAGTGGTTAGTACAGTGGTGTAGTGGTTAGTACAGTGGTGTAGTGGTTAACATGGTGGTGTAGTGGTTAACATGGTGGTGTAGTGGTTAGTATGGTGGTGTAGTTGTTAGTACAGTGGTGTAGTGGTTAGTAAGATGGCGTAGTGGTTAGTACAGTGGTGTAGTGGTAATATGGTGGTGTAGTGGTTAACATGGTGGTGTAGTGGTTAACATGGTGTAGTGGTTAACATGGTGGTGTAGTGGTTAGTATGGTGGTGTAGTGGTTAGTATGATGGTGTAGTGGTTAGTACAGTGGTGTAGTTGTTAGTACGGTGGTGTAGTGGTTAACATGGTGGTGTAGTGGTTAGTATGGTGGTGTAGTGGTTAGTACGGTGGCGTAGTGGTTAGTACAGTGGTGTAGTGGTTAACATGGTGGTGTAGTGGTTAGTATGGTGGCGTAGTGGTTAGTACAGTGGTGTAGTGGTTAGTATGGTGGTGTAGTGGTTAGTATGGTGGTGTAATGGTTAGTATGGTGGTGTAGTGGTTAGTATGGTGGCGTAGTGGTTAGTACAGTGGTGTAGTGGTTAGTATGGTGGTGTAGTTGTTAGTACGGTGGTGTAGTAGTTAGTACGGTGGTGTAGTGGTTAGTATGGTGGTGTAGTGGTTAGTATGGTGGCGTAGTGGTTAGTACAGTGGTGTAGTGGTTAGTATGGTGGTGTAGTTGTTAGTACGGTGGTGTAGTGGTTAGTATGGTGGTGTAGTGGTTAACATGGTGGCAAGATGATCTGGGTTGGATTCCCGGTCCGGGCTGTTCTGTGTAGAGTGTGTATGTTCTTCTCGTGCTTGAGTGGGTTTCCTCCGGATACTCTGGTTTCCTCCCACAGTCCAAACACATGCATGTTAGGTTGATCACTAAACTGCCCGTAGGTGTGAGTGTGTGCGTGAGTGTGTGTTGGATGTGCGATGGACTGGCGACCTGTCCTTCACCCGATAAATTACACTCTTGTTATTGACAACAAGAGAAAATGTATGCTATGAACTATGAAGACACTCTAATGTAATCACGGGCAAAAAGAAATTAACACACGTGTGTAATTACATACGCTGTATTACTGTAATCCGTCTGTAACAGTGGCTTCATCAATAGTAGTTACATCAATGTTATGGATGGTGTTCATGTGTAAGTACAGACGATCTAAAGTAGGAGTGAAAATGTCCCTTCTGGGGACTATAAATAGAACTGAACTGCCTTTAAGAGAGAAAACTCTCTTTTTTGGTTTAAAGATCTGAACGTTGCTGTATTTCCTCTCTGGGTCGAACTATAAGTCCTGTCTGTAGGCCCTGGAGATACGAGGGACTCTGTTTGAGATGTCTTGCACTGTGCTGTTCCTCTGACTCGCCTTTCTTTACTCTCTCTGTTGCATGACTGCAGTTATTTCAGTGTGTGTACATGTAGCTCATAATCTGATAACTGCAGAACCTCTGATATGGTCAGGTCAGTGTGTTAACATGTGCTTGAGTAATGGAGGGACTTCAGTTCTATGCGAGTCAGACAGTAATTGGGTCTCTGCTTTGCATCCGGCCGATGAATCGCAGAAAAAGAGTGTAAACTGTCCGAGTGATGTCCTGCAGAAAACTGTGTGGAGTTTATTAGAGGTATTTTATGGAATACTGAGGAATTTGAAAGCTGTATGGAAAAGAAAGGAGATGGTTAACACGTTGCATTAAGGGCTGCACATTCAAGCCACTGGCCACTGGTACACATCCTACATCTACATTTATGTAATTAGCTCCACTGACCATATAGGTGCTACACTTATAGACTGTAGTTCATCTGATTCTCTGTACACTTTATTACTCTGTTCTTAATAATCAGGACCTCTGGAACAGACACAGCAGTGCTGGTGGAGTGTTTAAACACTGTGTCCACCGACTGTCCACTCTTTTAGACACTCCTGATGTAAAGTCAGAGACAGTAGCTCATCTGCTGCTGCACAGTTTGTGTTCCTCTAGTTCTTCATCCGTGGACACAGGACGCCGCCCACAGGACACTGTTGTCTGGATAGTTTTGGTTGGTGGACGATTCTCAGTCCAGCAGCACTGCTGTGTCCGATCCACTCACATCAGCACAACACATGCTATCAAGCTACTCAGGTGCTGCTGGTGGATGGAGCTCAACCGGCTGGAGTGCTGCGTATTCAGCGCATTCATAACTTTACTATAAACAACACGTTCTGACTGTGTCTAATGTTATATAGTGTTTTACTGGTGAACCTCACTGAACTGGTCTGCGACTGTCTGCTTATTAATTTCTGCTTTTATTGCTATTTTTAAAAATACAGGTATAATCCGCCCTAACGACGGTCTCCATGCTCGCTATCCAGTGGAGGACTACCTGGACCTTTTCGATCTTCCGGCGCATCAGATCCAGGACCGTCTGCTGGCCAACAAGTCTAGAAGCTCAAATCAGGCCAACATCATCATCGGTAACTCACCTGTCTCATACAGAGCCCCTCGTATCTCCCGGTCCTACATACAGGACATACACGGGTCTGCTATAACATTAAAACACTGTCCAGTGTATCAGCTGCACTGACCATATAGGAGCTACACTTACAGACTGTAGTTCATCTGATTCTCTGTATACTTTATTACTCTGTTCTTTAATGATCAGGACCACCACAGGACCACTATTACTATTAGCGAGGTGGGTCATTGTGACACTGACGTGCTGGTGGCGTGTTGGTGTGTTGTGCTTGTCTGAGTGGATCAGACACAGCAGTCCTGCTGCTGGAGTGCTTAAACACCTCAGTGTCACTGCTGGTCTGAGAATCGTCCACTAACCAAAACTATCCAGACAACAGTGTCCTGTGGGCGGCGTCCTGTGTCCACTGATGAAGAACTAGAGGAACACAAACTGTGCAGCAGCAGATGAGCTACTGTCTCTGACTTTACATCTACAAGGTGGACCAGCAAGTAGTAGTAGGAGTGTCACAGTAGTCTGATCCACTCACACCAGCACAACAAGGGGGAACTCACAGCAAACCAGCGACCTTTGTTTCACTCCCAGTTTCACTGCTTCCCCTTAATAACCACAGCTTTGCTGTGGACTGTTATGCCGCTCATTCCGATTGAGGAAGCGTATTCCGGGGGGAAGGTGACGTCAGTGTGTCCCCCCTTTATGAGCGTCTATTATGTGTATTCTGTAGGTTGTAGTCACGTGAGTAATCCGAGTGAGTAATCCGAGTGAGTATTCCGAGTGAGTATTCCGAGTGAAGGTCGTGTTTCTTCAGAGCGTCTTTATCTCCTGCTGATTCAGGGAGTGTTTTTTATTCCGAGCTGTCGAGCGGCATGTTGTGGTGAAGTGTTTCGCAACAACATCCTGTCAGTTTGATCTTATCGTGATGAACGGTTGTCAGTTTTGGTTACGCAATATAATTTTTTTCTCTTCTTTTTTCTTTTCTGACCTGCAGTTCAAACCAACTCACGCCACAGAGCCTGATCGGAGCCGTGTAGTCGGACTGGATCAGGTTCTGCTGTCTAGTACTGTAACACTGAGTCTGTCTGAAAACCTACTGAGTGTACACATAGACAGTATTTCACGCCATACAATACGGCTCCCAACACGTAGACCTTCCCAACTCTTACATCCCTTAAATATCATCACTGCCTAAAAATATATATATATATATATCTCCATTTTTGACCATTTTCATTAACGTCTGCATCATTAGAACACGATGTTTACATTGGGTAAAAGTTGAGGTGTGAGGGAGGAGAATGTCAGTGGAAGGATTATTGATAGATCAAAAGTTTCCATTAATGGAATTAATTTAATCTGATCAAAAGCTGCAGACAGAGTGAGACTCCTACCAACCACCTGGAAGTGCTAGACCTGGTGATGCTAGAGCCACCAACACTGTTCTCCCATCAAATAAACAGCATCCTTGTGAGAGTGGAGAACATCAAACTGCTTCAGATCTGGAGACTACAAAGTTCAGTCTTAGAAGCTGCTTCTACTTCTCTCCATCCAAATAATCCCAAACACACTCAGTGGTGTTGAGGTTCTAGATTCTGGGATGACCAGTCCAATTAGTGGTGTTGAGGTTCTAGATTCTGGGATGACCAGTCCATTCAGTGGTGTTGAGGTTCTGGAGTCTGGGGTGGTCAGTCCATTCAGAGGTGTTGAGGTTCTGGACTCTGGGATGACCAGTCAATTCAGTGGTGTTGAGGTTCTGGAGTCTGGGGTGGTCAGTCCATTCAGTGATGCTGAGGTTCTGGACTCTAGGATGACCAGTCCATTCAGTGGTGTTGAGGTTCTGGAATCTGGGGTGGTCACTCCAGTGTCCAGCTTCTTTGCTTGATGTGTCTGTATTTCCTTTTCTCAGTGAGGAGCTTCTTGAACATCTACACATCCTTTTAAACCCACAGTGTTAAGGATTCTTCTCACAGTGGAAGGATGGACAGAAACACCTGTGGATGTTCTCAGATCTGACACAGGAGCTTGGTGTTTTCCTCTCCATAATAATAAAGTGCTGTTTATCTGATGGGAGGAGAGTGTTGATTGGTCTACCAGGTCTTCCAGGTGGTTGTTAGGATCCCAGTGCTGATAAATTATCTCATATCTAAATTTCTCAGAAGCATCTCCTGAAGTATGAATGACTTAAGTGCTGTTTTGACAGGACTCATTAAATAAATGATGCCAGTCTCGGACGCAGTGCTGTGTTTGTAGCTAACAATAAAGCAGGACTAGTTGATTAAGTGTGCTGTAAACAGTGAGCCTGGGGGCAGGACGTCCCAGTTCAGCCGTGTTTGTTGTGAGGATGGCGAGTGTTTGCTGTGACACTGTGTTATACTGACAGCAGGATCTGCTTTAATGGAGATCTGTAGCTTAAAACTTCCTGTTGACCTCCAACTCAGCCTGACTCCTGTTATCATCCCACGCTGTTTATTTCACTCTAACAGGAAGAGGAAGGAGTGAGACTGGAGAGGAAGAGCGTAATTAGGGCTGGGTAGATATCAGTTTGCAGGCCTGCTGTTTGTTTTCTGGTCTTAATTAAGTAACGTTTAAGGTGAAATGTGCCAGAGCCACTCATTTGGATTAGGATTCCCAAAATCTGGGATCTCAGCATGAAACTATAAATGAACCTTATAATTAAGCTTTTATTGAACTGCATGAAAACCCTATTCCAGCTGGATTAGTATTATCTGAGCTTCAAGCAAGTTACTTGAATGTAGCACGTGTTGAGTTAACTCCCAACTAGAAGCCTAATAATTCTAAAAATAATAATACCTATTATAAAAGTGCATCTGAAGGAAACACAGGATGGTTGTGCATAAATGACAAATAGAGGAGTGTGTCTGTGGATTAGAGGTTTGGGGATCTGCTCTGAGTGAGTACAGGCAGTTTGAAGGCAGTAGGTTAAATTAAACCATGATGTTTGGGTGTGACCCAAAATGATTCAGACTCTATGCGGGGGGAAAAAGAGGGATGAAACAAAACGTCAAACAAACGAGTGTGGGTCAAACCAGCACTGCAGTCGTGGTGGGGAGTCTGCCCTGAGTCAGTGTATCTGAAACACTGTTTGCTGGTCAAGCAGAAGTTCAGTAGCACTTTTCCATCCTTTTCATTCTCTATGGGAAAATAAAATTCAAAAATATCTGTAGTTTTCCCAAAATCTGTTCATCCAATCAAAAAGCTGCATACATGTCGGAATCACACAATCAGACCGGACAGTCTGGGGTTGGAATGGAAATTTGATATTTCCAAAACTGCGGGACAAAAGCCGTAGGACAGACATTGTGGAGCTCTTCGGTATCGAGGTCCACCAAACGCTATCGAACAAACTATGTGGCCTTTATTTTAAACAGACCCCCCAAGACTGTTGTCAGCTGCTGAGTTTCAGATCATTATCGCCAGGACGTGTTTCACATACGGCATGAACTTCCTTGGCAGCACTCGCAAACCACCTTGTTTCAACATGCTGTTTTTGTAGTAGCTGGGAAGTGTGTGGTTATCGTTTCGAAAGATCTGCATCTTCATGTGGTTTAGCACTTAATTCGTGTCGAAATTCGTGGCTGAGATTAGCAGATTGCTTGTGTCGCAAGTTGCCTGTGAGTGCTTCGCTTTCGTCCCAAAGCTGCCGAGCGCCAACTTAATTTTTATGTCGTTTCATTTTGGTTTTTATTCATTTACCAGTACAACTTTGGTGCTGCGAAGACGGTTCCTGGTGCTCATTATGGGGGAACCAGGCACACATCCCCATCTCCATCAACAGAGCTGTAGTAGAGCCTTAGGTTCCTTGGCATCCACATCTCGAATGAGCTCACCTCCTCCCTAAACTCCTCCGTCGTAGAGAGCGTGCAACACGTGTCTTAACCTCCTAGGGAGCTTCAAGAAAGCTCACCTGTGTCCTGGGATACAGGTAGACTTTCACTGCTGTACCACTGAGAGCATATTCACAAACTGCATCTCAGTGTGTTATGGCTGCTCCTCATCTGACTGCAAAAGTTTCCAGCATCACAGGTTCTCAGTTCTATACCATTGAGAACATCCACCATAAGCTCTGCCTGGGCAGGACGAGAAACATCATCAAGGGCGTTTCTTATACTAACCATGGACTTTTACCCTCGTTCTTTCACAGCAGCAGGGTCAGCTTCTGCTCTGAGACTGTGACCCTCCTGAACCCTACACTGTCATTGTAGCTGCATCACTATACTCACTGCACTGTTACTGAAGGTTAGGTCCTAGTATTACTGCACTGGTCATATCAGCACAGATTTGTTATAAACACATATCATTTTATATACGCTGATGTCTTACATACAACCTACATTTGCATTCCTTTAACTCACTTAGTGTGTGTGTGTTGTATGTATATATTTTGTATATATGTATGTACTAATGATGTGAGTGGACACAGTGTTTAAACACTCCAACAGCTGATTCACTCGAACCAGCACAACACACACTAACACACCACCACCACATCAGTGTCACCGCAGTGCTGAGAATGATCCACCTCCCTAATAGTAGCTGCTCTGTGGTGGTCCTGTGGGGGTCCTCATCACTGAAGAACACAGTAACAAAGTATACAGAGAATCAGATGAACTACAGTCTATATATATATATATATATATATATATATATATATATATATATATATATATATATATATATATATATATATATATATATATTTGTGTGTGTGTGTGTGTGTGTGTGCGCGTGTGATGAAGGAATGAACCAGTAGAAATTCTTCGAAATAGTTGAATACAATATAAAAGTAGATGATGCTTCTTCCTGCAGATTCTGTTGTTTAACTCTATCAGCTGTGTCCTGATGGCTGGTTGTGATTGGCAGGTGAGGCCAGCGCGTCCACTATGTGGGACAACAACGCTTGGGCCTATTTGTACGACAATGCCACAGACGGAGAGCCTCCATTCCTGATCCAGGACTTCATCCATGCTCTCCAGCCCGAGGCTCGCTTAATCGCTATCCTCAGAGATCCTGTGGAAAGGTCAGACATCAAAGCTCATCACAAAGTTTAATGTACCTAATCATTAATTAATACTACTACTACTACTACTACTACTACTTCTAATAATAATAATAATAATAATAATAATAATAATAATAACAATAATAATAACAATAATAATAATAATAATGATAATAAGTATTGGTGGTAGTTGTAGTAGAGATAATAGTAGTGGAAGTAGCAGTAATGATAGTAGTGGTGGTAGTAGTTGTGGTAGTCATAGTAGTGATAATAGTAGTGGTAGTAATAGTAGTGGTGGTAGTGTTAGTAGTAGTAGGTAGTCATAATATAATAGTGATAATAGTAGTTGTAGTAGTTGGGGTAGTCGTAACAGTGATAATAGTTGTTGTGGTAGTCATAGTAGTTATGATAGTAGTGGTAGTAGTGGTGGTAGTGATAATAGTAGTTGGGGTAGTCGTAATAGTGATAATAGTAGTGGTATTAGTAGTTGTGGTAGTCGTAGTAGTGATAATAGTAGTGGTATAAGTAGTTGTGGTAGTCGTAGTAGTGATAATAGTAGTGGTATTAGTAGTTGTGGTAGTCATAATATAATAGTGATAATAGTAGTGGTAGTAGTAGTTGTGGTAGTCGTAGTAATGATAGTAGTAGTTGGGGTAGTCGTAGTAGTGATAATAGTAGTGGTAGTAATGGTAGTAGTAGTATTACATCAAAATAAACAGCTGTTTTTTCAGTATGTAGTGGTTTAATTAGTAAAAGCTGTAGAATTTCTTTAAATAGAATGAGTTCTAATCAGTCTTTCATGCTGCTGCTGCTTGTCCCGGTCATGTTCCTGGACAATGCCTGCATTGTGAAGATCGTCAATGGCCTTCGTTTCAAAGTATATTTAGGTTTTTTGTTTCTTTTGTATCAGAGCTGTGATTAACCGTGGTGGAGCTCTGATCAGTGAGTCTGAATATGCTGCGAAATCTGTGTAACTGCTTTGTCAGTCAAATTCAGTGCCTGTAGATACGAGTCCAGCATAATGACTCTGTTCAGCGGCGACTGATTAAACTCTGCCAATTAAAACCTGTTAGAGATAAACTGGAGTACACACACCGTCACTGAACACTGGATCAGACTGGATCAGACCAGGAACACTCCACTGGCTCTGGATCTCTTTTAGACCCAGACGTAGATTATTGAATTATTAATGTTTGTTGTCTTGCTTAAGGCTTCAGTCGTCTCCTGTTGGTCCAGGGGATTGAACCAGCCACGACTACCCCAATTAAACAATTGACTGAATTAAACAGGAAGTATTATCAGTGGATTATTTTAAGGAATTGTTTGTTTATAAAAACTAAACAACATAAGAATAAATAAAACAACATAAATATGGTTGTAAACATCTCTGTTAGACAAATACAATTAGAACATATATTTCAATCAATCAATCAATCAATCAATCAATCAATCAATTAATCAAGTAGTTGAGTTGTTATAGTTCTGTATAGCACCGGAAAGGGTTCTACTACTGTTTTGATACCCTTTGTGGTGCTAAATAAAACCATAAATAACACATTCTCCACCAATCAGAATGTTTTCTCCACACAGAGAACCATTTAAACATGCAAATGGTTCTTTTCCTGCACATGGTTCTAAATAGAGCCTTTGTCTTTACTAAAGAACACCTGAAGAACCGTATTTTTTTTTTTTAGTTAACAGTATGTAGATCTACACTGCACACGTCCAGATTACACTAACAGTATTGTTACATGTTTAAATGTGAGTTTACAGCTTCCTCAGTTATTAAAGATCATTTACAGATTAGTTAATCAAATATGTCTGTTTACAGCTTCATAGAGGTTATTCAATACTGTAGTAATAATAATAATACTAATAATAATACTAATAATAATACTACTACTAATAATAATAATAATAATAATAATAATAATAATAATACAAATGGCTGTTTAACAGCAGCTTTGGTTGAGCTAAAAATTTGGGATATAATCGTTCAGACACTCAAGCAGAAAATGCTTCAGAGCTTTAAACCCAGTAAGACAAACGTGATGTTCTGTTTTTAACAGTGAATGTGTTTAATATGGATCAAATTATAATTGATTAGAGTTCAAAACTCTCGGTTCTAGATCCAGTCAGAACTATTCACAGTGGTGGTGAATGGAACCAGACGTCTACCTCTAAAAGCTCCCTCACAGAGATTTATTACAGTAGATGGTTATAAATACACTGTCTGATGTCTGAGACGCTGCTTCTAATTTTGCTACCCAGCATCCCGAATGTAGAATAACTGCTGAAAGGAAAAATTTAAGTTTAAACTCCCGTCCAAGAAACCAACCCATAGGATATGAATCAGAATCATTTTGTATGTGTGTTTATAGAATTGTGTTTATATTAGTGACAGCATTGATTCCAAACAGTTAAGCTAAAGTGTAATATATTTATATATGTGTGTGTGTTTCTTTTTGTTTTCAGTGTTTATATTTATATTTAGCTATTTATCTATTAGTTTTTCTCACTGGCCAGAACACTGGACTGAGTGTAAAACAGTGAGTAAGTGTTTAGAAATAAGAGTGTCTGGATGTGACTGGATTGAAAAGGTGCTGATATAAAGCTGGCGTGCTGTCCTGCAGGTTGTACTCTGACTATCTGTACTTCGGCATGGCCAACAAGTCCTCCGAGGACTTCCACGAGAAGGTGTGGGAGTCGCTGCAGCTGTTTGACGCCTGCCTGCAGGACTTCAGCATGAGGGCCTGTGTGTACAACAGCAGCCTCAACAACGCCATGCCTGTGAGTAACATCAGAGAGGGGGAGGAGGGTGAGGTGGAAAGAGATAGGGAGACAGACAGATGGAGGGATAGAGAGAAGGAGAGGGGGAGAGAGAGGGAGGGGAGACAGAAAGAGGGAGAGGGGGGAAAGAGATGGGGGAAAGAGGAAGACGGGGAGGGAGGGAGAGACAAAGAGGGAGAGGGGGAAAGAGATAAAGAGAAAGAGAGACAGGGAGAGGGGTAGAGAGAGGGAGGAAGAGAGAAAAAGAGGGAGAGGGGGAAGGATGGAGGAGAGAGAGAGAGGGAGAGAAAGAGAGAGAGACTTAAAGAAAATTCAGAATTTCAGGTAAAAAGGACTCGAGGAGCACAGCTTTAAATGATCAGAAAGAGAGAGAGAGAGAGAAGAGACGCTTGTTCCTAGTTTGATGTATACAGTGGTAAATCAGGATAGAGTGTATTTAGGTTCTGTGTATATATGTGTATGTTGTCTGATTAATTTTAATGTATTTGATACTCTCGTATAACACTGTCATGCGTTAGTTATTTAACAAGTATGTCCCTATTCAGTATGTCTATATGACCCAGCCCCTGACCCAGCCCCTGACCCAGCCCCTGACCCAGCCCCTGACCCAGCCCCTGACCCAGCCCATGACATTCCCCCCATGCAAAATTACAGACTGCATGTCAAATACTGAGCAGCTGGGCTTACCACACTGTGCACATACATAGTGGGAGATAACACTCCCTCCACAGGACAGTACAGTCTCTCACTACAGGACAGTACAGTCTCTCTACAGGAAAGTAGGACCTACCTGTAGAGAAACAGGATAATCTCTGTGAAGTACAGGATAGTCTCTCTACAAGACAATGCGATCACTTCTCTACAGGACAGGATGGTCTCTTTACAGTACAGTATGGTTTCTCTACAGCACATTGCGGTTTCTCCAGGACAGTGTGATCTCTCCGTATGACAGGATAATCTCTCTGTAATCTCTCTACAGGACAGTACGGTCTCTTTGCAGGGCAGGTTAATCTGTCTACAGTACAGTACAGTGTAATCTCTCCACAGGACAGTACGCTCTCTCTACAGGACAGGTAAATCTGTCTACAGAACAGTACAATACAGTGTAATCTCTCTACAGGACAGTACGGTCTCTCTGCAGGACAGGTTAATCTGTCTACAGAACAGTACAGTACAATGTAATCTCTCTACAGAACAGTACGGTCTCTCTGCAGGACAGGTTAATCTGTCGACAGAACAGTACAGTACAATGTAATCTCTCTACAGGACAGTACAGTCTCTCGGCAGGACAGGTTAATCTGTCTACAGAACAGTACAGTACAGTGTAATCTCTCTACAGGACAGTACGGTCTCTCTGCAGGACAGGTTAATCTGTCGACAGAACAGTACAATACAATGTAATCTCTCTACAGGACAGTACAGTCTCTCGGCAGGACAGGTTGATCTGTCTACAGAACAGTACAGTACAGTGTAATCTCTCTACAGGACAGTACGGTCTCTCTGCAGGGCAGGTTAATCTGTCTACAGGACAGTACAGTGTAATCTCTCCACAGGACAGTACGGTCTCTCTGCAGGACAGGTAAATCTGTCTACAGAACAGTACAATACAGTGTAATCTCTCTACAGGACAGTACGGTCTCTCTGCAGGACAGGTTAATCTGTCTACAGAACAGTACAGTACAATGTAATCTCTCTACAGAACAGTACGGTCTCTCTGCAGGACAGGTTAATCTGTCGACAGAACAGTACAGTACAATGTAATCTCTCTACAGGACAGTACAATCTCTCGGCAGGACAGGTTAATCTGTCTACAGTACAGTACAGTGTAATCTCTCTACCGGACAGTACGGTCTCTCTGCAGGACAGGTTAATCTGTCTACAGAACAGTACAGTACAGTGTAATCTCTCCACAGGACAGTACGGTCTCTCTGCAGGACAGGTAAATCTGTCTACAGAACAGTACAATACAGTGTAATCTCTCTACAGGACAGTATGGTCTCTCTGCTGGACAGGTTAATCTGTTTACAGTCCAGTCCAGTATAGTACAGTGTAATCTCTCTACAGGACAGTACGGTCTCTCTGCAGGACAGGTTAATCTGTCTATAGAACAGTACAATACAGTGTAATCTCTCTACAGGACAGTACGGTCTCTCTGCTGGACAGGTTAATCTGTTTACAGTCCAGTCCAGTATAGTACAGTGTAATCTCTCTACAGGACAGTACGGTCTCTCTGCAGGACAGGTTAATCTGTCTATAGAACAGTACAATACAGTGTAATCTCTCTACAGGACAGTACAGTCTCTCTGCTGGACAGGTTAATCTGTTTACAGTCCAGTACAGTACAGTACAGTGTAATCTCTCCATAGGACAGTATGGTCTCTCTGCAGGACAGGTTAACCTGTCTACAGTCCAGTACAGTGTAATTTCTCTACAGGACAGTACGGTCTCTCTGCAGGACAGGTTAATTTGTCTACAGAACAGTACAGTACAGTGTAATCTCTCTACAGGACAGTACAGTCTCTCTGCAGGACAGGTTAATCTGTTTACAGAACAGTACAATACAGTGTAATCTCTCTACAGGACAGTACGGCCACTCTGCAGGACAGGTTAACCTGTCTACAGAACAGTACAGTACAGTGTAATCTCTCTACAGGACAGTACAGTATGGTCTCTCAACAGGACAGTACAGTACAGTGTAATCTCTCTACAGGACAGTACAGTATGGTCTCTCAACAGGACAGTACAGTACAGTGTCAATAACCCGAGCAGCTGGTGGTTAATGTTACATTACAGTAATCAGGTCTCATGATTCAGATAGTAAATGGTTTGAAGGATATTAACATCTTTACCAAGAAAATGACACCACAACAGCTGTAGAGGAGTCTGAGACATCAAGCCTCAGGCTGTCTTGCAGCTAGTGACCACTCATCACTGCCTGGACATGCATACATGTTGTTCTCTGCTATGTACCTCCCTCACCCTGTCCAGTTACCTCCTATCTGATCCCACTCCAGTAATTCAGTAACTCTATCTATTTGCATCTACAAGGTGGACCAGCAAGTAGTAGGAGTGTCTGATAGAGTGGGCAGTGAGTGAACACAGTGTTTAAACACTCCAGCAGCACTGCTGTGTCTGATCCACTCACACCAGCACAACACATACTAACACACCACTACCACATCAGTGTCACTGCAGTGCTGAGAATGATCCACCTCCCTAATAGTACCTGCTCTGTGGTGGTCCTGTGGGGGTCCTGATCATTAAAGAACAGAGTAATAAAGTATACAGAGAATCAGATGAACTACAGTCTGTAAGTGTAGCTCCTATGTATGTATAGATAGATATAAGTCTATTAAAGGTAGCGGTACCACTGGTTACCCTACTTCTCCTCCTTTGTCTGTCTCACTGTTTCTGCTTTGCTTACTTGCGTGCGATCTCTCTCCCTCCCTCTAAGCCTGTAAGAAATGACCTCAGGCATGGAGCCAGTGTCTGAGGGTCCAGCTTCCTCCGTGTGCCCAGAGCAGGAAGACCCTGTTTGGTCTCTTCTCAGTATCCCCCTCAGAGTGGAGCGAGTCTGCTTTTGTGCTGAAATGAAAGGCTTGGCTCCTCCTCATTACTGGTCCTCCTCATGGAGCTGCGCTCTGGGGCCTGGCTCAGAGCTGCACTGTGGGCCCCTCTGTCTGTAATTGGCCCCCTGGAGAGTGTCTTGACTTCTTGTCACTGCACCGCCTTGTTGACTTGCTGGCCGTGCTTTACAGCAAATCTTCTCATGGAGTGCCACTTCGGGCCCTGGACGCCGCTGGTCTGAGGATTCTGCACACAGACTCAGCCTGAGGTCCTCGGTGGCCCACTAGACTGAACACCAGGGACTGAACTAGGCAGCGTTAACTCAGCAGGCAGAAGTGGTAGGCAAGCATTACAGTGTTATTAGGATTACTGATGTTTCAGTGTATATGATTGTATATGGTAACGATTATATGTAGATTATAAGAGGCATTTTATTCTGGATGTCCCTTCATTTATTAGAACCATATTTAACATCTGAAGTAAATACAAAGTACTTTAATTGGGCCAAACAGTACAAATGAAATTATGAAATAATAAAAAAATAAATAAATATACAAATATTAGATTATTTCTATATATAATGTGAACAAATATATAGTCCATATATGTATTTCAATATTGTATAATTATTGTCACATATATTTTATTTATAATATGAAATAAATTAATATTGTGCATATATTATAAAATAAAGGTATGCATTTTATATATTTTAATAATATTACATTATAAATATGTGAATATTTATATATAATACCAATACATATAAATAAATCTAATTACATATATATCATCATATTATAAACACATTTTAATTGCTACAATATAAATATATATGGTACTATATATTTAAATATTATGTATGTTATAAAAAACTTTTTATTTGTAAGGGGTTGTACGTGTTGACCTCACTTGAGCTACAAACATCAAATGCTGCTGAAATTCAGCACTTAATAATCTGATAACTGCAGAAATCCAGACTGTGTCAGTGATCAGATCACCATGTTTACATACTCTTGGTTAATCAGATTCACTGTGTGTTTGGCACTAATCAGATTTCTGCTTTGCAATTGACCAATAAGCTCACAGAATAAGACTCAACGTAGCATTAAACTCTAACGCCACACCTACTATCACTGAAACTATCACACTCTGTGGTGAAGCTGATATGCAGAACTAGGTTTAGTCACTTGAGAATATTATTATATATGAAAAGCTGTTTATTCCAGACAGGAATCTTTTATTTACTCAGTAAACACTTTATTATGTAAATATTAAACAGTATTAATAGAGTAAGTAGTGCTTTTACATACAACAGTGTGTTTATTTAACCCTTTCCAAGCGTCTGCTTGTAGAAACAACCCAGTATTATTTACAGTTCTCATCTAATACCTGCTTCATACAATGTCTGGCGCGTCCAGGAGAATTCAAAATTCAGCTGCAAAGCTTGCAAACAAGCTTACCGCCGTTTGTAGCTTATGCAGTATATACAGCATTATTTGTGTTTGGTTAAAAGAATCTACAGTGATAATAGCTTCTGTTTTTTGTTAGTTTGCTGCTTGTTGACTGATTCAGAGACAGTTTAAAATGTAGAACTTTTTTGGGGAAATTGTGTGTTTGCACACAGCGGAATTTGACCTGTCCCAGCAGTACCTGGGGAGCAGTCGGGGTTGGTGTCTTGCTCAGGGGCACTTCAGTCGTCCTGTTGGTCCAGGGGATCGAAGGAACTACCCCTAATAAATTCCTAACAGTCTCTGATTGAATAATTAGTGCAGTGATGAATGAGTTTCAGCTGGTATCAGTTCTTTCACCTCTAACTAATAGTGAGCAGTTCCTTACTCCTTAAACTACCGTGTAGGAAAACCTCTGTATGCCGTTCAGTAGAAAAATCTCACTGTGTTTCAGAAGGTCAGATTATTGTCCTGCATCAAGCAGAGAAAACCAGTAAGGAGAAGAAGCTGGAGTGACTGGAGCTGGGTTCAGAACCAACACGTTATTAACACCTGGAAGAAGAGAGGAGATCTCAGCCAGGAATAAACCTTGCAGCGCTCTCTAATGTTGTCGAATCAATGCCGCGCACAGTAATCAAAGCTAAGGGCAGTCCAACCTAATATCAGACTCTCAGAATGTGGCTCGTGATTGATTTTTGGCCACTTAAGAGATCAAATACTTCAGTGTTCGCAGATCAGGACCTCCAAACAACTGAAAAACTGACAGACGGGGACGTGTGAGGAGGCCGAGGCTGGAGCTTTTACTCCATAACAAAAGCGCTGAAGTGACAGACGATGTTTGCTTGACTGGCAGCGCATTTATCTGAGCAGCAAATGGACTTCAGGGTCCAGAAAGGACTGCAGTCTGACAGTCAGGCTGAAGGAAATCGATGCTTAATTATTGCCTAGAAGCAGCTGCGTGTGTGTCTCTGCGTGTGTCTCTGCGTGTGTCTCTGCGTGTGTGTCTCTGTGTGTGTGTCTCTGTATGTGTGTCTCTGTGTGTATGTGTCTCTGTGAGTGTCTGTGTGTGTGTGTCTATGTGTCTTTGTGTGTGTCTCTGTGTGTGTCCCTGTATGTGTCCCTGTATGTGTGTTTGTGAGTGAGTGTGTCCCTGAGTGTGTCCCTGAGTGTGTCCCTGAGTGTGTCCCTGAGTGTGTCCCTGAGTGTGTCTCTGTGTGTTTGTCTGTGTGTGTGTGTCCCTGTATGTGTGTTTGTGTGTGTATGTGTCTCTGAGTGTGTGTCTCTGTGAGTGTCTGTGTATGTGTGTGTCTCTGTATGTGTCTCTGTGAGTGTGTCTGTGTGTGTGTCTGTGTACGTGTCTCTGTGAGTGTATGTGTGTGTGTCTATATGTGTGTCTGTGTGTGTGACTGTGTGTGTCTATATTTGTGTCTGTGTGTGTGTGTGTCTCTCCGGTGTCTATATGTGTGTCTCTGTGTGTCTCTGAGTGTGTCTCTGTGTGTCTCTGTATGTGTGTGTGTCTCTGTGTGTGTGTGTGTGTCTCTGTGTGTGTCTGTCTGTGTGTGTCTGTCTGTGTGTCTCTGTGTGTGTGTCTGTGTGTGTGTCTGTGTGTATGTGTGTGTGTGTCTTTGTGTGTCTCTGTGTGTGTGTCTGTGTGTCTCTGTATGTGTGTGTGTCTCTGTGTGTCTCTGTATGTCTCTGTATGTGTGTGTGTGTCTGTGTGTGTGTGTGTGTGTGTGTGTGTGTGTGTGTGTGTGTGTCTGTGTGTGTCTGTGTGTGTGTGTCTCTCTGAGTGTGTCTGTTTGTGTGTGTCTCTCTGTGTGTCTCTCTGTGTGTCTCTCTGTGTGTGTCTCTGTGTGTGTGTGTGTGTGTGTGTGTGTCTGTGTGTGTCTGTGTCTGTGTGTGTGTGTGTCTGTGTGTGTGTGTGTGTGTGTGTATGTGCTTTTATTACAGCTGGACTTACATAAACTGTATGTATTAAAGCCTCTGATGTCACGTATAACGCCTGTGCGGGTTTAAGTACCTGAAGAAGTCTATACGACCAAATTCCTACCTCCCCTGGAATCACACCAGCTGCTCATGTACTGCACCTCAGAGACCGATATATGTAAATGAGCTGTGTTCTGATTGGCTGTCCAGTATTAAATCATACTTTAAAAGCAGTTTAGGCTAAAACGAATGCACTGGATTCTTTATGTTGTGGATAAACCAACATAACCAACAGTGCCATGGAGACCTTTTCAGGGTGACGGCGTCTCAGAGCTTCAGCAGCACTGACTGTTTATTTAAGGTGGAGAAACTCAGACTGTTCACTCTTAATCTGATTTACATTTACCCTCAAAGTTTCCCTTTATAATACTGTGTGTGTCCATTGTTCCCAAAAATCTCTCCGTCTCTGCTGGGAAAATTGATCTCCGAACGGAACGTTCCGAAGGCCGCTGTCGTGTGCTGGCGTTCCTGCTGGCAGTAGCAGGTTTTTTCATCATTGCGCCTTTAAACAATAAAATATTCAGATCAGTCAGAAGTTTCACAACATTCCATTCAGACTGAAACCTTTAGAGACGAAAACATAAACATCAGACGCTCAATAACAATTTATAAACCCTCTCTTCTCTCTCAGTCTTCACCAACTCCACTACAGACTGTCAGCAGGAACAACACCCTGTATTCCTTCACTGGGAGTGGGCGGTGCTAAACTACTCCATGTGTATCTGGTTGTAACATTGTTGCTCTTCCTCTGTTTTTTCTTTCTCTCCTTTCTCTCTCTTTCTGTCTCTTTCTTTCCTTTCTCTGCCTTTCTCTCTTTCTTCCTTCTCTCTCTGTCTCTCTCTCTCTCTGTCCCTCTATCTCTCTCTCACTGTCCCTCTCTTTCTCTTTCTTTCTTTCTCCCCTTCCTCTCTCTCTCTCTCTCTCTCTCTCTCTCTCTCTCTCAGGTGCGTCTGCAGGTTGGTCTGTACGTTGTTTATGTTCTGGACTGGTTGTCGGTGTTCAGGCGGGATCAGCTTCTGGTCCTGAGGCTGGAGGATCATGCTGCAGACAGGACGCTCTCCATGCACAGAGTCTTCCAGTTCCTGAGTTTGAGTATGCAGCACACATTCTTATACTATCAGTACTATCTTACATACCATAAACACTAATAACGATACAAAAAAATGTTATTATGTTATAACAGTAATAACTGTCACTGTAATTGTTATTAGCAGTAATAGTAGTAATTTTATTTGTTACTATTCATATTATGATACTATATAGTTAAAGGTATATACTATGTATTGTGATGAGTGTAAATTCCATTATGTTGTTTAATGAAAGGTCATAGTTTTTTTAGTGACTCACCCAGTCATAAACACACACACACACACACACACCATATACTGTGTTTATTTATGTGCGTGTGTTTTTCAGGATCTCTATCAACACAGAAGGAGGCCGAGATCACTAAGCGTCCGGCGTCCAACACCCGGAGACTAGCGGATAAGAACTTAGGTCCAATGCTGCCGCTAACGAGAGAAATCCTGTCCGACTTCTACGGCCCCTTTAACAGGAAGCTGGCAGACGTGCTGCAGGACGACTCCTTCCTCTGGGACTCTCACTCCAAACCAGCGAGCCGAGTCAGATAACAGGGAACCAGAACAGAGATATTCTCCACAGAGCATCATCAGAACAAGAACTAAATCCCGTTCGGCTCCTCGAATGCAAAGTTTTACTTTACTGAAGCACACGTAACCAGATAATAACATCAGTACTTCATAATAAAACCAGTACTTCATTATAACATCAGTACTTCAGAATAACAAAAGTACTTCAGAATAACACCAGTACTTCAGAATAACATCAGTACTTCATAACACCAGTACTTCAGAATAACAAAAGTACTTCAGAATAACACCAGTACTTCATAACACCAGTACTTCAGAATAACATCAGTACTTCAGAATAACATTAATACTTTATAACATCAGTACTTCAGAATAACATCAGTACTTCAGAATAACATTAATACTTTATAACATCAGTACTTCAGAATAACATCAGTACTTCAGAATGACATCATAACTTAATAATAACATCAGTACTTCAGAATGACATCATAATAATATCCGTACTTCACAATAACATCAGTACTTCATAACACCAGTACTTCAGAATAACATCAGTACTTCAGAATAACATTAATACTTTATAACATCAGTACTTCAAAATAACATCAGTACTTCAGAATGACATCATAATAATATCCGTACTTCACAATAACATCAGTACTTCATAACTCCAGTACTTCAGAATAACATCGGTACTTCATAATAACATAATTACTTCATAATACTATCAGTACTTCAGAATAACATTAGTACTTCATAATAACATCAGTACTTCACAATAACATCAGTACTTCATTACACCAGTAATTGAGAATAACATCAGTACTTCAGAATAACCTCATTACCTCATTACTTAATTCCTGGAGTTTAATATAATGGATGTAACAGCGACTGTTACTGCAAGTTTGTTGTTGATAATTTAAAATAGCAAAAGTAAATCAATTAAATAAGTCAGGTATATAAATATAATAGTAAATAAAAATTATTATATTTCTGCATATATACCTCACAGTACTGTGATAGTTAGTGACAAAAAAAATTGATACAAAAACACCAAAAATAGTCACAATATTCACAAAATGGCAACCAAAATACAAATACAGTAACAAACCAACTTTGTCGTAGGGCTGTTAAACAGTGACGAGGTCATCATTCCATATATTGCTATATGTTGTGCTACTTGTTTACACTGGAGTGGAAGAACACTGCTATCTAGTGGTCGGGGGTTTAAATTTAAAATAGGCCAACAATAGTTTTGGTGTAAAAGTTTAAACAGTAATACAAAATAATATTGTGATATTTGATCATTCTTTTTGTTCAGCTCTGCTGTTAAAGATCATGAATTGTGATTAGTAATCACATTATTTGTGTAGTTAACTGAGATTAACAGTTTTTGGGTCTGAAAAAAGAATATTTATTATTATATAGTATTTACGTTATTTGAACAACATCATCTCAGAGATGCGTGTAAACGCTGAGCAGGAAACTCCTGTACTGCTGTTTTGGACAGTGACGTATGTGTTCAGGTTCAGGTATGTAACCCAGCGCCAACGTTTAAACACAGCTGGGTTTCACTGGGTTTTGTTCTCTGTTACGTTGATGCTCTGTGAAAAATATTGTGTGTTTAGTTCACTTCAGTTCCCAGTTCCGTCTCTGATACCTGAGCAAACAGACCTCACTGAGAGAGAGTGAGAAAGATAGAGTGAAAGAGTGAGACACAGATACAGAAAGAGACAGAGACAGTGTAAGAGAGAGTATGAGAGACAGAGTAAGAGATACAGAGAGAGAAAGAGTGTGAGAGAGTGAGAGAGTGAGCGTGGGAGCGTGAGAGCATGAGACTAAGTGTGAGAGAGTGAGAGAGAGTGAAAGACTGAGACACACACATAGACACAGAGAGAGACAGAGACAGTGTGAGAGACAGAGAGTGAGAGATACAGAGAAAGTATGAGAGTGAATGTGCGAGTGTGAGAAACAGACAGTGACAGAGAGAGTGTGAGAGCATGAGACAGACAGAGTGTGAGAGTGTAAGAGAGTGTGACAGAGAGAGATACAGAGAGAGAGAGAGTGTGTGTGAGACAGTGAGTGTGAGAGTAAGAGAGAGAGAGAGAGACAGCCAGCCTTACTGTGGCTGCTCTGTGTAAAGAGGAGAGCGGGGATTAGTGATCCTGAGCGGTGTGATCTGATCTCAGAGATCTGGGAGTGCAATCTCACCTGTAAATAAAATTATTTTTCTAAGCTGTGGAGGCGTGTGAGACGTGTGGAGGCGTGTGAGACGTGTGATATGAGCTTTTTATTTGGGGGGATTTTTCTACATGTATTTTTAATGTGTTAATAAAAGACGCCTGTAATTTAAGATCTATTAAGTTCTATCCAGCTTTGTGGTTCTTTCATTGTGTGGTGAACGGGACCTGTATCTCCACTCACTGTCCACTATATCAGCTCCACTGACCATATAGGAGCTACACTAACAGACTGTAGTTCATCTGATTCTCTGTATACATTATTATTCTGTTCTTTAATGATCAGGACCCCCACAGGACCACCACAGAGCAGGTACTATTAGGGAGGTGGGTCATTCTTAGCACAGCAGTGACACTGACGTGGTGGTGTGAGAGTGTGTTGTGCTGGTGTGAGTGGATCAGACACAGCAGTGCTGCTGGAGTGTTTAAACACTGTGTCCTCTCACTGTCCACTCTATTAGACACTCCTACTACTTGCTGGTCCACCTTGTAGATGTAAAGTCAGAGACAGTAGCTCATCTGCTGCTGTACAGTTTGTGTTCCTCTAGTTCTTCATCTGTGGACACAGGACGCCGCCCACAGGATGCTGTCAACAGGACGCTGCTCAGAGGCCAGAGCTAAGGTTGGTGGAGGATTCTCAGTCCAGCGGTGACACCGAGGTGTATCAGCACATAGTGACCCCAGTGACCTAAAACTAGTTAGAGTGATTGAGAGCGTGTTTTGGTGTAAATGGTTCAGACAGTGTTTACTGTGGTGATGATGTTTACAGTGGTGGTGGTGATGTTTACAGTGGTGGTGGTGATGTTTACAGTGATGGTGTGTACAGTGGTGGTGATGTTTACAGTGGTGTTGGTGGAGATGTTTACAGTGATGGTGTTTACAGTGATGATGTTTACAGTGGTGGTGATGATGTTTACAGTGGTGGTAATGTTTACAGTGGTGTTGGTGGAGATGTTTACAGTGATGGTGTTTACAGTGGTGATGATGTTTACAGTGGTGGTGATGATGTTTACAGTGGTGGTGATGATGTTCACAGTGGTGGTGGTGATGTTTACAGTGGTGGTGATGGTGTTTACAGTGATGGTGTTTACAGTGGTGGTGATGTTTACAGTGGTGGTAATGTTTACAGTGGTGTTGGTGGAGATGTTTACAGTGATGGTGTTTACAGTGGTCATGGTGTTTACAGTGGTGGTGATGATGTTTACAGTGGTGGTAATGTTTACAGTGGTGTTGGTGGAGATGTTTACAGTGTTGGTGTTTACAGTGGTGATGATGTTTACAGTGGTGGTGATTGTGTTTACAGTGATGGTGTTTACAGTGGTGGTGATTGTGTTTACAGTGGTGGTGATGGTGTTTATAGTGGTGGTGATGGTGTTTACAGTGATGATGTTTACAGTGGTGGTGATGGTGTTTACAGTGGTGGTGATGGGAACCAGGGGTCTCCATGTCTACAACACAAATATACACATTGCATTTACTATCAAACCCACCAGTGAAGCTACACGTGTCCTCTGAGTTTATATGGATGTTGATGGTAAAATTTGTAAAATCTGAAAATACTAGGTTTTCTTTGGGGACTATTTTAGCCTCACAGCTTCCTGCATGTATCCCTCCACCATGAATGAAGTTTAAGACTGAAATCTTCTCTAAACTATCATAAACAGCGTCTCAGACATCAGACAGTGTATCTATAACTATCTACTGTAATAACTTTCTGTGACAGAGCTTTTAGAGGTGGACGTCTGGTTCCATTCACCACCACTATTAACACTTCTTACTGTACTGAATTCAGGCCTACCTGCTCAGAGTGTATGACCTTCTTTATAACATATTTTTACACTATTATCTATAAAAATGACAGTACCTCACAGGAATATCACTGGTTCAGCTCTGCACTGAGACCATTTAGACCATTTTTCTAGACAGCACTGCCGCATACAGGTCACCAGGCTGACTGCCTAGACTATAAACTCTGAATTTTTCACCTTTAAAGTAGATAAAACAGCTTCTCAGTGTCTCAAGGTCATGTACCATCTCTCACTGACCACTGTCATCTCATCTGTGCTCAGCATGTTCATCACTTGCTTGTGTTCCTGCATTTATTCTACAACAGTGCCACCTGCTGGCCAGAGATAGCTATTAACTCTTCTACACTGTCCCTTTATGGAAAGAGTATGTGTGTTTTTACTTATAAAAACAACAAATATCAGTAAAATAAATACATTAAAAACATAAAGGCAGTAAAGACCTATCAGGAGTTTCATTCAGAAATAAATTAGTCAAACAAATTTGAGCTGAACAGAAAAACACTGTTAAACTCCATCATCTGCACAACTGATTCAATAATAATTATAATAAACTGATTAGTGAGTAAGGAATTGATCATATATTAATTAATTGATAATAGAGTAATTAATTAATCAGTGAGTAATGAATGAGTTAGTGAGTAATCAATCGATTAAATAGGATTTAATGTAATAAAAGATTAATGAGTAATACATTGATAATGGAGTAATGAATTGATTAGTGAGTTATTAATTGATTTCTTGGTTAATGAAATTATTATAGAATAATACGTTCATTAGAGAGTAATACATTATTTATAAGATTGATTAGTGAGTGATGCATTGATTAGTGAGTAATGAATCCATTATAGAAGATTGAATTGATTAATAAGTCATACATTGATTAGTAACTGAATGTAAAGTTCATAATTATTAATATATTAATAAAAAATAATAAAAAGATTTGTTGGTCATTACATTTTTATTTCATCTAAAGGATATAATTTATTAGTACGTGTTCAGAAGCGTTTATGTTTCAGTCCCTTTAAATTCAGATCCGCATGATGATTTTAAGCAGGGTAGTTTCAGTCTTGTCCACTAGGAGGCAAACTCACGCTGTGTTTATTAAAGTGTCCACTGTGATGGTGTTTATTTTGTTCAGTGGGGCTGAAAAGCGTATCCAGATACCAGGAACCGCACACAGTCTTACATCTATATCCCAGGCAGTGACTATAGTATCCCAGGTAGTTACTATAGTATCCAAGGCAGTGACTATAGTATCCCAGGCAGTGACTATAGTATCCCAGGTAGTTACTATAGTATCCCAGGCAGTGACTACAGTATCCCAGGCAGTGACTACAGTATCCCAGGCAGTGACTATAGTATCCCAAGTAGTTACTATAGTATCACAGGTAGTTTCTACAGTGTCCCAGGTAGTTACTATACCATCGAAGGTAGTTACTATAGTATCCCAGGTAGTTACTATAGTGTCCCAGGTAGTTACTATAACATCCTAGTTAGTTACTATAGTATCCCAGGTAGTTATTATAGTGTCCGAGGTAGTTACTCTAGTGCTGGGTAGTTACTATGCTATCTAAGGTAATTACTATAGCATCCCAGATAGTTACTATAGTATCCTAGGTAGTTACTATAATATCACAGGTAGTTACAATAGTATCCTAGGTAGTTACTATAGTGCCCCAGGTGGTTACTATCATGTCCAAGGTAGTTACTATAAAAGTGAATGATATTTTAGTGGGTCTTTAACAGGCTGTTTGCTAATGACTCTTTTATACTGATAAATATAAATGAGTTCTGTTCTGATTGGCTGTGCTGTATTGTGCTTCACTCAGAAATAAAGTTCATTTGCTGCATCAGAATCAGTGGGTGAAGCTAAGTTGCTCTTTGTCTCCAGCTCTTTTTTACTGTTAAAACTGAATTTATTATACTTCATAATATTTAATTATAGTTTAGAATTTTATGATTTTTTCCAGTGCTGCTTAAAACGGCAGAGAAAATCGAAATTTATTTTAAACAAATTTAGAAACAAGTTTTCTCTGTCTTGCTGTTGTTGTCCATGTGGAATTTTCCCAAAAAGAGACATGGTGATGAGAGGCTACTCTGGCTAACGTAATGCTAATTGGACCTTTATGCATATATGACATCACAAGAAAAGCTTTGTTTTCATATGTGGTCTAAACATTATAAAGAATTTTAATAATAAATCAATCACAAAAACTCAATTTCTGAAATACAACAATAAGTTGTTCTCTCTATTTGGACACTTGGAAGTCTTTGGGCTGCTGCTGATGGTGCTGGAAAACAGCTTGTACCCGGTAGCTCAGCTGGCTACTATTTATTGGAGTCGGAGTTCAGTCCCCCGCCATTGTTCCACACAGTTACTGAAACTATGAAAGATGTGTCCAAGCATGCTAAATACACCCACCATCAGCGCCACTCCGGAAGACCCGGTGCAGTTCTTCTCTTTACAGAATTCCTTTAGGACAGACTTAATTTAGGAGTGATTCTTCAGTCACTTTAATGAGTTTATTAGAAAAACTGACCTATTTATTTATACCAGACATGAGAGTAAACTGGTCTTAACACAAAGTGTTCTATGTGGTGTATAAACGGTTAGTTTTAGTCCTAAAATCAAATTTCAGTCAGAACTAGCATCAAACTCAAGCTGAGTCCCAAACACCTCCGTATCCTTACATAGTACATACATACATACATGAAACCCAGACTGCGTTCCAAACACCTCCGTATCCCTACATAGTACATTCAAACATCAAACCCAGACTGAGTCCCAAACACCTCCGTATCCCTACATAGTACATACATACATACATCAAACCCAGACGGAGTTCAAAACGCCTCCGTATCCCTACATAGTACATACATACATACATACATCAAACCCAGACTGAGTTCAAAACGCCTCCGTATCCCTACATAGTACATACATACATCAAACCCAGACTGAGTTCCAAACGCCTCCGTATCCCTACATAGTACATACATACATACATCAAACCCAGACTGAGTTCCAAACGCCTCCGTATCCCTACATAGTACATACATACATACATCAAACCCAGACTGAGTTCAAAACGCCTCCGTATCCCTACATAGTACATACATACATCAAACCCAGACTGAGTTCCAAACACCTCCGTATCCCTACATAGTACATACATACATACATTAAACCCATACTGAGTTCCAAACGCCTCCGTATCCCTACATAGTACATACATACATACATCAAACCCAGACTGAGTTCCAAACGCCTCCGTATCCCTACATAGTACATACAAACATACCTCAAACCCAGACTGAGTTCCAAACACCTCCGTATCCCTACATAGTACATACATACATCAAACCCAGACTGAGTCCCAAACACCTCCGTATCCCTACATAGTACATACTTACATCAAACCCAGACTGAGTCCCAAACGTCTCCATATCACTACATAGTACATACTTACATCAAACCCAGGCTGAGTCCCAAACACCTCCGTATCCCTACATAGTACATACTTACATCAAACCCAGGCTGAGTCTCAAACATCTCCATATCCCTACATAGTACATACTTACATCAAACCCAGGCTGAGTCCCAAACACCTCCATATCCCTACACAGTACAAACTTACATCAAACCCAGGCTGAGTCCCAGACGTCTCCATATCCCTACATAGTACATACATACATACATACATACATACATACATACATACATACATACATACATACATTAAACCCAGACTGAGTCCCAAACGCCTCCGTATCCCTACATAGTACATACATACATCAAACCCAGACTGAGCCCCAAACGCCTCTGTTTCTGTGCATAGTACATACATACATCAAACCCAACAACAATAACAGCAACAGGTTCCATACTCCTAAAAGGTAAAAGCACATGAACTGAGCTCTATTCAGGAGCGTAACATCTCTTCTAGCAGTAGAGTGATTATATTCTCCAGTTTCTTCTGTTTTCATATTTTTCACAAAGACTTAGGATTTAGTGTTAGTTCTGAGGAAATTGGTGAAGATGTGTTTTTCCCTTTAATCCCCCACGCCAATCCACCCCTCCACTACACCGCCCCATCCCCACCCCCCGGCCCTCATATGCTACCGTGTGTCTGAGCTTGTGTGAGCTGTCAAATGAAAACAGATCGAATTCCAGTGCGCTGAGGTTCTGCAGTTCAGGAGAAGGTTAGTCTGACTTTTAATTCAGTATTACTTGAGTCTGCATACACTTCACATCACTGGACCAAACAGAACTGCTGACCCGCATGACCAGTTCACTCACAACAGGACAGTCCATACAAAGCATTCCCACAATTTCACTCAGCTATACTAACCGGCATGTACACAGTGTATAAAGGGCTGTAGACACTGTTTACGGAATAATGTTTAGCGGTCATGTTGTGTATATGGATCATTAGTGGGTCTGAAATAATAATAATAATAATAATAATAATAATAATAATAATAATAATAATAATAACAATAATAATAATAATAATAATAATTAAAGAAATATAGATGGTATAGAATATACAATTTACTGCAGTTCAACAGATTCACTAGTTAAGCAGTTATACTGATGGTACACACCTGTGAAAGCTCCATTAACACTAAACACAGTTTAAATTGGGGGGTCGCAGGACTTGAATTGTACTACCAGGTGATGGTGGGTATCTAATTTGTACAGACATACAGTCTACTTGAATGTAGCTTCATATCATCTACAACTAGTGCAGCATTTTTTAAACTGCATCACTTGTTCAGCTCCACATATGACACACAGTATATGTTCATAGCAGCCCAAGGCTCTTCTTTCCTGTACTCACAGGATTCATACAGTCCAATATTAAGGATAAATGTGGCCTCACACTGGACACAGGCAGTTTCATAGTTAACCATAGCTTCACACATCATATACACTATATTTCTAAAAGTGCTCAATCACCATCATTGAATTCAGGTGTTCCAATCACTTTCACGGCCACAAGTATTTAAAACCAGAATCAATTCATGCAGACTGCTTCTACACACATTAGGGAAAGAATGGGTCGCTCTTAGTCCAGTCGTGAAGTTTCCTCACAACTAAATATTCCACAGTCGACTGTCAGTGGTGTTATAACAAAGTGGAAGTGATTGGGAACGACAGCCACATACTATGATAGAGCGGGGTCAGCGGATGCTGAGGAGTATAGTGCACAAAGGTCACCAACTTTCTGCAGAGACAATCACTTCAGACCTCCAAACTTCATGTGGCCTTCAGATAAGCTCAAGAACAGAGCGTAGAGAGCTTCATGGAATGGGTTTTCATGGCTGAGCAGCTGCATCCAAGCCTTACATCATGCTTATCTGTCTGAAATATAATATATATAACAGTTTAGAACACACCAAACTGGAACTGTTCTTCTTGTTTTAATTCCATACTTAAAAACTGTGGCTATTTTAATGATCTCAAAATGTGCTGGTTTTCATTTCTGGTCATCTTATTTCACATATGGTCCAACCCCTTTTGGGAAATTCTAGATAAAACATTGCAGCATTAGCATCTAACCCTCGTGTAAATCAGTTCTTATGAAACACCCCAAAGAAAATGTTTTTCATTTTCCTTTTTGTCTATCTTCATAATCACAACTCAAACTATCTCCAGCCAGCTTGTCAGTGATGATGGGGTCTTCAGTGTTTCTGCCAGCTACACGCTTAGTTCAGATAATGATGTGTGGATGTAGGGCTGAACAGAGATGCCTTGTGCAAGACTGTGCAAGTGACTGATGCCTACCAGACTCGACATGACCGTGAAAAAAACACGGAGCACATCTGCAGCACTGGCTGCGTTTGCTGTTGTTGACTTCGCCATAGTGACTAATGACTTTCGTGTGGACGCTGAATCGCTGTGTTTTCTGTAGATCACAGTTTCTGACAGGCTGCCTGAAGGATATAAACGACTTTGCCACGTTATGTTTAGTCGCAGTGAAATCCAGACACTGTGTTGATATCCAACTATGCAAATCACTGCTTTCAGGGTCAAACGTGCTGCAGACCCCCAAATTAAACAACACCCACAGACCCTGTAAACCTTTTTACAGTCACTTGCTCATGTATTCAGACTCCATGGTGAGTTAAAAAGTGTGTAAATTCTTTCAGCTCTGCTTGTTAACATGTTCAGGTCTGAGTCTCTACTGAATATCTACTGTCTCCACTGATTCTCCACTGAATCTTTACTGAATCTCTACCGAGTCTGTACTAAATCTCTACTGAGTCTCTACCGAGCCTTACTGAGCCTCTACTGACTCTCTATTGAATCTATACTTAGTTTCTACTGATTTTGCACTAAATCTCTACTGAGTCTCTACTGAGCCACTAAGGGTTCTGTCTTTTTAGCAGCTGCAGTTCTGATTTCCTAAAAAAACTCTCATTTCTGATTCTAGAACTGTCATTGCAATGGGATGACAGAAGTACCACTGGAGTCTAATGTCAGCAAACTAGCTAACGTTAGCACCACTGGTAAAAGACAAACTGGTTCTTGGTGGATCTACTTGATAAACTATGGGGTTTTGTAGGGTGTTTCTTGCTGGGAACCCACATGTTAATGTTCTGGTTGTAGCTTTTTATATGTGCTTTTTAAATGAACATTAAAAAAATAATGAGGATGTTTGATGATGTAAATCAGTTTATCGGGGAGCCAGTAGTGATTATTAAACTGAGTACTGAACTGAATGAACATCAAAAGTTTGCATGGCGTGAGTACTTCTGATGAATAGAGCAATAGATGTGGAGGTCAGTCTTAGTGCAGGAAACCTGGAGAATGTCCACTCTGCTGCTGAGGTCGTAGCTCAAACAGTATTGAGACGTGTGTACAGTACTTCACTGTGAGCTCCTGCTGCTGAGCCAGTCCTGCATATCATTTATCCTGCAAACACTTTCTGGCGTGACTGCGCTGCATGTCTGCCAGAGCTTCTAACAGGTTTGAAACAGATCTGTGCCAGGTTTGAACGGTACACCGTGGAATTAGATATTGTGGAACAATGTTTAAAAAGAACAGTTTCCATGGCCCTTACATCAACAGAGAGACAAGGGCAGTAAGTCTTTCTCTCTCTCCTTCTCTCTTTCTCTCTCTCTCTCCCTCTCTCTCTCTTCAGACTGATTTCCTGAGCTGTAAAGCTGGTAGACAGATGAAAATCCCAGCTGAGGAGAAGCTGGTTTGGTAGAAATGTGCTGCTCTAATGTCTACAGGAACCCTCAGGGAACACCACAGCCACGATATCAGGCCTCCTTCACCTGTTTGTCTTGCTCAGGTTTGACAGTGGAGAAAGATTTTGTTCTATTTATTATAAAAGTGTGTTCCCTTATCCGCTTGTCGGGTCTGATGCAGTAGCCATTTCTGGCTCCAAATGCTCCAGTGGCTGCGTTTCAAAGCCTACACTGAAGCTCAGGTAGGATGGGTCCTCTGTAGGACAGGTCCTGGGTAGGATGAATCCTAAATAGGACAGATCCTGTATGATGAGTCACAGGCAGAATGAGTTCTAAGTAGGATGTGTCCTGTGTAGGATGGGTTCTCAGTATGATGGATTCTCGCTAAGACAGGTCCTGGGTGGAATGGGTTTCCCGGGACGATGGGTTCTTAGTAGAGTCCTTAATAGGACGGGCCCTCGGTATAACTGGTCCTTGGTAGGATGGTTTCTGGGTAAAGTAGGTCCTCGGTAGGATGGGTTCTAGGTATGTAGGTTCTCAGTCGGATGGGTGCTTGGTAGGACGGTTCCTCTGTACATTTACATTTACGGCATTTAGCAGACGCTCTTATCCAGTGCTTAGTGTTCAGTTAGAGTATGTATCTCTATCTAGTACAAACAGGCTACAAAAAGTCCAAACTACTCTTATACTCAAACACTGCCATAAAAACAGGGCCAGTGCTGATGCCTAGAAAAAATGCAAACTAGCAATTAGCTCTAGAACCAGCAAAACAACCTGGTAGCAAGCAGTTTAAGCCAAAAGTAAATTGGGAAACTCAAGCCTACCTTACCAGCAGAGAAGACAAATCCAATCAGGACACACTAGCACACTGTAGGATGGGTCTTCAATAGGACGGGTTCTGGGTGGGACTGTTCATCAGTAGGTCAGTCCTCCTCAGTATCCCTGGTCACCCTAATGGAACAGTCTAAGGAGACTGCAGTGTTGTGACATCACTGGAAATGTCCTGTGTTGATACTCTCTGACTTGGTTAGTATTTGTTATTATAGCTAACTGATAAAAAAAATGATTTAGCGTCGGATACTAAATGAATAAATTAGTTTTAGTAAATAATTCATTTATAAAACCCACATCATTTTGGCTTTAGCCAGTAGAGCTAACGTTAGCTAGAGGGTGCCATATGGCACCAAACTCTTCATTGGTGTAAAAAGTGTAAGTTTTTCTTCATTGGTGTAAGAAATATAATCACCTGTTCAACTGCAGCCATTTCATTTTCTCTTCCTCATCCCAAAGAAAGTTCTAGAATCACAACTAAGCAGTTTTCTGGATGTATTCCAACAACAAGGAGACTCACTGAAAGTCAGGTCTGGAATTTTATGGTTTTCTGCATTAATTTGTCATAAAATGTCAAAGAGAATGTGCCTAAAATAATAACACAAAAATATGATCTTGCACTATTGAGAACAACCATAAAAACCTCATAGTGCCAGTTGATAAAGTATGTAAACCCTCGAGTCAATGACCTCAACAAAGCTAATTGGAGTGAGCTGTTAGCATACCTGGAATATTGTTAAGAAAATGTGTTTAAAAGTGTGGACTAGAGATGCTTTAACTGATAAAAACCATCTAAACTTTTAGAGTTTGCTCTGCACATATGTGAGCCAGGTCTCGCCAAAGGAGCTTTCAGAGGATCTACCATCAAAAACTGTTGATGTACATAGACCAATGAGGTAAAGAAACAACCCCGAGTGACAGCCAAAGATTTGAAGGCGTCATTGGTGAAGGCTAACATCTGTTTTCATGAGTCTACAGTCCGGCAGGACACCACGAAGGAAGTTGCTGCTTTTTGTTTGCGAAACAGCCCAATGACACAGCAGAACTGTACTGACAAAATATTTTGTGGAAAGATAAAACTCAGATGGAACTATTTGTAAACAAATATGTAGTGCTACATCTGGCGTGAAAAAGGCACTGCACATCACCATAGAAACATCATCCCAACCATGAAGTATGGTGATTTGGGCCTGATTTACTGCATCAGGATCTGGCCAGCTTACAGTCATTGAGGGGAAGAATTCACAAGTTTATCAAACTGTTCTACAGGATAATGTGAGAGTGTCTGTATGTCAGCGGAAGGACTGTAGAAGTTTGATGATGCAACAGGACAATGACCCAAAACACCAGAGCAAGTCCACAACAGAACAGCTCATCAAAACCATGGAGGGGCCGAGTCAGAGTCCAGATCTCTGTACAGAGATGCTATAGATTGACCTGAATAGAGCCATACACATGAGACATCCAGGGAATATGACAGAGCTGAAGCAGTTACCAGGAAGAATAGGCTAAAATTCCTCCTAAACGAGGTGCAGGTCTGATCCACAGCTACAGGAAGCGCCTGGTTGAGGTTATTGCTGCCGAGTTATTTATTCCAACTTACTTTTCCCACTACCACTTTGAATGTTGAATGAGTGTGTTCAGTAAAGATGTGCCAGATCATATATTTTTTGTGCTATTATTTTAGGCACGTTATATTAGTCAGTACTCTTGACTTGGATGAAGATCAGATCACATTTTATGACAAATGAATGCAGAAAACTGTAAATCTTGCAGCTGTATGTCATGTCTTAACAAGCAAATATCTATGAGTGGACATAATTCTATGCAAGTTTTGTCAGATGCACATAAACGAGTCCTGAAACTCGGTCAACTCAAAGCCCAGGACTGACCTACAAAAGGACGCATTTATGTCCACATAAAATCTCCCTTATTTCTGGAGAGCGTTTCTCAAAAAGCTGCACTATCATTGACCTAAAAACGATGCATGGTCGGCCAAAAAGGTGGAGAAAGAATCTACATTCTTTAAACGTCTATTCCCAGCGATGTGAAGAACTGGACAGACAGAAGAGCTGGACTGTGAGAAAGAACTAAATCGCTGACATCTGCAACCAGGAATCAGCAGGACTGCACTTGAGGATGGAAGGATGGAGGGAGGAATGGAAGGCCTGCATGGTTTAGGTCATGTGTTCACTTTCAGAATGCTCCCAGCAGAGATCATTGCACATTTAACGTCTTGTTTTCTGTGAACTTGGAGAGGAGAAAATGTGCAGCTGCATTTTCACTGAAGTCTGATATGTGAGATCAGACAGTCCAGTGAAGAGTCAAAGAGACACTGTAGTGGCTCCCAGAGCTCCAGCTGTGCCTTCTTTTCTTTTCAGACGTGAAGGCTGAGCTGCCTTTGGAATCACTCACTATTACACAAACAGCGCACTACATAATGTGTCAGTCATTGTGTAAATTTCACTGCCTATATTGTTCACTATCGACCTATAATGCATTACAAATGTCATGTACACACGGACGTACCCTAGTGTAACAGTAAACCCCCAAAAGGAGATTCTCTAGGATTTATGTATGACTGCAATTAGGCAATACAGGTGTGGGTGTGGTTATGAGGAGACAGGATCCCAGTTCCAAGTGCACAGGTCTTTATTACAAAACAAAAACACAACCTCTGATTGGTCAATAACTCAGGAACACTGTCTTTGGTTGGTTGACAAGTCAAGAAATCAGCTTCTAATTAGTCGACAGGACAGAAACACAGCCTCTGATTAGTTGACAAGACAGAAACACAGGCTCTGATTAGTTGATAGGTCAGGGACACTGTCACTGGTTGGTTGGCAAGTCAGGAATGCAGATTCTAGTTGGTTGACAAGTCAGGAACACTGGACAGAGATTCTCTGGGTGTTACGTACGGCCGCGATTCTTCCCTACAAACCACCTCGGTCTCTTAGGTCATCTACTGCCGGCCCTCTAAATGTCCTGTCATCTAAACACTGTCTCTGGAATGCAGTAGACGCGTTTGACTTCACACGGAGCCTCACAGCCAGTTCACCACCTTTTTCGGGCGGTGCATGCTGGTTAGTTTTTTTGTCCAACTTGAGCTGGAGCCACCGGCGCTTTCTGATGGCATACTACCCTAAAATCATACCCAGTCGCTGCAGTTGCTCTCCACTAACTGCGGGAGCCATTTTTCTTTCTTCTTCTTTTCTTTCTTTGTACTATTTTTCTATTGCGTCTACTTCATCAGCTGCAAAAAGCCCAAACACCGCGAGACCCGCCGTTGTTCACGTAGGCTGCAGGTGGCGACTATCCTAGTTGAGGTTTTTTTCTACCCTCCTCCCCCAACTACGTCCGGCTGCTCTCGCTGACCACCAAGGTCAGGCGCAGCTTTATCTCCTGTGTCTGATTAGTTAACAAACCAGGAACACAGCCCCTGATTACTCGACAAGTCAGGAACACACAGAGCTCGTCAGTAATCACTCAGATTACAGTGAATCTGGGATTGTGTGTGGGGTCTCATAATTCCAGCATTTAGGACTCTGTAAATCCTGTAGTGTGAGCCAGAAATGTGTGTTCTCCCTTCATTAGCACAACAGGCTGAGCTCAAGAAGGGCTTCAGAATTCAGTAATTAGCTGAATGCAGTGCTGTAAACTAGAGAAACCACAGAGGAACTTCAGTGTAGCCTTCAAATCCAAATCCAACAGTCCCTGGATCATCGAGCAGACTTCGCAGGCTGTCGTCCGCTGTGTCAATGTATTTGCCTGGGTCCAGTGTTGTGTGTGGGTGGAGAGTGTGCAGTGTCAGGACTGTGCCTAAACTGTTCAGCAGCTCATTAGAAGTAGTGCTTAATTGGTCTGTAATAAAGTTAAAGCTCTAATTAAGGAGTTAATAGATGGTGGACATCACCGTTACTGTATGACCAAGAGATTGTCTGCTGGAGTCCTCAGGACTTTCAGTCAGGTTATGTGACTTGTCTTTTCCTGCCTCCAGCACACCTGAGGCAGCTAACCAATGTTCTACCACCACTTAGTTGGCTGGTCAGAGATTCGGCCCTAAAATGAAATGGTTCTAGATCAGAGCTGGAGAGGCTCATGACGGTCGCTCACTCTCCTCATTCAAAGCTCAACTTCAAACGTACCTCTTTTCTCAGTACTTTCTCTCTGCTGCTCACTGAATTATGATTGTTTTCTCTCTCGATGTAAAGCGTCCCTGGGTATGAGAAAGGTGCTATATTAATTGAACTTATTATTATTATTATTATTATTATTATATTAGTATAGAGCCCTTAACAGTGTGTGGAGATTCTTTACACTTTCTAAAGGTTCTCTGTGCTCAAATGTCAAATGTCAAATGTCAAATTTACAAACATCATTCTTTAAAGTAGCGTCCAATGCAAAGTTATTCAGGGAATTAAAAAACAATATAAAAATATAATAATAATAATTTTGGTTGTCGTAAATAAATCATCCATGGAAAGGACCTTTAAGGAACTAACAGTGGCTCTACCCACGATTCTACCCACGATTCTACACATGATTCTACACACAGTTCTACACACAGTTCCACACACAATTCTACACACAGTTCTACACACAATTCCACACATGATTCTACACACGATTCTACACAGGATTCTACACACAGTTCTACACACAATTCTACACACAGTTCTACACACGATTCTACACATGATTCTACACACAATTCCACACATGATTCTACACATGATTCTACACACAATTCCACACATGATTCTACACATGATTCTACACACAATTCCACACATGATTCTACACACAGTTCTACACATGATTGTACACACAGTTCTACACATGATTCTACACAGAGTTCTACACACGATTCTACTCACAATTCTACACACAGTTCTACACACAATTCTACACACAGTTCTGCACACAATTCTACACACAGTTCTACACACAGTTCTACACACGGTTCTACACACAGTTATACACACAGTTCTACACACAGTTCTGCACACGATTCTACACACAGTTCTACACACAATTCTACACACAGTTCTACACACGATTCTACACACATTACTACACACGATTCTACACACAGTTCTACACACAGTTCTACACACAATTCTACACACATTTCTACACACGATTCTACACACAGTTCTACACACAATTCTACACACATTTCTACACACGATTCTACACACAGTTCTGCACACGATTCTACACACAGTTCTACACACAATTCTACACACAGTTCTACACACAGTTCTACACACAGTTCTACACACAATTCTACACACATTTCTACACAGTTCTGTTCGAAAACGTCTACTTCTGTACTATTCAGTAATGAAATCAGTAGGCGAGCGCGGCTGGTATGTTTAAATACTTAGTAGGTACACAAACGTTACCTGGATGACCTCCTGAATCGGGAGACAGTTTAAGGTATACGACCGCAGAACACTGTGCTATCCCATAATTCACCTGGAGCTGCGGAGGCATTCAAAGAAAAGGAAAAAATGGTGGGAAATGAAACATCAGCTGTGTGTATGTAACTACTGCTGGTGAAGCTGCTGCTACAGACATTATGTCCACCGACTCAGCCAATCGAGAGGTCGTTGTCTCCGGAGTTTTAGGTAGCTCCGGACACACACACCCCTCTCTCACACACACATCACTATGGCAACACATCACCCACAGCTGTCATCCATCAGTGCTAGCGGCAGCAGCTCATTAGCACTTCCTATATAGCCTAGCCACGCACACACCTCAGTGTGCGGCATTGTTTCTCTGTAGAGATACTGTGTGGTTCAGCACTTACCTGTTCGTGGTCACTGGGCTGTCGTCTAAAGGGTATTTCCACAGGTCCAACCAGACTTGGCTTCTCCACAGCGGGGTCCAGTCACACTCCCTGGAGCCCAAGGGGATCTGCAGTCCCTGCCCGGCACTCACCTCCACCTGGCTTCCCATTGTCTTCCTATTGGCGTGAAGTGAGGTTGCTGAACCAGCGGACTTCCAGACTCGTTTCCCGTAGCGAGCTTGTTCCCCAGCGCTGCCGGTCTGATTAATGACTGTTTTAAGTTAGCGTTATCACTTAAATATCACTCTCAGTGAGGGTGCTCTCTTCGAGGCAGCCACCAGAGGAGCTCTGCAACCACAGCGAGGAGTTATTAAATCACTGTTCGAACTGTCCACACAGGGCTGGTTCCTCTCTCTCCTATCTGCAGAACACGAGGTACCGCTCGGGATTCCCCTGGCACAGCCTGAAGACCCAGTGGTGACAGAGTCGACATCCACGGTCCTGTATTCCATCCAGCCTGCCTAAATTCTTGACAACTTAGGAACGCAGCTTCTGATTGAACTCCAAGTCAGGAGCACAGTCTTTGATTGGTCGACAAGTCAGGAACTCAGAGCTGGTCGACTCTGATTGGTCGACAAGTCAGGAACACAGTCTCTAATTGGGCGACAAGTCAGGAACACAGTCTCTCATTGGGTGCCACTCAGGAACACAGCCTCTGATTGGGCTGCTCTCAGGAACACAGCCTCTGATTGAGCTCTGAGTCAGGAACACAGCCTCTGATTGAGCTCTGAGTCAGGAACACAGCCTCTGATTGAGCTCCAAGTCAGAAACACAGCCTCTAATTGGGATCTAAGTCAGAAACACAGCCTCTGATTGGCCAACCTGATTGGGGGACAAGTAAGGAACACAGCCTCTGATTGGTCGACAAGTCAGGAACACAGCGTCTGATTGGGCGCCAAAAAGTCAAAACACAGACTCTGACAGATTGTCATGTAGGCCTTATTAAGCCAATTCGGATTCACTCATAGACTCATGCCTCTGTCCTTGAACTCAGCATATACAGTGAAAGGTGGCTTCAGAATAAGAGTCCCTAAAGAAAATAACTATAAAAACAACTGAAGAAAATATATTTTTAGCCTATATTAGGAACACATTGGGCGCCGGGTTAGGAACGCAGCCTCTGATTGGGTACCAGGTCTGGCACACAGCCTCTAATTGGGCGTCAAGTCAGGAACACAGTCTCTGATTGCTCAACAACTCAGGAACCTGGACTCTGATTGGTCAACCACTCAGGAAAATTGTCTCTGATTGGTCAACCACTCAGGAACACTGTCTCTGATTGGTCAACTACTCAGGAACACTGTTTCTAATTGGTCAACAAGTCAAAAACATGGGCTATGATTGGTTGACAGGTCAGGAACATGGCCTCTGATTGGTCAACAAGTCAGGAACACAGACTCAGATTGCTTGAAAAGTTTAGATTATTTGTATGGTAAGATGTGAAAAATGCTAAAGCAACAGTAACTGTAGTAACTGAGTAACTATAACTACTTACTACCCACCTCTGTATTTAATACAATAATATACTGAAGTACATGTATTAAGTAACTGTAACTACTTACTACCAACCTCTGTATTTAATACAATAATATACTGAAGTACATGTACTGAGTAACTGTAACTACTTACTACCAACCTCTGTATTTAATACAATAATTTACTGACGTACATGTACTGAGTAAATGTAATTACTTACTACCAACCCTGTATTTAATACAATAATAAACTGAAGTATGTGTACTAAGTAACTGTAACTAGTTGCTATCCACCTCTGTATTTAATACAATAATATACTAAAGTATGTGTACTAAGTAACTGTAACTAGTTACTACACACCTCTGTATTTAATACAATAATATACTGAAGTACATGTACTGAGTAACTGTCTAGTTCCTACGCACCTCTGTATTTAATACAATAATATACTGAAGTACATGTACTGAGTAACTGTATCTAGTTCCTACGCACCTCTGTATTTAATACAATAATATACTGAAGTACATGTACTGAGTAACTGTATCTAGTTCCTACGCACCTCTGTATTTAATACAATAATATACTGAAGTACATGTACTGAGTAACTGTATCTAGTTCCTATGCACCTCTCTATTTAATACTATTGTATACTGTTTGTTGTTGCAGCCTGGCCTGTCAGTGCTTACTACCGACGTAGTAAGTCAGGGGCCTGTGTGTGTTCGGCCGACTGTGATGACTTTAGCTGCTGTAATGGGTTTGAGAGGTGTACAATAAATGGAAGGAGAAGTGAAAGAAGCCCTTCCTCTTGATTAGAAACACAGAAGCGTCTTTTTGCTATTCACCACAGTTCCCCTTCGCTGACTTCTCATACTTTTCCTAAATTACTTCTGCCTCTATTTTCCTTGGTTGCCTCCAGGAAACGTTTGGTGCATCTCTAAAACGGCTTCCTGATGCTAACTGTCAAAAATACCATTTAGCGCACCGCATAACAAATAGTTATCCTCACTAACGGTGTGCTAATGCCGGGCTTAGAGGACCTTACGGGTTTGACAGCATTAGAGAGAACAGACTCATCAGCACTTACAGGATTCAGCAGCACTCGGCCTGGAATATCACCATCTTCTAATTAATTATTATTATTATTATTATTATTATTATTATTATTGCTGTTGTTGTGAATGAAAAAGAACTAGAAAAGTACATTTCTTTAATAAAGTCCAGTAAATCCACAGCGTGAGCCGATCCCAGTATTGCTATTAAGTTAGTATTATAGGTGGTTTCATTCTGCCTTCTCCTCTCCTCATCTATCCACGCACTCCCCGCGTTACATATATACATCCATTTCTGCATTTCAGGCCTGCAACACATTCCAAGCAGCAGTTGGATTGTAGACAATTTTTGGCTAATAATGAGGTAAAAACACTAAATAATGATGTGATTTCAAATGTGATGTCAACAGTTGACTCTAATCAAGACTAGGTACAAAAGTCGTATCCATGAAAAGTCTCAGAGGAGCTAAGATGGACAGAGGATCTCTAGTTTGTCATCAAATATGTGAGAAAATGATTGAAATGCAGCTCTTAAAACTTTTCTGGGTCTTATGTAAACCATGTCCAGAAGCACCGCCGACTTCTCTGGGCTCGGAGATGCAATCAGTAATACAGATACTTTTTGGAAGAAATGGTTGTCGTGTGCTCTGATCAAAGATGAACAAGGACTGTTATCAAAGCCAACGTTGATCATGATGTGGGGTTTAATATGTTGGTAAGATCATTCACACTTCTGTCATGCAGCATTAATACACAATAGTACACTGAACATATGCTGCCTGCATGAAGAACTTTTCCAGAGACCTCCTGCCTTTTTTAACAAGACAGTCCAAAACCACACACTGCACACAGAATACAGAAGCATGACTGCAGAAGAAAATGGCACTGGTCCTGGACTGTGTATATCGGCTGATGTCAGCAAATCTTTAAGGGTTAATTATTAATTTTACAATAAAAACAATAATAATAATGTCTGTCTATGTACTATTGTTTACATCCCCTGTCCTAGTCACGTGTTTGCCATGTGTTTCTGTTAGTTTTGACCATGCGCTCCTTGTCTCCGTATTATCCCCACCTGTCTCACCGGTTTCTTGTTTGTATTAGTCTTGTCAGCTGTTTCCCCCTCATTAACCTATATATATATATATATATATATATATATATATATATATATATATATATATATATATATATATATATATATATATATATATATATAAATGTTCCTTTCGGTTCTACTTGTGTTTGTCCTTCGTTTTCTGTTTCATGGCCTTTGTTGACGTTCTCTCTCTGTACTTCTTGTCTTCCTGGTCCGTTTTCACCCTAGACCTTATTTTGTTTCTCTCTCTCTGTTTATTTTGTTATTCGTTGTTTTCTTTTGTGTATCTGTGATATGGCTAATAAACAGATTCTGCGGACTCTGTATCCGCCTCCAGCGTCTCATCACCATCCCTCGCCTCACTATTCGTTACATATCTGTTACATTAGCAAACCTTTATCAAGCACTATAATACAAAGTTAGATTCCTAAATGCTAAATATTTATGGGGTAAAACACAAGCCTTATGTAAACCATGTCCAGAAGCGCCGCCAAATTCTCTGGGCTCAGAGAAGAAATCAGTAATTCAGATCTTTTTTGGAAGAAATGGTCGTCGTGTGCTCCGGAGCTAAGATGAAATGTGACTATATGTAGAGTTATCAGAGCCAGAGCCTGGGGTAGTGTGGGGTCAGTGTGTTGGTGAGGTCCTTTAAATGTCTATGATGCAGCATCAATGCAGAATAGCACCTTCATGAAGATCTTTTCCAGAGACCTCCTGCCTTTTTCAGCAAGGCAGTCCAAAACCACATACTGCACACAATACAAAAGCATGCCTGCAGAAGAAGATGGTATGGACTGTGCGTATCGGCTAATATCATTAAGGATTACACTCTGAATTTCTACAATGAAAAAAGGTACAAGAGAATATGGTTGATTTTCAGAACATGTGTTAACTATTAATTTTATGATTATTATAACAATAATGTAACCTTACATTACAATAATGTAATATCTGTTACATTAGCAAACCTTACAGTTACATTTACAAATACTACTATATTTACTGGGCAAAACTGAAGCCTTATTTCCAGAAGTGCAGATGAAAGACATTTCAAAATATAATAATAATAATAATAATAATAATAATAATAATAATAATAATAATAATAATAATAATAATAATGTCATATCTGTTACATTAGCAAACCTTTCTCAAGCACTACAATACAGAATTACATTTACAAATACTACTATATTTACTGGGCAAAACTAAAGCCTTATTTTTTAGAAGTGTAACAATAACAATAATAATAATAATAATAATAATAATAATAATAATAATGATGATGATGTAAAATCTGTATGATACTATATGTTATTATGAATGTGAATTTGAGGGATAACTGAATCAGAAAAGTGCCTGTACTGTGTGAGACTGGCCCACTGGCTACCAATACAAATTAGTTTATATGGACACCAGGTTGTGAGAGCGGCCTTATATCACGTCCTTGTTTCTTACTGAATGTAATTCTCTGTCCAGCCAGGCTCTGCACAGCGTTCCTCTTTCCTCCTCTCACATCAACTTCGCCACAGAGTGGAGAACTTATACAAACTGAGAGATGATTGATGGGTCGCTCTGCAGTAGGCAATAAATTCAGCCTTCAGTCTTGCAGTAACTCAAGATCAAATCTGGACACATGTAAATGCAGAGCAGGCAGATTTATTTGGTCCAGTCTGTGTACTAATGACTTTGTCATCCTTTCCGTCAGCCTGTTTCACTCCTTCTTGCTGGCTTGTCATGATATCTGAGGGAAAAACATCTTTTTTGTGATAGAAGGGAATAAGATGGCTATTGTTTCCCACAGACACACAATTGCTTACAGACCTCAACTTGGACAAAAGGTGGGAAGTGATAATAAACACAGAACGCAGTGATTAGTACTAAAGCACAATATTAAACGCTTTAATGTTTCTCTGTGCACATCTGCTTTCGTTCCAATCTCATATTTACCACAGAGTTCCATCATCTTTTCTCTAACAGCACTTAATATACAACGACTGAAAACACAAACTAACTCAGTTTAAAAAGTTCAGTCATGAGCTGGAGGTACGGGTACCAGCCTTGTGACTGAAAGGTCGCCAGTTTGATCCCCTGAACTGACAGGACTCGACTGAAGTGACCTTGAACAAGACACCTAACCCCCAACTGATTGCGAGGGACCACAGTCGCTGTCAGACCCCCAACAAACGAAAACAAAAACGATTTCCCTCCACAGTCAGTGCTGTAAGGGAAGGGTCTGGGTTTAGTGTGTGTGTGTGTGTGTGTGTGTGTGTGTGTGTGTGTGTGTGTGTGTGGGTGTTGCACTGGCCCTAGTGTGTGTGCGTGTGTATGTGGGTGTTTCACTGGCCCTAGTGTGTGTGTGTTAGCCGGTGTATGCGATGGTGTGTGTGTATGTGTGTGTGTGTGTGTGTGTGTATGTGTGTGTGTTCACTAGTGTGCGTGTGTGTGCATGTGTTTGTATGTGAGTGTTTTTTACTGGCCCTAGTGTGTGTGTGTGTGTGTGTGTGTGTGTGTGTTAGGTAGAGGGTTTATAGTAATACATGTCGTTCTTTGTTTCTAATCAGTCTCTCAAAGGAAAATCTAATGAATGTTAAAGTGGCTTCTCTTAAGTTCGACACAGGTAAACGTCTCCGTGAGCAGAAAGGCGGGAACTCGTCTGATGTCAGGCTTCTGCTGTTGGCCAAGGTTTTGTCAGGTCTATGTGTTTGCCAGCATCTCCCTGTCAAGTTGTTCAGTGTTGATCCATTTGGACACAATTACTGGAGATCTGTGAGTTTTTATCATGCAGAAAGAAGTTAACCTGACTGTGACCTGCTGGTACAAAGGAGAGACAATTAGGAGAAACAGAAGAATCTGGGGGAAACACTTCACTGGAGCTTGAAGTTCGTTTTCAGATATGTGGTCATTTTCTTGTTCTCCAGTTAATAAGCAGAGCTTATCTCTTCCACCCATTTCTCAACTTTTCCAGATTTTACCATCAACATGTATATAAACTCAGAAGACACATATAGCTTCACTTGTGGGTTTGATAGTAAATACGGTGTGTATATTTGAGTTATAGACATGGTGACCCCTGGTTCTCATCAACGCCACTGTAAACACCATGACCACCACTGTAAACACCATCACCACCACTGTAAACATCATCACCACCACTGTAAACAAGATCACCTCTGTAAACACCATCACCACCACTGTAAACATCATCACCACCACTGTAAACAAGATCACCTCTGTAAACACCATCACCACCACTGTAAACATCATCACCACCACTGTAAACACCATCAACACCACTGTAAACACCATCACCACCACTGTAAACATCATCATCACCACTGTAATCATCACCACTGTAAATATCATCACCTCTGTAAACACCATCACCACCACTGTAAACATCATCACTTCTGTAAACACCATCACCACCACTGTAAACACCATCACCATCACTGTAAACATCATCACCACCATTGTAAACATCATCACCACCACTGTAAACACCATCACCACCACTGTAAATATCATCACCTCTGTAAACATCATCACCACCACTGTAAACATCATCACCTCTGTAAACAGCATCATCACCACTGTAAAAACTGTAAAAACCCAATCACTCTGTTTTATATCACATACCAAAGCAGCAATTGTGAAAATCAGCATAAATTTAACCCAGTGAAGCTGACATCCAGTCCAGCAAGTGGTGCCACTGAGCACTTATATTTCAAGCCCAGTGAAAAGGAATAAAGCCCAAAATGCCCTGCCACAGCCAATCAGAGCAGTCGCCAGATTCCATATGATCCGGTGACAGTGTTTTTTATGATCACTCTTAAATCAGGGGATAAAATCCATCTCCGTGCTCTGGTGCGCCTGACGCTGGGTCCCCGAAGGCAATATTAAGGTAAATGGATGCGCTCGATGAAGTTCAGCGAGCTCTCCTCTGTCCCATCTTTCAGAGCGCTGTAACTCATACACATGCTTTGGTCTTCAAATACGGATCTCCGTCTAATGAGACCCACATGCTGCAGCGCATTCCTCTACTGTACAACGGTTAGCTGTGGGCGTTGGAGCTCATGAGCTCCATCAGTCCGCTGGCCAAGTGACTATCAACTACGTTTTCAGCCACTTAACCAAGAACACATTGCGCTTCGTCAGGCGTGTGGAAGCGAGGACGCTGAAGGCCAATCTGTTCGCATGCTTCAAGTGCAAGGAAACAAATCTGTGTTCGTGTCAAGCCGGAACGGAGCCTTGTGTGTCCAGACCGGATATTCAGTATACAAGAACATTCTTACCTTGAAAACAAGTTACATAATAAAAGTGCCTTGTAAAAATATTCAAGCCCCTTAGAAGAGTGTCTCAATGCCTTCCAAGGAAAACCATGCATCTCCAAAACTGTCTTTACTTTAAATGTAAGTCAATGGAACCAGAATTTTTTCCAAGCTATTTTGGAGCATTTCTATTGGTCCAATCATCATGAAACTTCCACAGGAGATAAAGAACAGCTGTCCCGTTTAAATGATGCAGAAAACTAAAAATCAACAAATGTGGAGATGCATTTATATATATATATATATAAATCAACTAGAAAAGTGCATCTCCTGAAGGAAACGCAGGATGGTTGTGCAATGTGAGCAGTGTGAGAATTGAGGGATGAATAAACAATAAGTAGAGGAGTGTGGGTCAGTGTGTTTAAGGGATCTGCTCTGAGTAAGGTCAGGCCTTGTGGAGGCTGTAGATTAAACAAAACCATGAGGTTTGGGTGTGTATGAAAATGAATGGGACCCTTTAAACGAGGGATGAATAAATGACAAATAGAGGAGTGTTAGTGTGTCTGTGGATTAGTATTTGGCAACCTGCCCTGAGTGAGTACAGGCAGTTTGGAGGCTGTATGTTATACAAAACCATGAGGTTTGGGTGTGTATGAAAATGAATGGGACCCTTTAAACGAGGGATGAATAAATGACAAATAGAGGAGTGTTAGTCAGTGTGTCTGTGGATTAGTACTTGGCAACCTGCCCTGAGTGAGTACAGGCAGTTTGGAGGCTGTATGTTATACAAAACCATGAGGTTTGGGTGTGTATGAAAATAAATGGGGACTCTATGGGAGAAATGAGGGGTGAATAAACGACAAATAGAGGAGTATGGATCAGTATGTCTGTAGATTAGAGGTCTGTCCTGAGATTGGTATTGGTATTTCAAAAGCTGTGGGACAAGTGATGCGGTGAAGATCTGGCAGAAAGCAAAAAAACAATAACAATGTAGTTACAACCAGAAAAACCAAACAGGCTAGAAGTCAAATCTGAAACAGAGAGACAGAAAGCTCAGTACGTAGAAAAAAGCTGTGGCAATACTTCACAAAGAGAAACTGACAACAAACAGCTTCATTTGTTGCTGTCATATAAAGACGTATAAAGACCTATCCTGTGAAAGTTTCATGATGAATGGACCAATAGAAAAATTCTAAAAACACTTGGAATGGATTCTGGTTCCATTGTCTTACATTAAAAGTAAAGATATTGTTTTTCTTTGGACAGTGATAAAACTGGAATGATGAGCTTGAACGGAAAGGTGATCTGTGATTGGTTGATGAAGAAGAAGTCATATGATCCCCAGAGGTTCTAGAGGTCATAGGCCACAGGACCGGAGGACAGCAGGTAGTACAGACGTTATATTCAAACATTCTTTTCTGGGTAACAGTGGGCTATCGGAGGGCAGGAAACACCCTGGACAGGCCACCAGTCCATCACAGGGCAAACATTCACACCTAGGGGGCAATTTAGCCTCTCCAGCTCACCTGACTTCATATTGTTTGACTGTGGGAGGAAAACCGGAACACCTGGAGGAGGAAACCCACACAGAGACGGGGTGAACATATAAACCCCACACAGGAAGAACACTGGACGTGCCGGCTGGGAATCGAACCCAGGTCCTCCCTGCTGTGCCCCCCCCACTGGACCGCCCATGTATTAAAACAAAATAATTGAATTTATGTGAGTATTTTAAAACTAAAGCTGGGCCTGATGATGAAAATATGAACTGACGACACATAAAGTTTATTGGATGTTCTCTTCCGAGACTGACTGACCGCCAGCTGCTGATTGTTTTGGCGTGTTAAGAACGAGTTAAATTCCTCGTCCTCAGCTGAGAAACATCAGTAAGCTCAGGCGCAGCTCAGACTCATTTTCACCCATGTTTTTGTTTTTTTTTGTCTGATTTTGGATGCATACTTCAAGCATGAGGAAACATCTCTCAGTTCCTCGCGAGCAATGTTTCTGATAAAGTGGCCTGTGTGCCTGTTGTACAGAAGTGGCCTAAGTAAAGGTACCTTCTTAAGAAATAACAAGGCAGGAACAAAGCGTCTAAATGGTCAACAGGTTAAGACTCTGAATGTTGGTCACGCCATGAAGTTGGTGTTATTGTAAAGAAGGTAAAGAGCAACGCACTAAACACTTAAACACCTGATATTATATCCTCGCTGCCCAAAGAAAAACGTAGTTTACATTGTGTGACAGTTTCATGATATGGACCAATAGAAATGCGCCAAAATAGATACTTCTGGTTTTATTGACTTACATAACAGTACTTTCATATAAATCAACTTGAGTGAAAGTAAAAATCTCTAAAACTCCAAAGTCAGAGATATGACCAATGATTTTAACCACGTGAACCTGACGAACATTTTGCCGAGGTTTTACCAACACATAGACATTCCAACACGGGGAGACAACACACTCGACCGTGTTTACACCAACATCAGAGACGCGTACAGAGCCGTCCCCCACCCCCACCTCGGGCTCTCCGACCACATCTCTATTATGCTGGTCCCTGCATACCACCCCCCGCTGCGACGCTCCAGACCCACACAGAAGACCATCACTGTGTGGCCCGGTGACGCAGACGCTGTGCTGCAGGACTGTTTCGGCTGCACAGACTGGCATGTCTTTAGGGAGGCTGCTGAGAGTGAGGGGGAGCTGGATCTGGAGGATTACACATCTGCTGTCCTCGGGTACATCAGCAAGTGTGTGGAGGATGTCACCACCACAAAGACAGTGACCTGCTACCCGAACCAGAAACCCTGGCTGAATGGAGAGGTGCGTTCTCTACTGAAAGCCAGGTATGCTGCCTTCAGGTCTGGCGACGCACAGGAACTCAGGAGGGCTAGAAGAGAGCTGACCGCAGGTGTTAAGAGGGCCAAAGCTGCATATGCTCTGAAAATCCAGGGACACTTCTCCTCCCAGGATCCTAGGAGCATGTGGAGGGGAATTAAGTGCATCACAGACTATAAAACCAGAGATGCACAATGTTCCAAAGACCCCTCCCTGCCCGAGGCTCTCAACAAATTCTATGCCCGCTTTGAGGACCCTGACACCCCGCCCAGCATAAGACTCACCCCTCCACCTGGAGAAGTACCCCTCTGTGTGACACCAGCAGAGGTAAGGAGGACCCTCAGGAGGATCAACCCCCGGAAAAGTGCTGGTCCGGATAATATACCCGGACGAGTACTACGGGAGTGCGCTGATCAGATCTCCGAGGTCCTGGCAGACATTTTCAATGTCTCCCTCACCCAGGCAGCTGTTCCCACCTGCCTGAAGACCGCCACCATCATCCCGGTCCCCAAGAGCTCCACAGTGACAGGTCTGAATGACTACCGGCCGATAGCTCTCACGCCGATAGTCACTAAATGCTTTGAAAGACTGGTTATGACCCACATCAAAGCCACCATCGACGTCACTGTGGACCCACACCAGTACGCCTACAGGAGGAACCGATCCACAGACGATGACATTTCCTCTGTGGTCCACACTGCCCTCACCCACCTGGAGCAGAAGGACTCTTATGTCCGTATGCTCTTTGTGGACTTCACTTCCGCCTTTAACACCATGATACCCCAGACACTGACAGATAAGCTCTCCTCACTTGGTCTGCGCTCTTCTCTTTGCAACTGGGTCCTGGACTTCCTGACCAACAGGCCGCAGTCTGTGAGGATCCACAACCTCTCCTCCTCCACCACAATCCTCAGCACTGGCTCCCCTCAGGGCTGTGTGTTGAGCCCCCTTTTGTTCACGCTGCTCACATATGACTGCTCACCCATCCACCCAGGCTGTCATATTGTGAAGTTTGCGGACGACACGGCAGTGGTCGGATGCATCACAAACAGTGATGAGTCTGGCTACAGACGGGAGGTAGAACACCTGGAGGGTTGGTGCAGAAAGAACAACCTCTGCATCAACATAAAGAAGACGAAGGAGATGATTGTGGACTTCAGAAGGGGCAGACATGCCCACCTCCCCCTGCATGTCGGAGGGTCTGCGGTGGAAGTGGTCTCCAGCTACAGGTACTTGGGTGTTCACCTGAGCAACAACCTCACCTGGAGCAACAACACTTCCAGCCTGGTCAGGAAGGCACATCAGCGGCTCTACTTCCTCAGGCGGTTGAGGCGAGCTGGGCTCGGGAGCTCGGTCCTCACCTCCTTCTACAGATGTGTGGTGGAGAGCGTTCTATGCTCCAGCATCAACGTGTGGCACGGAAGCTGCTCTGCTGCAGACAGGAAAGCTCTGCAGAGGGTGGTGAAGGCTGCACAGAGGTCTGTCGGAGTCAGCCTCCCCACCACCACGGACATATACACCTCCAGATGCAGGAAGAGGGCCACCTGCATCATGAAGGACCCCACTCATCCAGCACACTCACTGTTTGTCCCGCTCCCCTCAGGCAGGAGGCTGCGGAGCGTTAAGTGTAGAACGAACAGACTGAGGAACAGCTTCATTCCGGAAGCTGTAAGACTTTTAAACGCCACTTAGTGGAACCACTGCACTGACACTTTTACTGCACTGACACTTTTACGACACCAGTCACTTTAATACACTCTGCTGCTACCTTCTCCATTCCTGTTTATTTTATTTTCATATATTTTATATATTTATGTTTATTTTATTTATTTAAGTACTGCTGTCTGGGTAAAACTGGGTCCTTGGGTACCACAATTTCGTTCCACCCCATGTACCACATGTGATGCGAATGACAATAAAGTCTCCTTGAATCCTTGAATCCATTGAGCAGCACAGAGAACTTAAAACAACAAAACAGTATAAACAGAATCAGTAACTAAATATGAAGAACTTAAATGCAAGTAAAAAGTAGATTCCTTTACTAAAGTAGAAGTAAAATATTATTATTGTAAAATCCAATACAGCAATATTTTAATATAAAAATGTACTAAAGTCCATGTACCGAGTAAATATAACTAGTTACTACTCACCTCTGTATTTAATACATTAATATACTGAAGTACATGTACTTAGTAACTGTAACTAGTTACTACTCACCTCTGTATTTAATACAATAATATACTGAAGTACATGTACTGAGTAACTGTAACTAGTTACTACTCACCTCTGTATTTAACACATTAATATACTGAAGTACATGTACTGAGTAACTGTAACTAGTTACTACTCACCTCTGTATTTAACACATTAATATACTGAAGTACATGTACTGAGTAACTGTAACTAGTTACTACTCACCTCTGTATTTAACACATTAATATACTGAAGTACATGTACTGAGTAACTGTAACTAGTTACTACTCACCTCTGTATTTAACACATTAATATACTGAAGTACATGTACTGAGTAACTGTAACTAGTTACAGATTGCTGCTGAAGGAACTGAATACATTTATACAACTGTCTGGGGCGTCCAGGAGAAATCTGGAACTACACTTTGTTCTTCAAACTGGAGTTCAAGATATGATCTACTTCTTTCACAATAAGATATTCATGTTACTTTGTATTGTATGTATGATTATTTACCCTGTTCTAATCATATCTGCTGTTCTTACTGGTGAACATATATTTATTGATATGATAAAAACTTGCAGCTCAGACGTTTACACAGTAGTGTTTATATGTTTTCCTGTATTATGTAATATAATTAATTATATATTTTTTTTATCCTGTTTTTTTACTGCTGTGTCTGATCCACTCACACTAACACAACACACATTAACACACCACCACCACATTGGTGTCACTGCAGTGCTGAGAATGATCCACCTCCCTAATAGTACCTGCTCTGTGGTGGTCCTGTGGGGGTCCTGATCATTAAAGAACAGAGTAATAAAGTATACAGGGAATCAGATGAACTACAGTCTGTAAGTGTAGCTCCTATATGGAGCTGAGAGATAGAAGGAGGTGGTTTTAATGTTATGGCAGTTTGTGTGTGTGTGTGTGTGTGTGTGTGTGTGTGTGTGTGTGTGTGTGTGTGTGTGATGGGAGTTGAACTGACTCTCCTGCAGTTGCTGATGTGATGAATTCTGACGTTCAGCTAAAGTGGTTGTGAGCACGTCTGGGCACAACACGCGCTGTTTTGGCACTCTGATGTGTAAATTGCGTCCGTGTCCAGGCAGGTCTGGGCACCAGTGCAGAGCGGCTGATGATTTCGGGGAAAACAGTGAAGCTGAGCTGAAGTCAGTGCAGTGTTTGGTCCTCTTTAGCCCAGATGTGTCCCAGAAACCCTTTTTTTCTTCCCTCTTGAGTAATGACGAAATCTTTAAGCAATAAAATTAAATTTCCTGCTGGATTTAGTGCTCTCTGTGTCCAAACTCCACGCTGTTCTGCTCCTCCAGATCAGTCTCACGGCTCTCTGTGATTAAGAATAAACAGACGCTGTTTTACCTCCAGCGTTCATCCCACAAGCTGATATTTTAATTACTGTTACTGAGTCTCACAAGAACAAGAACACTGTATTTAACACTGAACATTGTTATTAGCATTAAACCAAACATCACTGACTCTCAAACACATTCAGATAAACATATACAGACATTCAGTCAAAAAAATGTTGTTGATTTTCTAAGTGGATAGATAGATAGACAAACAGACATATATATATATATATATATATATATATATATATATATATATATATATATATATATATATATATATATATATATATAGAGAGAGAGAGAGAGAGAGAGAGAGATAGATAGATAGATGATATATAGATAGATATATAGATAGACAGAATGATATAACTGCTGCAATATAAACAGGAGTAAAACACATATGAATGTTGACTCGTCTGCTCACCCGCACTGAAATCAGCCTGTCCATCAGCTTCATCCTGATTGGCTACTTTTTAGAGCCGTTCAGTCACTGAACTCATAAAAGTCTGTGAAGTTCAGGCAGTCATGTCTTTAAAGGTTATTCAAGAGCTTCCTTTGAAGTGCAGTTTAGCTTCTGAGTGAAATACAATCCTCAGTCAGAGATCATCATTTCATTTTCAGTCTAAACAGCAATTATATACATTTTCCTCATTTCTCAGTGTAGAATTAGATGATACACCTGGATATGAGAGGAGTTTCTCAAAGCTCCAAAGAAAACGTGACCTAGTAGACCCACCAACGCTGTCCTCATCAGATAAACAGCACTTTGATCTCAACAAAAGAGGAAAACATCAAAGCTGCTTCAGATCTGAGAACATCCACAGGTGGTTTTGTCCATGCTTCCACTGTGAGAAGATACCTCAACACTGTGGGTCTGAAAGGATGTGTAGCTGTTCAAGAAGCTCCTCACTGACACATCAAACAAAGAAAACACTGGACTGACCACCCTAGAGTCCAGAACCTCAACACCACTGAATGGACTGACCACCCTAGAGTCCAGAACCTCAACACCACTGAATGGACTGACCACCCAAGAACCTCAACACCACCGAATGGACTGGCCACCCCAGAACCTCAACACCACTAAATATACCAACATCCCCAGAGTCCAGAACCTCAACACCACTGAATGGACCGACCACCCTCGAACCTCAACACCACCGAATGGACTGGCCACCCCAGAACCTTAACACCACTAAATATACCAACCACCCCAGAGTCCAGAACCTTAACACAAACGAAAGGACAGATCACCCTAGAGTCCAGAACCTCAACACCACTGAATGGACTGACCACCCAAGAGTCCAGAACCTCATCACCACTAAATGGACTTAACACCCCCCAGAGTCCAGATAGTCAACACCTCTGAATGGACTGACCATCCCAGAGTCCAGAACCTCAACACCACTGAATGGACTGACCATCCCAGAACCTCAGCAACACTGAATGGACTGGCCACTCCAGAACCTCATCACCACTAAATGGACTTAACACCACCCAGAGTCCAGATAGTCAACACCTCTGAATGGACTGACCAGCTCAGAGTCCAGAACCTCAACACCACTGAATAGACTGACCACCACAGAGTCCAGAACCTCAACACCACTGAATGGACTGACCACCCCAGAACCTCAGCAACACTGAATGGACTGGCCACCCCAGAACCTCAAAACCACTGAATATATTGACCACCCCAGTGTCCAGAACCTCAACACCACTGAATGGACTGACCACCCGAGAGTTCAGAACCTCAGCACCACTGAATGAACCGACCACCCGTGAGTCCAGATCCTCAACACCACTGAATGGACTGACCACTCCAGAGTCCAGAACCTCAACGCCACTGAATGGACTGACCACTCCAGAGTCCAGAACCTCAAGTTAATTGAATGGAGTGAACAGCCCAGCTCCTCAACACCACTGAACGTGTTTGGGGTTATTTGGATGGTGAAAAGCAGAAGCAGTTCCTAAGACTGAAGGAGAAAAAGATGATGATGATGATGTGCGAGACGAATTGTGTAATACGTGGACTGTAAGTTACATCAGAGTGGAAGGAGAACGTGGTTCCAGAGTGTTTAGAGAGAGAACCTTAAACATGACGTGTAGAACCTGTTTGTGATTTCATGATCGTGTTGGCCTCCAGAAGATTACTCACAGGACACGCACGCGAGTAACTGCAGCAGGATGCAAAGCCAGCTGGAAATCAGGTCTGCAGATCTAAGATCCTCTGAAGCTTTCTCTGCTCATGCCGTCCAAAACTTCTCATTCCGGCTCGGAAGAGCGGGATCAGGTCTGATTCCATACTCTCCCTCTCACTCTCTGTCCCTCTCTCTCCCTCAATCTGTCCCTCCCACTTTCCTTCTCTCTGTCCCTCTCTCCCTCTTTCTTTCTCTCTCTCCCACTCTGTCCCCCTCGCTCTCTTTCTCTCTGTCCATCTCTCTCTCTTTCTCTCTGTCCCTCTCTCTCCCTCAAGCTGTCCCTCTCACTTTCTTTCTCTCTGTCCCCCTTGCTCTCTTTCTCTCTGTCCTTCTCCCTCTCTTTCTACCTGTCCCTCTTTCTGTCCCTCTCTCTTACTCTCTCTCTCTAAGTCCCCCTCCTCCCTCTGTCTCTCTTTTTCTGCCTATGTGTTATCTCGGAGGAGCGTAAAGGCTGAAGACGTTTGAGACTTTTCAACTTCTTCCAAGAAGAAAAAATTAATCTGCGACCACCTACCAGCATCAAACAAGCGACTGTCCTTCACCTTTTCTTTTATCTCTCCACTCTTCGTCCAGTTTTTGAGAGAGAGAGCAAGTGAGTCTCCAAAGCGCTCATCATACTTCTTGCGTGAAGCTGACGTGCCTTCGTGAGCTTACAGGATAGCAGACCACTGCTGACCCGCTAACAGCCAGTGTTGTTCCAGCCAACGTGGCTTCAAATGGGTCGCTAATTGGGTCCCCATTATACAACTCAGCTGGGTCCTGCAAAGATTTATCCATTGGCTCCATATGGGCCCTGTGTGTGTTTTTGCCCATGTGGGCCACTAATGGGCACAATGTGGACTGCAAGAGGGGTCCATGTGAACAATCATCCACTGGCCCCACAGTCAGAACAGAAAAAACTGTAACCCTGATGGGACCCCGCCCTATGACAGTGAACCAGATGGTGGCCACAACTGTAGCTTACCTGGGGCCCACAACGGTAACCCAGGTGGGGCTTTTAGCTGTAGCCTAACTGGGTCTGATAAATGTAACCCAGCTAGGCCCCCAGTGGTAGTCTAACTGGGACCCACAGTTGTAGCCTAACTTGGGCCCAAATACTAACCCAACAGGGACCCACAACTGTAGCCCAACTGGGGCCCAAAGTTATAACCCAACTGGGGCCCAAGGTTATAATCCAACTGGGGCCCAAGTATCACCAATCAAAAAGCCACTAAGTCAAACCCCTTAGAGCTCAGATAAACACATATGGGGCCCACATAGACATGGTGGGTGGGGGGAGGGTAGTTCCTGAAAAGCACTTATCAGTTATTGATTACTCATTACTTAACTAACATTGTAGTAGTATAACTTGTCACTTCCTGTAAAGTACTATCTCAAACCTTTTAAGTTACAGCCTAAAACCCCAGGACTATCAACACTCCCGCAATTCAGTTCGATCTTCCGACAAAGTTCTCTCCAAGTACAATAAACTTATTGCTGGATCCAAGTACCCCAACACACAGTGAGCAGGTTGCTGATTGCATGAGAGCAGGTGTGTAGGTGTATAGCTGATTGGTAGAAAACAGCTCACTGTTGGGGTCATGAAGCTAAAAAAGGTGGAGCTGCTCGTCTCTTCAGTGTTGAATGCTGAGCTGAAGCTGCTCCATGTTGTCCGAGTGTTGGAGAAACTGTCCGGAGTGAAATGTACAGACTGCAGAGTTAAAGTTGTTCAGGATTCTGTTAAAGATGTTGGATGTTCAGCAGCTTGTTTTGGGAATTTTCCACCTTAAACGGTGCTGCAGTTACATTCTGGCGTCTGTACGGGCTGCAGTATTTAAGGTGGAACATCAGATGAAGAATCTGGCGAATAGGAACTTCAGACTGGTTTAAAGATGAACATCAACCATGTAGCTCTGACAGTTGGGTTGGTTGGGAAGGAATGAAAAGTGGGGACGTTCCCTTCACAGTCTGGAACGCTGGATTTCTCCACCACCGTTCTGGTTGCTGGTTGTTGTTGTGGTTGTATGTAAATGTTGGGGGTGTAAATATTAACGAGTCTGTTACGTAACAGTGTAGGATTTGAAGTTCGACCCGTTTTATCCTCCCTCTTCTGTAAAAGCAGGATTTGTATCTGAAGAACAGAGTTTGAGGTTCAGGGTATGTACAGTTCTGAGTACTGAACTCTCACTAGTACACTACAGAACACTGTACATAAAGGTTTACTGTCTGTATATAGATGCTATTGGTCAGTGTCGGTACAGGTGTGTGCTTGTTTTGTCCTCTGAGTTCAGCTCTCTAGTTCCTTCATAGGTTGTGTCAATCATCATTATCAGGATGTCATTTGGCCAATCAACTTGCAGAGTTGAGCCTAAGGAGGCAGAGTTTTGTCTTTAAAAGCAACACAGCTGTGGGCTGGTTGTCTGTCCAGAGTGTACTGAGATGTTACTTGTTAGGTCTGTGGTTGGTGGTGCTGGTGCGGGTGCGATTAGCTTTAGTCTTCTTAACTCTGTCGTCCCTCTGTGTCTTTTCAGTTTCAGAGTCTAATTTTAGACTCCTGCCAGATTTAGTGTCTCTTGCTTTAGCATGTCTTAGACGTTAGCCCTTGCTAGCATTTACCTTTTTTAGCTCCAAAAGCTTGTTTATCTGTTAGCCCTTGCTATCTTTAGCACTTGCTAGCATTAACCCCTTCTAGCTCCAGAAGTTTGTTTACCTGCTAGCCCTTGCTATCTTTAGCCCTTGCTAGCATTAACCTCTTCAAGCTCCAGAAGCTTGTTTACCTGCTAGCCCTTGCTATCTTTAGCCCTTGCTAGCATTCACCTCTTCTAGCTCCAGAAGTTTGTTTACCTGCTAGCCCTTGCTATCTTTAGCCCTTGCTAGCATTAACCTCTTCAAGCTCCAGAAGCTTGTTTACCTACTAGCCCTTGAGATCTTTAGCACTTAGCATTAACCCCTTCTAGCTAATTTCAGACTAAATTCAGATTCTTGCCAGATTTAGCATCTGTTAGCTTTAGCATGTCTTTGACCTTAGCCCTTGCTAGCATTAACTCCTAGCTCCAGAAGCTTGTTTCCCTGTTAGCCCTTGCTAGCTTTAGCCCTTGCTAGCATTAACACCTTCTAACTCCAGAACCTTATTTATCTGTCAGTACTTGCTAGCTTCAGCCCTTGCTAGCATTAACCGCCTGCTAGCTCTAGAACTTTATTTACCAGTTAGCCCTTGCTAGCATTAACTCTTTCTAGCTCCAGAACCTTATTTACCTGTTAGCCCTTGCTATCATTAACTCCTTCTAGCTCCAAAAGCCTATTTACCTTCTAGCCCTTGCTAGCTTTAGCCCTTGCTATCATTAACTCCTTCTTGCTCCAGAAGCCTATTTACCTGTTAGCCCTTGCTAACATTAACACCTCTAATTGCAAGTTTAACCTCTAATTTAAATGTAATTATTCTTTATAAAATAAACAAAAAATATTGAATATCCATTTTTTTGGTATGAACACTGACTGCACCAGACTTGCAGTTAAATAAGATTTAAGTTCTCCATTTAAAACTTGTTGATATTCTATAATAAAAATGTATCTGTATAAATGTATAATTTTCTTATAATCTCTATTTGTACTGAACTGCCATCTACATTTCTTTATTATAGTCCTGCCTTATTCTAGACCTGAACCAGTGGTTGGGATGTAATGGGAGAGATGGAAAGAACATGGTGATGTAAAACGCCTGAGTGTTATACTTGCCACATTAAACATACTTTTAATATAAAATAAAGAACCTAAATAAACCCAAAATGCTGTTTTTATTTATTGAAGGATAAATACCGTTCAGTTCTTTTGGCCTTGTGTAAAAACAATCACCTCTTAGATATTAAATCAACCAGTTAACTAGTTTAACCCTCTCTCTAAAGAGATTCAGATACAGAACAAAGTCACTGAAATCTACTCACAGGGTTACAAAGCTGCTGCTGAGATTCTGGAACTCCAGAGAACCACAGTGAGAACTGTTATCCACACATGGAGAAAACCTAGAAGAGTGGTGAACCTTTCCAGGTCTGAGCGGCCCACCAAAATATCACCAAGAGCTCATTGTCTACTCATCCAGGGTTGCATCTGACATAAAACCACCACTCCATTCCACCATACGAACACACCAGCAAAGAAACATGGTGGTAGTAGTGTGATGGTCTGGAGATGCTTTGCTCCTGCACGTTCTGGAGGACTTGTCATAACTGATGGAGCCGTTAATTCTGCTATCAGAAGATCCTGAAGGAGAATCTCAACCAGTGGGTGAGATTGAGGGTGACCCTCATTTACCGAGATGATCCACAGAATAATTATTGATAAATGTGAAATTTATTAAATTGATTTGAGATCAAAGACTAAGCACCACTTATGGACACTCCTGGTGATTTCACATTGTTTTAGATACTGAAAATATATAAGCATCACTTAATTTGCTTTAAAATAGACAGTTTTAATTAAACGGACAGAAAAACTCACGCTCATACGACACTATAAATCTTTATAATTCAACTACGTTCAGCATAACTTGAACAACCGAACTTAGCAAGTGAATCTAATGTTAGCTAACATCAGATAAAACAGGTGAAGTAACTGTGCTTACCTGGTTCACCGCCATGTACACGGAGGCTCTTGAACACCTCTCACTGGCTTCCTTACACTCCCATACTGTTGGAACTGAGCCAGTCTTAAGATCCAGTCGTGGTGTAAGCCTACATCCCATAGCTGTTGTATACCATCTACGTCACATGCATGATGTCTACGACAGTTTCCGTACAGTGGGCGGAGCTAAACAGTCTTTTAAGTTGTATTTTTTTGACTTTGTAACAAATAAAATGCTTTCAGACTTTTAATGATCACAAATTAGGATCTCAAACTCTGCTGTAGTTATGTGTTTGACATTTTCATATTAGCTTGTGCTTAGACTTTAAGAGTCACTGAGTGACACCAGCGAGTGGAGCGTTGGAGTTTTGCCGCTGGAGCTAAAACCAGATTTTCACCGGAGATGAATTGTCAAGGTTGCCAAAAAGTGCTAATTAGTCTAATTAGCAGAGCGACAGGTTATCAACATTTGATTTCCAAGAAACCTTTAATGCTAATAGTTTGCATGCAAGTTATGCTGCAGGGAACTCACAGCATGCAACTGGTTGTATGCAAATTTCACCATGTCAAGCCAGCCTAAGTGAAAGAGAGAGGGGGAGAGAGTGTGTGTGTGTGTGTGTGTGTGTGTGTGTGTGTGTGTGTGTGTGTGTGTGTGTGTGTGTGTGTGTGTGTGTGTGTGTGAAAGGGAGGTGGAGAGAGTGTGTGTGTGTGTGAGAGAGAGGGAGGGTATTGTCACAGTCCAAAGGAAATTATATCTCCAAAATATCAAATCTACATGAGACAGCAAAAACAGTCTTTACTTTCAATGTAAGTCATTGGAACTAGAATTTGTTTAAAGCTATTTTGGAGCTTTTCTATTGGTCCATCCATCATGAAACGTTCACAGCATGTGTAAACAGCAGCTCTCATATTTACATGATATAAAAATTAAAATTGAGAAATGGAGAAATGCATTTTTCTTTGGACAGTATAAGAGTATAAGAGAGAAAGAGTTTCCAACCTTGTCTTTATTATTATACTACTATTAATAGTAGTAGTACCAGTAGTAGTAGTAGTACTAGTGAAAGTAGTAGCAGTAGTAGTGATAGTAGTATTGGTAGAAATAGTAGTAGTAGTTCTAGTGATAGTAGTAGTAATAGTAGTAGTAGTAGTAGTTGTGGTGGTAGCAGTAGTAGTAATAGTAGTGATAGTGATAGTAGCAGTTGTGGTGGAGGTGGTGGTAGTAATAGTAGTAGTACTGGTAGTATTAGTGGTAGTAATAGTAGGAGTAACAGTAGTAGTCGTAGTGGTGGTAGTAATAGTGGTGGTGGTTGTGGTAATAGTGGTAATAGTAGTAGTATTAGACTTATTATTCTTATTATTAGCTGTTCTGTAACACACAAGTTCGGTAGATGTGAGTGTGAGGAGCTGATGACTCACATCCAGTTGGAGTTTAAAGGGTTAAAGGATTTTGAGCACTCTGAGAACTTTTCTCCTGCCCTGGGACATTAGAGAAAGAGAGAGAGGGAGAGAGAGAGGAGGGTGAAGGGAGAGAAGGGAGAGAAGAGAGGAAAGAGAAGAGGAGGAGGGCTGTGGATGGAACTTTTCTCCACAGTTGCTCTGCAGAGGCTGAACTTGACCATGCTGGTGACTGTAGGACAGAGGCTAGCTCTCCTGGCCCTAGCGCTGCTTGGCATTGTGGGATTGTTGCCGCGGGGTTGTTGGAGCCGTCCAGCTGAAGATGAGGATTATTACATGCAGGAGCTGCTGAGCCGGGAGCATTACTACCGCATCCCCGTCCTGGAGGAACACCCGGCTGAGACAGAGGAGGTCCGGGGAGATGACCTCCAGACCCCAGTCAGCCGAAACAAGCCTAAAACCAAACCCACCCCCGGAAAACAAGCTGGAGCCGAGACAAAGTCAGGTAAGATCAGGTCAAGTGACCAGAACATGATTAAAATAATCTCACATGCAGCATTAATCCGATAACTTTAATAATGACCATCTTTAATCAATTATGGAGTGATATTAATCCAGTATGAATCTGCAGTGTGTGTAGTATTTATAGTCTGACTGTAATAACTGTAGAGTGATATTAATCCAGTGTGTATCTGCAGTGTGTGTAATGTTTATAGTCTGTAATAACTGTGGAGTGATACTAATCCAGTGTGAACCTGCTGTGTGTGTAGTATTTACAGTCTTACTGTAATAACTGTAGAGTGATATTAATTCAGTGTGTATCTGCAGTGTGTGTAATGTTTATAGTCTGTAATAACTGTGGAGTGATACTAATCCAGTATGAATCTGCAGTGTGTGTAGTGTTTCCAGTCTGACAGTAATGACTGTGGAGTGATTTTAATCCAGTATGAATCTGCAGTGTGTGTAGTGTTTACAGTTTGAAAGCAATAACTGTGGAGTGATTACAATCCAGTATGAATCTGCAGTGTGTGTAGTGTATACAGTCTGACAGTAATAACTGTGGAGTGATTTTAATCCAGTATGAATCTGCAGTGTGTGTAGTGTTTACAGTTTGACAGTAATAACTGTGGAGTGATTTTAATCCAGTATGAATCTGCAGTGTGTGTAGTGTTTACAGTTTGACAGCAATAACTGTGGAGGAAGTTTAATCCAGTATGAATCTGCAGTGTGTGTAGTGTTTACAGTTTGACAGCAATAACTTTGGAGTGATTTCAATCCAGTATAAATCTGCAGTGTGTGTAGTGTTTACAGTTTGACAGCAATAACTGTGAAGGGAGTTTAATCCATTATGCACAACATGGTCAGTCTAACATGTCAAGCTGTAGTCAGTCATGGAGGTTCATTTGCATTGTAAAATCCAGCACGAAGGAGGGATGTAGATGTTTTTATTATAGTTTTAAAGTCTTCAGTCGTCTTAAATCATCGCTGTAAAACATTAATAGAGGTCTTTAAATTTCCACATAGCCACTGGGGATGACTTTCAGTCCTCCAGCGAGACAGAGTTAAAGATTCTGCTGCAGAACTGAATGCCATGTGGTTCTTACTTAATAGTAACGTAGCGCTGTCAAAGCAACTCTCGCTAAATTATTTTTTTATTTTACTTCTATCTGTAAATTTCTTCTGCCAGTGCCGGTTTACTTACATCTTTTCTCACAGTAACAACTGTGGAGTGATTATAATCCAGTATGAATCTGCAGTGGGTGTAGGGTTTACAGTCTGACTGTAATGACTGGAATTATTATAATCCAGTATGAATCTGCAATGTGTGTAGTGTTTACTGTCTGACTGTAATAACTGTGGAGTGAGTTTAATCTAGTATGAATCTGCAATGTGTGTAGTGTTTACAGTCTGACAGTAGTAACTGTGGAGTGATTTTAATCCAGTCTGAATCTGCAGTGGGTGTAGTGTTTACAGTCTGACAGTAATAACTGTGGAGTGAGTTTAATCTAGTATGAATCTGCAATGTGTGTAGTGTTTACAGTCTGACAGTAATAACTGTGGAGTGATTTTAATCCGGTATGACTCTACAGTGTGTGTAGTGTTTATAGTCTGACTGTAATAACTGTGGAGTGAGTATAATCCAGTATGAATCTGCAGTGTGTGTAGTGTTTACAGTCGGACAGTAATGACTGTGGAGTGATTATAATCCAGTATGAATCTGCAGTGTGTATAGTGTTTACAGTCTGACTGCAATAACTGGAGTGAGTTTAATCCAGTATGAATCTGCAATGTGTGTAGTGTTTACAGTCTGGCAGTAGTAACTGTGGAGTAATTTTAATCCAGTATGAATCTACAGTGTGTGTAGTGTTTACAGTCAGACAGTAATAGTTGTGGAGTGATTATAATCCAGTATGAATCTGCAGTGTGTGTAGTGTTTACAGTCTGACTGTAATGACTGTGGAGAGAGTATAATCCAGTATGAATCTGTAGAGTGTGTAGTGTTTACATTCTGACTGTAATAACTGTGGAGTGAGTATAATCCAGTATGAATCTGCAGTGTGTGTAGTGTTTACAGTCTGATCTCCAAAAGTTTGATTCCTGCCAGAAAATGAAATCTTTATGTAAAACCTAAGCTTGAGTTTGTTTTACAGTATTTAAATATAAAAATGAGAATGTATGTAAGAGCTATAAAACCCCCATACCTGTTTATCAGAACAAGATCTTAGCATGTACACTATCTTCTTCAGTCCTGTTAGAGAAGCCGCTCTTGTGGCTCCTCATGAAGCTGCTGGCTAGAATGTTCAAAGTATGTAAACCTGCATCAGAGCAAATGAGCTCACTTCTAAAAGACACTCTAAACATTCTTTAAACACAACCAGATGTTTTATTCTGCTCCAGGAATAATTCAATATCTCTAATTTCATAGGTTGATCCCTTCAAACTTATTCACTACACTGTAAAAAATAATTTGTTGACTCAACTTAACTCAGTCAAGTCATCTTTTTGCTTTGACTCAGTTAAGTTGTAAAGACATAACCTGTTAAGTTTACTAAACTTAACTAAGTCTTGTTCACACAACAACCTGGAAATTTACTCAACTAATTATTTCAAGTGAAATAGACTTACAAAAAATTATTTGGTTAACTCAGATTGGCAGAGCTTATTTTTTCAAATTTTCACAACAATGCAGGAAGTTCTCTAAACATGATATGGCAAGTTTTTCCAACATACTTAAATTAGTCCAATGCAACTTTGTTAGGTAACAGTTCATACGATAGTAACAGTTCAAATCAGCCTGCTGAAAAAAAACCCCTCTGAAACGAGAAATACATTTTGGTTTGGTAAAATCCAAAACCTTTTTATTAACAATTCACAATGTTTCCTTTAGTTTTCTGAGGCAGAAACATCGTCAGCTGGGGAAGGGCCTCACACTTTTAACACTTCAAGGAGCCAGTGATTCTGTAAAGAAAGCATAGAAAAAATTACTGAAACAAACTTCACTTGTTTTAATGCATCCAATTGACAGTTAAAATGCAAAGTGCCTGTAAGACATTAAACATCTAATATCACTGCTGACAGCCCAGGATTACTGATTGTGGACTGTTATTTAAGTTTGCCTAATATAGAATACTTAATTTTATAACTAGACTCTTTCATGATCTACACCTCAAACTGCAGGCTCTGAAATACATTTTGGCTTAGAAATAATATATTAAAACTCAAACACCTCATTCCATCAAATCATATTGATTGCAATTATATGTCTTGTATGCTGTGTCAGTTAACATCAAATAAGAGGCTTGTTTTACATCAGACAGCAAAACAGAACATTTGCTTGTATTTTACAAAACACTGCAACTCCTGAAAAAAGACGGGAGGTGTTCGCAGTCAGCCGAAACCATAACCTAAAGATCTTGCCACACAACTACTAATACAAAGACTTTTCACAAGCACTGCTTACTCTAAATGGCCTTTTATTTAACTCTGCTCAGGAAGAAAACACTATACAACCTCACTGAGCTTCCTCGCAAACTGTCCACTGTTTTGGACATGTATTCACCTTAATTACTAGCTAGCCAGATAGCTAACTCAGTTGTTCTCATTAACGGTCGCTTATAAAAGTCGGTACAATACAGGACACGGACATAAACTGTGAAAAACCGGCTTGCTAACTTAGCCATATGTAAACATCGGGCCAGCTAGCTAGCTGGTTATATAACAACTTAAAGTGTATGAATTGTTCAGGAATCGCCTGATATCACAGTTACCTTCTACCAAGCTAACTACATGCTACGTTAGCCTGCTAGCTAGTTTTGGTAGCTACAAACCAAATCGATGTTTAATGTGCCATTCACCATTTTAACCTTATAGGTGGCAACATATGCTAGCAAACTCTTAGAACATGCAGTTGAGATGACCCAATGTGGACGTTTGTGAACTACAACTATAAAACGCCGTTTGGCTGTTAGTTACACAAAAAACGTCAGTTAGCAAACGGCTAATTTCCATTGATCTCAGCTAAGACAGCTAGCACTAGGCAGCGGAAACTAGACAATGTCCATGTTAAAATTATGTTTGTGTATAAATGTTGTCTGGAAAGCCATTTTTAGTTTTTAAGTTTTAATGTTCATATTTGAGTTGAAGTTCTTAGAACTCATTTTATTTTGTTGTAATGGACAGTAAGTTCAATCAACATGATAATAGCAGTGCATCTAACTAAAACATAAAATCACTTTTTAGAGTGTAATATTATTATTATTAATATAGTAAAAATAATAACAAAATCTTTACATTTTGTGGTGAGGACTCAGGAAAGGTGTTCTTTTGTTGACTCTGCCGGTGCAGTAGATCAGAGCTGCACCACTCAGAGTCTTGCAGATGATCAGTCAAACAAGGGTTTTGATTAGGCTTTCTAGTGATTTCTAGTGATGCTCTGTTTAAACGTTTTCTTGGTCTTTCAGAACTCAACTTTACCTCCAACTGCCATTTCCTAATCACATTAGGAACTGAGGCTGCCTGACAACTCCTCTCCTGATTTGTAGGCACCAGTTATTATTGTAAATGTCAGAGTGCTTAGAGGAGCCCATGGTTGCTGATTGGAGGTTTGAGGAGTCATTCTATCAGCTCCACTGACATTATAGGAGCTGCACTTACAGACTCTAATTATTTTTAATGATCAGGACCCCCACAAGACCACCACAGAGCAGGTACTATGTGTGTGGTGGGTCATTCTCAGCAATGCAGTGACATTGACGTGGTGGTGGTGTGTTAGTGTGTGCTGTGCTGGTGTGAGTGGATCAGACACAGCACTGCTGTTGAAGTGTCCACTCACTGTTCACTCTATTAGACACTCCTACTACTTGCTGGTCCACCTTGTAGATGTAAAGTCAGAGACAGTATCTCATCTGCTGCTGCACAGTTTGTGTTCCTCTAGTCCTTCATCAGTGGACACAGGACATCTGCTCTTCGGATAGTTTTGGTTGGTGGACGATTCTCAGTCCAGCTGTGACACTGAGGTGTTTCAACACTCCAGCAGCAGCACTGCTGTGTCTGATCCACTCACACCAGCACAACACACACTAACACACCACCACAGCAGTGTCACTGCAGTGCTGAGAATGACCCACCTCCCTAATAGTACCTGCTCTGTGGTGGTCCTGTACTATTGCAGAGAATCATATGAACTATAGTCTGTAAGTGTAGCTCCTATATGGTCAGTGGAGCTGATACACTAGAGGTGGTGTTAATGACAGAGTCGTGGATCACAGCATATAATGGAGCTGTAAGCTTCGGAGCTGTGTTCACGTTACGAGAGACGAATGTTCTTTCCTGTTCTTTGCAGTATAGCTTCTAGTTGGTTTGGGTTCGGATGGATTCCTATAGCTGAGAGGAAAAAAAAGCCCAACATATTGGCGTGATGTGGGTTCGGCTATGCGCCGGGCCAGCCCGTCTCCGGATTGAACTCCATTCTCAGCGTTTTGTGTTCGCTCTGCCGTAGCTTGTGTGCACGCGTTGACAGTTCTCACAGTTTAATTAACAAAGCCATTGATGGTGTGACACTATGTCAGTCAGATTAACTGGTCCTAGTGCACATCCAAAGTACATGGGCCAAGGCAGACTATTTCTGCCACGATTTGTATTCCACAAATTTCCAGCGTCAGATCTAAATATGAGCGCTGGGAATGAGGTAACAGGTCATGTAGTGTGACATAACCAAAGAATAGCAATGTGGCATCTGGGGGCATCCCACAACGACACCACAACGAAAAGTCTCACACACCAGAATTTTTTGTATGTGTCCACCTAGGTTGGCGTCTCCTTTACATTAACTAATTGGAGGACAGAGTGTCCTCTTGTGGTCATATGTGAACATGGAGAAGAAAGATGCTGTTACAGTTCTCAGGTAGAACAACAAGCTACAGATCAATTACATCCTAATAACATCCACTCAGAATTTAGCATCAGGGCTACAAACACACTACCAAAATGCTAAAGGCTAAGTGCTAATCACAGCACCGTAACAGCTTAGTTTAAACAGAGGCTCTGAACGTCAAACTGTTCTAACATATTTGTTACCCCGCGTTCTATTTAAAAGAAGAAAGAAAAGAGAAAAAGAGGAGTTTCCAAAACTGGATATCAAAGCTAGAGTGAAACAATCACCTGGAAGACCTGCTAGACCCACCAAAACTGTCCTCCCCTCAGATAAACAGCTCTTTGATCTTATGAAGATTTGTGTTTCTGTGAATCCTTCCACTGTGAGAAGACACCTCGACACTGGGTCTGAAAGAATGTGTAGCTGTTGAAGAATGCAACATCCAGTCACATTATTGTGACCACTTCCTACATTGGATGGCGGGAGTGTGTGACAGTGTTCCGGTCTGCCGACTGTTTTGGTGACGTTCTCTTGACCCACTCTCAACCAATTTGCGTCTTAATCCATTCTTGCAGATCACAGACACCATACATGCTGATGGTCTTCTCTGAGGCATATGGGATCTTCCAGCAAGACAATGAGACACGTCACATGCCTGAAAAAGTCCCACATTGGTTGGAGGAGCTGACCAAGACTTCCAAGTATTACCCTGGACCCCTAATTCCCTTGACTTTAACCCAGTTGAGCATCTGTGGGACTACCTAGATGGAGGTGTTGGCTCTATGGATCCTCCTCTACGCTCCCTCCAGCAGCTATGGGATGCACTGCAGTCAGCATGCCTCCAGATACCTATGACCACCTTCAAGGACTTTACTGAGTCTCCCTGAGTCTCTCTAGCTGCTGTCCGTGCTACACACGGTGGTCATAATAATGTAAAACAAATGGACTCCTACTGCCTATATACCTTTTTAAATACAGTTTTTTCAGTTGCCTGTGTTTATGCTCCAATAGAAACTAGTGCTCCCCTGTTTTATTCCCTGTATTGCTACGGCGACAGTGATTTACTCCACCTCTAGTGTTTGTCTATGAAGTGGACGGCCCACACAGTAGCCAGATGGTTTGCACAGCGGTGAAGGGGAGAGTAAATCAAACCTCACCGCTTCGTAGTGCGACTGGATGTGGGATGGGAACAAGGGATAATTGGAAGCAGCTGCGGAGTCAGTGACTCACGTTCTCAGGCATCTTCACCCACAGGCGGGCCTGTTTACCTGCAGCAGGTGCTGTCAGGCAGGGAAGTGAGCGAGGAAAGAATTATCCTGTTCAATCGAAACAGACTTCGCCGTCAACTTGACTCAAACCGCATGAATGAAGCCTGCGTTGTACTGCAGGAATCTGAGCGTTTGCAGATGTGGAGCAGCGATGAACTGTGTTCCCAGATGATGGTTTTGGGAAGCAGGAGCTTTGAGCTCTGTTCTCGGGTAGTTTTATTGAAGACACGAGGTCTCGATATTGGGGCCTCTGTCTTTTCCACAGTTTCCACAAGTTTAATCTGCTCTTCCTTTATTTCAGTTGTGCGTCTCATCAAAATATCCTCCATACAGTTATACGTACGGAGCTACACCACTGTGTAAAAGGGTTAATCAATAAGTGTATGTTCAGCAGTAAGAACAGCAGATATGATAAGAACAGATGTAAATAATCACACATACAATACAAAGTAACATGAATATCTTATTGTGAAAGAAGTAGATCATATCTTGAGCTCCAGTTTGAAGAAAAAAGTGTAGTTCCAGATTTCTCTTGGACGCCCCAGACATTGTATGAATGTATTCAGTTCCTTCAGCAGTAATCTTGATTTAGCTTAATGAAGTACTGAGAAGACAAAGCAGGTATTAGATGAGAACTCTAAATAATACTGGGTTGTTTTCACACGGAGAAGCTTGGAAAGGGTTAAATAAACACACTGACGTATGTAAAAGCACTACTTACTCTATTAATACTGTTTAATATTTAATAAAGTGGTTACTGAGTAAATAAAAGATTTCTGTCTGGAATAAATAGCTTTTTGAATATAATGTCTCCAAAAAACATTTCAACACTGTGTAGCATTTTGGGATCAGACAGATGCGTGCAGATATGTAAAAAGGATTTATTAAACACAGATGTGTACCAGACAGAGTACCAAAGATATATAAAGCTATTCGCATAAACATACAAGGGCTTAGACAGAGGTGTGAGGTCAAACAGGCGAGGGTCGTACTAAACATACTAAACTACCAAAATCAGAAAGGACTAGGCAAAGGGGTAATACATAAGGCAGGCAAACGGGTACATTACTGGGAGGACTCAGCAAACGTGAATAAACGGGCATGGCAAAGACAGGTTCAAAGAACAAGAAAAACAGGTCAAACACACGAAAGGCACACAAAAAAATAACGCTTGGTAAAGATCAGACAAACAGGCTCAATGCTTCACATCATGAGAGTCCACACAGAGAGTTTAAATAGTCTGTTGATTGCTAGAACTTGAGCTTGACCTATGAAGGTCAGCTGACCTAGAGTCTGGAGTCATGTGACCCACTGGTGTCTGCTGGGATTTGGAGTCCTTGGGAGCCGACATAGACTCCGGGGCAGCAGCGTTGGTGCGTGGCATGACACACTGTAGCACAATAAGTCAGCCTTTTCATTTTGTCACATACATACATACCCACCTACATACATACATACATACATACATACATATATACATACATACATACATACATACCCACCTACATACATACATACATACAAACATACATACATACATACATACATACATACCCACCTACATACATACAGGGGTTAGACAATGAAACTGAAACACCTGGTTTTAGACCACAATAATTTATTAGTATGGTGTAGGGCCTCCTTTTGTGGCCAATACAGCGTTAATTCATCTTGGGAATGGGAATGACATATACAAGTCCTGCACAGTGGTCAGAGGGATTTTAAGCCATTCTTCTTGCAGGATAGTGGCCAGGTCACCACGTGATGCTGGTGGAGATAAACGTTTCCTGACTCGCTCCTTCAAAACACCCCAAAGAGGCTCAATAATATTTAGATCTGGTGACTGTGCAGGCCATGGGAGATGTTCAACTTGACTTTCATGTTCATCAAACCAATCTTTCACCAGTCTTGCTGTGTGTATTGGTGCATTGTCATCCTGATACACGACACCGCCTTCAGGATACAATGTTTGAACCATTGGATGCACATGGTCCTCCAGAATGGTTCGGTAGTCTTTGGCAGTGATGTGCCCATCTAGCACAAGTATTAAGCCAAGGGAATTCCATGATATGGCAGCCCAAACCATCACTGATCCACCCCCATGCTTCACTCTGGGCATGCAACAGTCTGGGTGGTACGCTTCTTTAGGGCTTCTCCACAAAACAGTAAAGGTGGACTCATTAGAGAACAATACATGTTTCACATTGTCCACAGCCCAAGATTTGCGCTCCTTGCACCATTGAAACCGACGATTGGCATTGGCACAAGTGACCAAAGGTTTGGCTATAACAGCCCGGCCGTGTATATTGGCCCTGTGGAGCTCCCGATGGACAGTTTTGGTGGACAAAGGAGAGTTGACCTGCACATTTAATTCTGCCGTGATTTGGGCAGCCGTTGGTTTTATGTTTTTTGGATACAATCCGGGTTAGCACCCCAACATCACTTTCAGACAGCTTCCTCTTGCGTCCACAGTTTATGGTATGCTGACATTACCCTGGATACCGTGGCTCTTGATACATCACAAAGACTTGCTGTCTTGGTCACAGATGCGCCAGCAAGACGTCCACCAACAATTTGTCCTCTTTTGAAATCTGGTATGTCCCATAATGTTGTGTTATTACAATATTTTGAGCTAAACTGTCCTCTTACCTGCTAACTGACCTTCACACTCTGCTCTTACTGGTGCAATGTACAGTTAATGAAGATTGGCCACCAGACTGGTCCAATTTAGCCATGAAACCTCCCTCACTAAAATGACAGGTGTTTCAGTTTCATTGTCTAAACCCTGTACATATGTACATACATATATACACATATACCCACCTACATACATGCATACCCACCTACATACATACCCACATACATACATGCATACATACATACCCACCTGCATACATACACACATACATACATACATACATACCCACCTACATACCCACCTACATACATACACACCTACATACATACATACATACATACATACGTATGCATGTGCATGTACAGTGGGAAAAATACGTATCTCCCACCTACAAAGAATGGAGAGGTATTGTAGGTACACTTCAACTCTGACAGACAGAATCTAAATAAATCCATAAAATCACACTGTTTGGCTTTTAAATAATTAATTTGCATTGTATTGCATGAAAGACATATTTAATACAATAGAAAAACAGAACTTAACATTTGGTACAGAAACCCTTATTTGCAATTATAGAGGATGTGTTATGGAGATTTTGCTCCCTCCAAAGATTTTCTATTGGGTTCAGCTGTGGAGACTGGCTAGGCCACTCCAGGACATTGAAATGCCTCTTACGGAGCCACTCCTGAGTTGCCCTGGCTGTGTGTTTCAGGCCATTGTCATGCTGGAAGACCCAGCCACGTCCCATCTTTAGTGCTTAGTGGTTGTTGCCCAAAATCTCGCGATACATAATCCCATCCATTCTCCCTACAATACGGTACAGTGGTCCCGTCCCCTCTGCAGAAAAGCACCCCCAAAGTATAATGTTTTCACCTCCATGCTTCACAGTAGGGACAGTGTTCTTGAGGTTGCACTCATCCTTCTTCTTCTTCCAAGCACGGCGAGGGAAGTTGATACCAAGAAGCTCTATTTTGGTCCCACCTGACCACATGACCTTCCCCTATGCCTCCTCTTGATCATCCAGATGGTCATTGGCAAACTTCAAACAGGCCTGGACATGTGCTGGCGGGAGCTGGGGGACCTTGCGTGCCCTGCAGGATTTGAATCCATGACAGCGTAATGTGTTACTAACGGTAATCCTTGAGACTGTGGTCCCAGCTTTCTTCAGGTCATTGACCAAGTCCTCCCGTGCAGTTCTGGGCTGATTTTTAACCTTTCTCAGAATCATCCTTACCACACAAGGTGAGATCTTGCATGGAGCTCCAGACCGAGGAAGATTCATAGTCATCTTGTGTTTCTTCCATTTTCTAACAAAGGTGTCAAAAGTATTCACATTTATCACTGTAAAAGTATAGATACTATGGTTAAAAATACTTCTGTTGAAGTTGAAGTATCAGCAACTTCTCACTCAAGTAAACATTTAAAAGTACTGCTTTCAGAACTACTTAAAGTATAAAAGTAAAAGTAATGTAAGGAAAAAATGCCATTAAGGAGAAAAGCTTAGGCTGGACCAAAGGGGTCTATATTGCACTAGCACACCTCTCCCCAAAAAAAATATTTGTCTAAACGCCATAATGACTATAATGTTATATTATTGATATTATGAGCTGTTCTCATTTCAGTGCTCAGCACATCTAAACTTCTAAGCCTACAATCACCCCTAAACCTCTAAGCCTACAATCACCCCTGGCGCTAACAGTTGTTGACTTCTTACCAAGCTGCTTGTCGATTGTTGTGTAGCCCATCCCAGCCTTGTGCAGGCCTACAATTTTGTCACTCGTGTCCTTAGACAGCTCTTTGGTCTTGGCCGTGGTGGAGAAGTTGGAGTGTAATTGATTGGGTGTGTGGACAGAGGTCTTTTATACAGGTGACCAGTTCAAACAGGTGTAATTAATACAGGTAATGAGTGCAGAATAGGAGGGCTTCTTAAAGAAAGTGAGTGTGTGTATACGTGTGTGTGTGTTAGTCTAATTGGCTAGTAGAAAACTATGGCTGGACAGCATAGTGAATAGCGCCACTCGCTTAGTATATGGATGAACAAGCACTACTGCTATTGTACGTGTGAAGTGACTAATCACTGATGACATCATGAATTGAACCACATGGAAAGAGAATGTTTCACATCAAGCTACTTCAGGAAACATCTGACTTTGACAAAATGGGATGTAACCAAACTCGCCAGATCAGTAGGTCATGGTACTGCTAGCCTTTGTATCTGACTTTAGCGCCCCCTAGGCGGATTCTGCCCTGCGGTGGAGGTCTGGAGAGCCAGAGAGATTCAGAGTTCACACTCACACTGGAAATGGAATTGTGTAAGCGTTCTTGAATTTACATTTGAATTTTCTGCCACAGTATCACTCAGCAAATTATTGTGCAGTCTTCTCCTACGTGGGTTGTCTTCACACTCGTGGCTCTCTGCTATTAATAGTCTTCTATCACTTGATTGCTCATTTGTGCAGTAATTGCTAATCTGTAGTGTCCAAAGGCTCCGCTTTATTAGCAAATGTGTCAGTGCATTAGTGCTTTGTCAGAGGGTTACGGGGTTCACCATTAAAACAGTGGATGATATTATACACCTGATTATCATAGGCTCCCATCTCTAGTGCTCTGTATTAGACATCTGCATGTTTAATACTGAGCAATCTACAGTCCTTTAAAACCGAGAGGCTTTAATCTTCTTCCATTCAGCTCTAATTATTCACATTGTTCCTCTCTTTACTTTGTATTTCACCCAAAAACCTTTGTCTGCGGCGCCGCAGCTGTAGGATCATTCTAGCACTCTCAAAGTCCAGAGTCTGGAGCCAAGTTTAAACTCTCCATCCACTTCATTATAAACTTCTACCTTTTGCGTCCACATACTGGCCACTTTATTAGAAACACCTACCTTGTGCTTCTACGAACTGACCACTTTATCAGAAACACCTACCTTGTGCTTTCACTTACTGGCCACTTTATCAGAAACACTTATCTTGTGCTTCTACAAACTGGCCACTTTATTGGAAATACCTACCTTGTGCTTCCACTAACTGGCCACTTTATTGGAAACACCTGCCTTGTGCTTCTACTAAGTCGACACTTTATCAGAAACATCTATCTTTTGTGTCCACTACCTGGCCACTATATTAGAAACACCTACCTTGTACGTCTACTAACTGGCCACTTTATTAGAAACACCTACCTTGTGCTTCTACGAACTGACCACTTTATCAGAAACACCTACCTTGTGCTTTCACTAACTGGCCGTTTTATCAGAAACACGTTCTCACTCAGCATGTTTGAAGCTCACAGGACATACGGATCACATGCTGAGGCTGCTTGGATGTAAAGTCTGTGCAGACATGATCTTTAAATGTTCTCAGACGAGTCTGTGAAGCACATTCTCTTCGCTTTTGTTCCAGAGCAGCTTTTCGTGCACATAACAGCAACAATAAAAGCGTCGCTCACTCTTCCTGTGTTCTCCCTCCAAACATCCGTCTCGCTGCTCGTTCTGCAGGACGTCTGCTCTGAAAATGGAGAGAGCAGAAAGGATGATGACGAAAGCAGAGAGCAGCACTGCTGTCTATTCAGATTTAGAACATTTGAACATGTGATAGACAGAACGCTGATAGAAGAGGTCTGTCTATCTCTCTATCTGTCTGTCTACGTGTCTGTCTGTTTGTCTATATATACACAGTAATGTGTAAAAGTTTTATATATAAAAAGCTTATATTTCCAGACAGGAAGCTTTTATTTACTCAGTAAACACTTTATTATGTAAACATTAAACAGTATTAATAGAGTAAGTAGTGCTTTTACATACATCAGTGTGTTTATTTAACCCTTTCCAAGCGTCTCCTTGTAGAAACAACCCAGTATTAGTTACAGGTCTCATCTAATACCTGCTTTGACTGCTCAGTACTTCATTAAGCTAAATCAAGATTACTGCTGAAGGAACTGAATACATTCATACAATGTCTGGGGCGTCCAGGAGAAATCTGGAACTACACTTTGTTCTTCAAACTGGAGCTCAAGATATGATCTACTTCTTTCACAATAAGATATTGATGCTGCTTAAATTTAAAACTGCTCTTTTTTTTAAATTAAAGTTTGGAAAGTTTAGTGTTTATGGAAAATGAGCTGCTTCTTTGCTGCCAGTATATTTTCCTCACATGGTAATAATTTTAGTCTCGGTCTAATTTTATTATTGTTTTCTAGTTTGTGGATCTGTTTTGGTTTAATGGGCTGTGGACCTCAGGACCAGCCCGCAGATCTTTTAAAGCCTGATGGTTAGCAGCTCTATTCTGTTCTCCCTTTCAGGGAAAGTACCAAACAAGAAGACTGAGAAGACCCCAAACAGCATCGGCGAGGCGGAGGGCCAGTACCGGTCGGAGAGAGTGGGTATGTGAGCTCTGCATCTCACACTGTTCATCAGCTTGAAGGAGATGCGAGTATCAGGCCTGTGTTTCCTTCACGTGTGTCACACAGAAACAAATGATTTAATGTTACAGTCTGAAGCACAACACACTCTTATACATACACACACACACACACACACACACTCTCACACGCACACTCACACACTCAGACAGACACACACACTCATTTACACATGCACACTCACTTAGACACACACTTTCACACACAGACACATTTTCGCAAATTCACTCACTCAGTCAGACAGACATACTCACTTACACATGCACACGCACACTTTCTCACACAAGCAATCACTGATGTACACACACACTCACACACTTACATACGGTTACACCCACACACACACTCCATCACACTGACACTGATGTACTTACAAGTAGGGCTGGGCGATATGGGAAAAAATCTTATCACTTGTTTTCATATCAGTCGATATATCACAATATAAAACAAATCACTATTGCCTTTTTACTTTAACTGAGAAGTTAAGATATAAAAATTTCAACATTTTGTTAAACTGTGTTTATTTTTATTGTATAGTGTATTGTATAGTGTACTACATACACAACTGTATTTCAAACTTTACACACACACACACACACACACACATATATATATATTGTAGGGGCTACTAAACACTCATGAACAGTGTTCACACACAGACACTGTGTTAAGCAGTCTGTTCTGCTGGCCCTTTAAGGTCGGGCTGAGGAAAGGACTCTGTTTATGTTCACTCATAGCGGTGATTCGACTCTCTGTCGGCTCTAATGGGGAGTGGGTTTAGCGATTCTGTTTTCTTAAAAAATTCTCTTCTCGGGATTTTTGGTTTTATATATATATATATATATATATATATATATATATATATATATATATATATATATATTTATTGATTTTGAAATTACGCCGATTAGCATAATGTGCGTCGATGTGTCACAAAGATTGCCGCGCCTGCAGAAAGCACGGAGCGCAAGCTGCAGTTCCAATCACTCGCGTGTAGCTAAAGTTGTGAAAGTAGAGTCAGAGCGAAGACTTTTAGATCACGTGTGTTTAAGGAACTGTTTAATACATCAAGTCTAGGATGGCCATGCGTTTTCCTCATGCTTCTGGGTCACACCCAGAGCTCTGGACTGTGTCTGTTGAGGTGTGTTCTTTGGGAATGGTCTCACGTTATCGTTTTCTGTCGTCATTTTCCCTTGTTTTGTTCTCTCTGCTCGAACACCTATGAACGCCTGCAGTAACCGAATTACTAGTACGCGGGTTAAGCTACCACTACACCTGTGCTTCAACCAAACACGAAATGGGTGGAACTCGCAGCACTATTCTTATTCTCATTGGCTGTTTGTGTTGTCTCTCAAAACATGGATTGAACTTAATCCTATCGACTTTCTATCGGCTACGTCTTAGAGTTATATAGAGGAAAAGCCATTTTGCGATTATTATCGTTATCGTTTTATCGCACAGCCCTACTTAAGTGCCCTATATGTGTCTGACATTAAAGGGGAATTACACCATATTTTCCAAATTTCTGCAATATTAAATGACTCTCATTTTTGATGAGTCTCATTTTTCTCATTTTTCTCAGTCTATCAGTCTCTTTTCATGGATCTCTCTCTGTGAATCTCTATGAGCTGATAACAAACGTTGGGAAGGGAGCACAGTTTTCCCGGAGAAACAGAACCATATGTGAAACCATGTGCATGAAATTCCTGTGAGATGCTGTTGACTTTCGTCTGGATGGTGATGTTCAGTGTTTGGTTTCCATGGGATAAACAATAGATGTAAAACAGAAGCAAATGCACAGGCCGCGAGTGCCAGTCACCTCAAACCTCGGAACAGTGCATGCTCGAAAAGTCTCCTTTAAGAATTCCCGACTCCTGTCAGTGCTGACCGCTGAGGAAAAGCAGGACCTGGTAAACAGCTCAGTTCAGTTCAGCTTTATTAGCTACAGCAAACATCGGCCCGAAGCAGCGCTCCAGAGATGTGCAGTCCCTTAAAGAGCGCCGCTGAGGGAGACTGTGTCTGCATGAGGAATAACCTTGGATAGGAACCACGAATCATAAGGAACCACTCCTAAACAGGAAGAGCCACATGGGAACTTCTCATACACAGATGTTCCTTAAGAGCAGTAGCACAACCTGAGGCACTGGGATCAAACACATGAGGGATAAAGCACAGTGGAGTTTTTGCTGTGCCGTTCTCCCGTTGGGGGATTTTTAGCTGTGCCGTTCTCCCATTGGGGGATTTTGAACTGTGCTGTTCTCCTGTTGGGGAATTTTTAGCTGTGCCGTTCTCCCGTTGGGGGAGCTTTAGCTGTGCTTTTCTGCAGTTGGGGGAGTTTTAGCTGTGTTGTTCTACCATTGGAGGAGCTTTAGCTGTGCTGTTCTACAGTTGGGGGAACTTTAGCTGTGCCATTCTACAGTTGGGGGAGCTTTAGCTGTGCCGTTCTACAATTGGGGGAGCTTTAGCTGTCATGTTCTCTTGTTGGGGAACTTTTAGCTGCGCCATTCTTCTTTTAGAAGATTCTTAGCTGTGCCGTTCTCCCGTTGGAGGACTTTTAGCTGTGCCGTACTCCCATTGGTGGATTCTTAACTGTGCCGTTCTTCCATTGGCGGATTCTTAGCTGCGGCGTTCTCTCGTTGAGGGATTTTTAGCCGTGCCGTTTCAGATTTAATTGGCTCACTCAGTCAAAATAGCTCTGAGTGTGACCAAATAATATGAACGGTGATGAACATCACCAAAATGATGGTCAACTGACAATGGACAGTCTGCTTGGTGTGCTAGAGCCCTAAGATAACCCCAGAAAGTGTGTAGAGCACTGCTGACTTTGCTCAGCATTGTAGAACTGACAGTCTCCAGTTTCCTCCCCCAAGTCCCTCCTCAGTGCGCTCATGTACTCAGCTGTGTTTGTGAAGAACCCTGCTGTTATCCCCCTTAAGGCTGAAGATCCAGTATTTTATGGTCTTAATACTTGCAGGCTTTTAACAGCCGAGGAAGTGATTCATGGCAACACAGTCATTGAATCTTCTGGCTTGAAGCTTTTGTTGTCCTGATTAGCCACAGGCTCAGGAGATGATTTGCACAGTATTGATGCTGAATGGCGACATTGTTTCGGGGCAGAGCGCTAGAAGCAGCGAGTGCACTTCCAAATGTTGAACTCCGCTGTGATCCAAATGCACTCCTGCTTCCAGCTCACTCTGTTCCCAGATGTTTGGAGAGGAAGGAGAGCTCATCACTTCACTCATCCAGCTGATTTGTTGCTTTTAAGACGTGTAATTGAGTGACCATGACACCGTCCCGATAACGACTCCAGATACTATGTCGGTATTTGTCATTGTCTTTCAGCAGTGATGTGTTAATTAACAGCACAGTTTGTTTTAAACCAAATATGCGTAAAATATGCAGTAAAACACAAATTTTGCTCTGTGTAAGAATTGTGGATTTGGATTTGCCCTCTCTGGTGGAAATGTGTCACTGCAGGTGATGAATCTGCTGATTGAAACAGAATTCAAAGAGAACTCAGTCAAAACATGCTCAAGATCTTGTCTTCTGAGGATGTGGGTGAATTATCTATTATCTCTATCAGTATGATATGGATTTTGAGGTAATTCAAAGGCTAAAACATCAAGCAGGACCTACTTTTTGAGCTGGCGTTAATACTCAGAGATGTGCAACGTGGTGTGAAAATCTCACCTGTAACTTTTAATGTGTTGGTTTAGTATAGAGGGTTACACGGCTGCTCTTCATACTATAGACCTGTGATAGCACTACCTTCACCTACCTGTGTACAGGTCAACTGTAACACTACCTTCACCTACCTGCGTACAGGTAAACTGTTACATTACCTTCACCTACCTGTGTACATCTAAACTGTCTAACTCTTTCCCTTAATCTACCTGTGTACAGGTAAACTGTCTAACACTACCTTCACCTACCTGTGTACAGGTAAACCGTCTAACACTACCTTCACCTACCTGTGTACAGGTAAACTGTCTAACACTACCTTCACCTACCTGTGTACAGGTAAACTGTAACACTACCTTCACCTACCTGTGTACAGGTCAACTGTAACACTACCTTCATCTACCTGTGTACAGGTAAACTGTAACACAACCTTCACCTACCTGTGTACAGGTAACCTGTAACACTACCTTCACCTACCTGTGTACAGATAAACCGTAACACTACCTTCACCTACCTGTGTACAGATAAACCGTAACACTACCTTCATCTACCTGTGTACAGGCAAACTGTAACACAACCTTCATCCACTGAATAAACAATAAAAACAGAATAAAGCATTTGGATCTCTGAGTTACTGTGCTGTACTAGAGAGAAGAGCATGCTGGGTAGAACCACTAGAATAAATAGCTGGAACACCGGTACTAGATTACTATTTTCTGTTGGGAGATGTTGAGGTCTGGACTATGGGGTGGTCAGAGTGATGTTCTTAATGTTCTCCTTTCTCTGAATATGTACCGATGAGGGAAACACTGTGTGTGATGTTGATCTTGATGGTTCTGCAGTTACTGTGCTGTGTTAATAGTGTCTGTACTGACGACGAGGTCTGGATGATGTTCCCTCTGGAGGTGCTGACCTGATGCCGGTAGTGTGGATTGGACTGGTGGACATCTCTTGCGCTGAATTTCCGTGTCACTGGTGTGTCGCGTCTGGTGTGAATTCTAAGTAATTGTCACCTTTCAGAAGGGGTGACACTGGAAGTCTCGGCGTGAGAGTGAGTAAGTGAGCGAGAGAGAGAAATCACATTTTCAGATGATGCTAGTAAAGAGGCACTGACAGAGTGAAAGAGAGAGAGATGTCACCTTGAAACGATTCTATACACACTCCTTAGTTACAGAGTGGTATTACGAGACAGACTTGTTAATATTTACACCCCCAACATTTACATACAACCACAACAACAACCAGCAACCAGAACGGTGGTGGAGAAATCCAGCGTTCCAGACTGTGAAGGAAACATCACCACTTTTCATTCCTTCCCAACCAACCCAACTGTTAGAGCTACATGGTTGATGTTCATCTTTAAACCAGCCTGAAGTTCCTATTCACCAGGTTCTTCATCTGATGTTCCACCTTAAATACTGCAGCTCGTACAGACGCCAGAATGTAACCACAGCACCGTTTAAGGTGGAACAGAAAATTCCCAAAACAAGCTTCTGAACTTCCAACATCTTTAACAGAATCCTGAACAACTTTAACTCTGCAGTCTGTACATTTCACTCCGGACAGTTTCTCCAACACTCGGACAACATGGAGCAGCTTCAGCTCAGCGTTCACACTGAAGAGACGAGCAGCTCCACCTTTATTAGCACCACAACCACAACAGTGACTATAAGTAGCAGCCATGCTGTGTGAGTGTATCACTGTGTGCGGGTTGAAGCAGATCATCTTAAACTGAAAGTTTCACAGAGACAACTTTAATCTACTTTGTGTTTGATGTCCAGATGAAAGAGGGTAGCTAGTGTAGGTAATGTTACTACTGGCAGCTCCAAGTAACTAGCATAGCTAACTAAATAGCATTTGGGCGGGGCTTATTAACACAGAGCCTCATTTTGTTTGGTTTGTGTTGCTTCTGTGTGAACATCACTGCTGTAAACCAGCCAATCAAAGCAGAGCTTATTAATTATTCATCAGCTTAACCAAAAAAATCTAAACAGTGTTTGATTCTAGGAGCAGATCAAAGAGTGTAAATGAGTGTAGAACCACATCAGGGTGAACAAAGAGACACATTCAATCATTCTTCCGCTCCTTATCTAATTAAAAAAGGCCCCAGTGTAAAAATATTACATTGGGTGTGTGGAATTTCGTTAGGCCTCACATGTCTGAGAACAGACCCTTTTTTTAATCAAGCTTTGAAGCCAAATAAACGAAGTAGTCAGTTGGACACAAAACAAACATGAATCCAAACCTATTACGCTGAACCAGAACCAGAACCTTCACAGCTTTCAATTCCCCAGCAGGTCATCCAGCACTCAGCCTCTGCCAGACGACATGAGCTGGCTCATTAGGTCAGCTAGCAAACATTCGCTTCTATTATGAAATAAAGCCAACAGGCTGCATTGATTACTGGCTTATATGTGTTTACATGTGAAATGATCCGCTCTGTTAAATCCAGAGGGCCAGGAAGCTTCTGTGAGCGGCCAGTCGGTAAAGGATGAGAACCTGTGCTGTAATTAATTTGGCTGCTGTGATGTGATGGCTGCAGAACCCGCATGACTTCAGCCCTTGGTTGCTGAATAAGGTGAGAAACTGTGACTCCGGGGCTCCCGCTGCTGCCGTGTTGAGTGTAGACTTTCCGAGAAGTGCAGATGGTCCTGGGCTCTGTGATGATTCACAACTCACTCACGCTGACTCTGATTTACAGAATTAAGTAAATCACCAACAGCCTCCGAGTCCAGCTGCCAGAGCTCCGCTCGGCTCTCATGGCGCTCAGCTGACGCCGGTTTGCTTGATGACTGATATAAACTTTGTTTGATGTGTAGATCATAAACCGCAGACAGCGATTAGGGTGTTTCTGACCTCAGAGCCTGAAATGATTTGACCTCTTAAAGTAATGATTTGACCTCTTAAGGGGACCCCTAATTTAGCTGGAGATGATGTAATAGGTTCAATTCCACACGTGAAGCACTGATTCTTTGATCATTTGAGTCACTGAGACGTGTTTGATGGTGTTGGTTGTCATCGTGCCAACTGCAGAGAGAACAGTGAGCGAGTTAGTTACCCACCTGATTAATTAAGCAGCACAGTAGTTATTAAACAATTAACAGCAGCTGAATCTTTTACAGTAGTAACAGAATCATTTGTAGTATTTACTGAATCTTTTACAGTAGTAACAGAATCATTTGTAGCATTTACTGAATCTTTTACAGTAGTAACTGAATCATTTGTAGTATTTACTGAATCTTTTACAGTAGTAACTGAATAATTTATAGATGTTACTAAATCATTTATAGAACATGCTGAATAATTTACAATAGCTACTATATCATTCAAGTAGTTGCAGAATTATTTACAGTAGTTACTGAATCATTAATACATGCTCAATCATCTACAGTAATACATCTACTGAATCATTAATACATGCTGAATCATCTACAGTAGCTACTGGATCATTCAGGTAGTTGCTAAATCCTTTATAGTAATTACCGAATCATTCATAGTATTTAATGGATCATAGTTCATAGTTAATGCTAAACAATTTACAGTAGTTATCGAATCATTTTTGATAGAATCTGCATCAAGTAGCTGCTGAATCATTCAAGAAGTTGCTAAATAATTTTCAGTAGGTGTTACTGAATTATTTCTGTTTGTCTTTAGATAAACTCTGTAAATGCCCAGCACCACCAGCAGATCCTGAGTTTTACTACATACTATACGTCAAGTCAGTTTGCACTGCAGTCCATGTAGTAACCGAATAGTCAGCCTGTGATTTAAAGGAGTTAATAATTTCATAAAACACTTGTAATTTCATCGACATCAATGGTTATTCTTTTGGTTGTTCAAGTAAAATAGGTTGTACATTTGCAGATATTTACTGTCATTGTGACAAATATACTTTAGACATCATTTATTTTAAGTCTTTATTTTAAACAGTGTTTATTTTAATTATTACTTCTTTTAGCTAAACAGATAAGAAACTTCAACCAAACAGCTCTGCACTGCCCTCTGGTGGGCAGTAGAGTTCTGACCTCTCGCAAGTCTTCAATATGAGCAAGTACAATGTTAGAAAGAAGCTAATTTGCACATCACAGCTCTTAGTTCCCTGTTTGATGTCTTAAAACCTTTCATGGCTTTTTGCATGATTTAAAAACTCTGACTCCGTTACACCTCTGTCCTTTCAGCCTCGTACCTCCAAACACCAATGGCTGATGGTCTACATTGAGTGAAAGCTGGAGTCCGTGGCTTCTGTTAAGTGATTCGTTCAGGTGTTTGAGAAGGAGGTGAAGCGTGTTATGGAGCAGGCAGTCATGTGCTAGCGTGAGACAGACTCTCACAGTCTAGCAGCGCAGCTTCTTCTGCTTTCCCTTCTCGTGAATAAATCACCGTCTACGTAAGACCCTACGGCTTCTCCGGGATGTTTGGAATGTGTGTTCTTTTCGGTGTGACGGAGCCAAACGGTGTTCTGCCGTGATAGATTGAGTTCAGGCTTCAGATCCAGGTGGTTCAGGAAAGCCGGGTTGTTTTTCAGGCCTAGATGGAAGAAAAGTGACCCATATTTGGCAGCTATGCATACAAGCTTTTTAATGTAGTGGCAGACTTCAGTTGCAGTGACTTGACAAGGCTGTGTAAATGAAGGGGAATTATATATGTAATGATTATTACTTTACCATAAGAATCAAGTAAGGCCCCTTAACAAGCTATTTCCTGACTCGGAACAAGACGGAGGCACAGCCATCCTGTGCTGGGTCTTTAAGTGTATTTTTTGAGGTTTATTAATTATATAATTGAAGTAAATCATTATACTAAAGCTTATTTATTACACTTAATAGCAGTGACAGCAGCGAACCAACAGCAATGCTGATTGAAATCTAATTTAATATAAACTATTGTTTGATTTACAGCCCTCTTGAGGTGAAGTTGGATATCAGTGTAACATAATAGTCCAGATGTGGTTCTACACCCATTTACACTGTTTGCTCTGCTCCTAGAATAATAATTGTTAGCTCATTAATAATTAATGAGCTCTGCTCTGATTGGCTGGTTTATAGCAGTGATGATCACACAGAAGTAATATAGACCAAATAAAATTAGCTTTTGTGTATATAAGCTCTGCCCACACACTTTTTAGTTAGCGATGCTAGGTACATAGAGCTGCTAGTTGCTATAGTTACCTATACTAGCTACTCTCTTTCATCTGGACATCAAACACAAAGTAGATTAAAGTTGTGAAACTTTCAGTTTAAGATGATCTGTTTTAACCAGCACAGTGATACACTCACACAGCATGACTGCTAGTCATAGCATTGAGGTCCTCAGTTTCCTTCCTTTAGTTTAAGAAAGTTAAAAGGCCTTTAATAGCTGCCAGGCATTCAATTATATTATCTTACCTTGCCAGCTAAAACCATTAGCATTAAAATAAAGAGAAATATTTAAACATTGCATTAAGCAGCCCAAGAAACTTTCATTGAGGGAAAATAATATCGACCCTAGGATAGACCCCTGAGGCACACCACAGTTCATATCAGCAGCAGATAACATCATGTCGTTTGTTCATTAATTATTCTATCATAATATCCACTAGTATTGTTTCTTCAACTCCAATAGCTGTAGTAGTTGGGTTTGACTCTTGTCCAATGACTCTAAGAATCAAAATGCTGGAAAGCAACTTTCTTTTTACCATAATTGGCTGGAGAGTCTGAGTTTAAGTACTGAGAGTTTAATTAGCAGCATTAGACAACCAGGCGCTGCTCAAACTCTTCAAACTGTGAATCTATAAATCTACAATACTGAATCTATAAATACTCAAAGTGGGTAGCAGTTTAGGATCTTTTAGCCTGTGCTTTAATATCTCTTAATTAATGTCACACACACACACACACACACACACACACACACACACACACACACACACACACAAACACACACATGTTTTTTGTGTTTTTCCCTTCTAGGGGGCACCACAGTAAGTCAACTCGCATGATAGATTTGGCAAAGCCTACACAACCTTGCTAACCACTACACCACTGTGCTAAACACTACACCACCATACTAACACTACACTACCGTATTGACCACTACACCACCGTGCTGACCACTACACCACCATACTAACACTACACCACCGTACTGACCACTACACCACCATGCTAACACTACACCACCGTACTGACCACTACACCACTGTGCTGGCCACTACACCACCGTGCTAATGACTACACCACTGTACTAACCACTACACCACCGTACTAACCACTACACCACCATACTAACCACTACACCACCGTACTAAACACTACACCACCGTACTAACAACTACACCACCATACTAACCACTACACCACCATACTATCCACTACACCACCATACTATCCACTACACCACCATATTAAACACTACACCACCGTACTAACCACTACACCACCGTACTAAACACTACACCACCGTACTAAACACTACACCACCGTACTAACCACTACACCACCATACTAACCACTACACTACCGTACTAACCACTACACCACCGTACTAACCACTACACCACCATACTAACCACTACACCACCGTACTGACCACTACACCACCATACTAACCACTACACCACCGTACTAACCACTACACCACCATACTAACCACTACACCACCGTACTAACCACTACACCACCGTACTGACCACTACACCACCATACTAAACACTACACCACCTTACTAACCACTACACCACCGTACTAACCACTACACCACCATACTAACCACTACACCACCATACTAACACTACACCACCGTACTAACCACTAAACCTCCGTACTAAACACTACACCACCGTACTAACCACTACACCACCATACTTACCACAACACCACCGTACTAACCACTACACCACTATACTAACCACTACACCACCGTACTGACCACTACACCACCGTACTGACCACTAAACCTCCGTACTAAACACTACACCACCGTACTAAACACTACACCACCGTACTAACCACTACACCATCGTACTAAACACTACACCACCATACTAACCAGTACACCACCTTACTAACCACTACACCACCATACTAACCACTACACCACCGTACTAACCATTACACCACCGTACTAACCACTACACCTCCGTGCTAAACACTACACCACCGTAGTAACCACTACACCACCGTACTAACCACTACACCACCATACTAACACTACACCACCGTACTAACCACTAAACCTCTGTACTAAACACTACACCACCGTACTAACCACTACACCACCGTACTTACCACTACACCACCGTACTAACCACTAAACCTCCGTACTAAACACTACACCACCGTACTAACCACTACACCACCGTACTAACCACTACACCACCGTACTAAACACTACACCACCATACTAACACTACACCACCATACTAACCACTACACCACCATACTAACCACTACACCGCCATGCTATAAGGGTTTGAGACATCAATTCCATTGATTCCAGTGGCAGGATTCGAGAGCTGGAGTCTACTTTCGAAATAGAGTCTTGAATCACTAATATGTGCCATACATGCTTTACACTGCCTTTAAACGTGTTATATGCTTATAAAATAACTCATTTTAGCTGAATTGACATTTCAGCATAGACGCTCTGAAAACTTTGTGCTGCAGTGCTGCTTGTTGGGATGTGCTGAAGGTGTTAAACCTGAACCGTGTGGTTTATAAAGTCATAATCAAAGAAGCATTTCAACCATAAAGCTAAAAGAGACTCTTTGTAGCACAAAGACTTCTGGATTCGGAAATTCCATTTATCCCATATAGCTCATTTTTGCAGGAAACATCTCTGTTTCTGCACTGACCTCCGTGCTTTGTCCATGTACATAGCAGGTCTATAACAGGACCCATGTGGTCAGCATATGTAACGTCCACACACATGGATACGTACATGCAAGGCGGAAACGCTTGCTTTGAATTTCTGTTGGAGAAGCCTCGAGCCGGTTTTCCAGCCGGTGCAGAAAGCTGTTAAGTGTCAGTTTCAAGTAAGTGCAGGGTTTGGACTCGCGAAGCAGTTTTCCTGTGTGGAAACAGACGCCACGTCCTTCTCTTCTCAATCTCAATCACAGTTCGACTTTCAAGCCAGCCAGCGTTAACCACTCTCTTTGTTATTCCGTAATCCCAGCGGTCCGGATCTGGGCAGCAGGGGAGAAGTCTTTTATAGCTTTATTTACTTCATTCTGCGCCTCTGAGCTCATGCCCTCTGTGTTTTTTGTCAGCCGTAAAAGTGGGCGCGTGCTCCCAGACTGTTGGGTTGGATGTTGCAGTTCCGGGTGCTTGTCCAACTAGGACACCAGCATAAAAACCAACTGTAATATTGTGTATTCTGTCTGTAATATTCCGGTGGGTTTCTGAAACTGCTCCACAGGTGCTGTAAAAGGATGTTTGACTGCTCAAGACATCCTTCTTGATTCGCTCCTCAGAACACTGGGAACCTGGTGGTCATCTATTAAAGGCTTCTCCGTGTCCTCCTACGGGACTCTGAGGCCGAGTTTCCTATCCGAGTCGTAACGCAAGGGAATGTCTGCATCTCTTGCTGCTGCAATTCTCTGAAAAACAAAGCCATCACAACAGAGCAGTCAGCACATGTTTAGTGTTACTTGTAAGAAACCTGAATTAATACCAGCCAAAACTGTACCCCTATATCATTGGGGTGGTAATTTGGCATCACTCCGGTGGTACTTTTTTTCTGTCGCTGGTGGGGTACCCCCAAATCATCGGGTTGGTAGCCCTCACATCTCTGGGCTGGTCCGGCACACGTCACACCATTAAAATACATTTAGATGCACTTAATAATGCAATGATAATCAGATTGATGCTGTTATTTAATTACTCAAGTGGTTGTGTAAACAACATACTACTTCACAGATCTCTCAGTGTATATATACTCTTACTCTGATTTCTTTCAGATCTCTCAGTGTATATATACTCACTCTGATTTCTTTCAGATCTCTCAGTGTATATATACTCTTACTCTGATATCTTTCAGGTTCCTCAGTGTATATATAATCTTACTCTATCTTTCAGGTTCCTCAGTGTATATATACTCTTAATCTGATTTCTTTCAGATCTCTCAGTGTATATATACTCTTACTCTAATGTCTTTCAGGTTTCTCAGTGTATATATACTCTTACTCTAATGTCTTTCAGGTTTCTCAGTGTATATATACTCTTACTCTGATATCTTTTAGGTTTCTCAGTGTATAAATACTCTTACTCTGATGTCTTTCAGGTTTCTCAGTGTATATATACCTTTACTCTGATATCTTTTAGGTTTCTCAGTGTATATATACTCTTACTCTGATATCTTTCAGGTTTCTCAGTGTATGTAAAATCATGTCTTATCCTATGAGTATATTGCCTGCTTCCGAAGGTGACATCTGGTTACTGTCTGACTCATGTACACTCAGAGTTTCCCCAATATCTCATTACCCAAGAGCATGTAAACATGGTAAATGAACATTAAAAAACTGCTAAAGATGCAATTCCAAGCACTGGTATTCCATTTAGCATTCAACCTTTTGTTCCTCACGATGTACAAAGGTACACATTCCACTGATGACTGTTTAATGAGGCACACATAAACCCATTGGATTCTGAGGTAGAGCAGAAGACAGGATTTTATATCTGAGCTAAATAGGTTCAAACTCTGTAGCCAAATGGCAAAACATCATCTTCATTATAAATCCACTCACTTCAACAACATTTGGACAAACTCAAAAAAAGTCAGAAAGTTTGAGGTAAACTTCTTCAGTAGAGCAGAATGGAGTCTTCAAGCGGACATGCAGAAGTGTACAGACATCAAGAGGTCAAGTTGATGGACAGCTGAACTCTAAGTCTGGCCAATGACTGTGAAACCCTTCAACAACTCTCAATGCCAAATATATTTCTCTATTTCAATTTGCAGTTAACGTATTTATGGCATGTTTAACATTATGACTGACGTTAACTGCCTGTGAGTCCACGGTTTTATGTTGATGTTATTTCATAGGCAGTTTGGAACTCTGCTCTATGCACTTCAGCATTGGTGTCCAAGTCACAATAATATCACTTATGCTTGTCTAGGGCAGCTCTAGCCAGGCAGAAGTAGATGTGATTATTTTTAACATCACTGTGCTCTTCAGTTTGATCCATTCTACTTCTAGTGTTAATCTATGGAGGCTGCAGAAATATATGCTTGATTCATACACCTGTTAGCAATGGGCTTTCATGTATCTCATAAAGAGGCCAGTGAGTGTAAATCAGTGCTATGTATATAAACATCCTTGACTTATGGAACATTTTCTCCTGGATTTGTTAAACATTCTATACTTAGACTCACAGTTTAGCATGAGTTGATCTAGAACTGTCAGAACGAGGCCTGCTGGTAAACACACACATGACTACAGGTCTCGGCGTCCTTGTTCATTTCATGCGTCTAGTTTCTGTTTTTTAATGGCTGGAAGCTCAAATTGATGCCAGAAAGTAGGGTGAAATTAGGGGCGAGGACATGCTGCAGGAAAAGTTACGCAAGCTGAATGTTCTATTATAGCAGAACAGCAACGCTGGAAACATTAACAGGCCCTGTCCTTCAGCTGCTTCACCACAGCTCTCAGCTGGCTTCTGTATGTTGTCATAATTACTTTATACCCTAAGAAGAAGTTGAATGTGTGAATGTCATGATGATGTATGTTAGTTTATTGAGCATAAACTGTTCAGCTGAAAGGCTTCAGTTCTCTGTTGGTCCTCAAGTCTGGACACAAGATGAGATCCGGTTGGAGACATACAGGTTCCGTACGGCATCCTGCAGAACATTTACCCACAGATGTTGCAGCTGGACCCGTAGACCCTGAACACTCTTTGGTGCTGAAGCTGGAGTCCCAGCTGGACCCATAAGTGCTGGATTGGTGATAAATCTGGTGAGCGAGCCAGATAAGGAAGTGTTGGGATCTGGTGGAGACATTCCTGGGAGACCCTCGCTTTTTATCCTACTGAACAATGACAGCTGGAGGTTCTGCCATGAGAGGCAGTTAATGACCCTCGTGTCACTACTAGGGGGACAGACTGTGGTAACAATTCTCCCCAGATCATCACACCAGCGGGTGGGTCAGTCAGTGGATCACTCCACAGCAAAGGCAGGACTGAAGTGTCACCATAAGGCTCCATACTCAAACCGGAACGGCATCGGATCCCAAACAGAACCTGGACTTGTCACTAAAGATGATACTAAGGAGTCACTAAGGAGCTGCTTGTGCTTGTTAATGGATCAAACAATTCTCTCTACTGGTAGTATGTCTGGGTGGTCCAGAGTCTGCTCATTGTGTGTGCATGTCCTCACATAACCACTGACCCCAACACCTCCTCACAGCTTGGTCAGAACGCACTTAATGGTGGGCAGTTTGTAGAAATGACCTTATGTTTTTCTCAGTCTGATGATGCTCCTCTCAAAGTCTTTAACTGGACAAACAATCTTCAAGTGAGTCGTAGATGCAGCATGTCCAGCAGATCTTTCACCAAGCAGCCTCCGAAAGTCCTTTTATAGGACAGCATGCTATGTATCTAATGGGAAAGTTCCAGGTCTTCCAAGTGGTTGTTATGAGTCCCAAGTTCTCCTCTAGCTTTTAATCACTTAATCCAATTTCTTTCTCCTTCTATGTCGCCGCTGTCCGAAGGAAAACGTGTATCTCAAAAATGGCAACTTTACAGCAGAGGCCAAAAACTTTCTTTACTTTCCATGTAAGCCAATGGAACCAGAATATTTTCCCAATGGTTTTGGAGCATTTTATTGGTCTGTTCACCCTAAAATTCTCACATAATGTAAACGGCGGCTGCTTCGTTCAAATGGTGTCATTCAGTTGCTGTTTTGACTGGACATTAGGTAACATTGTACCTTTAGTTTTGTAGTAATGCATTAATTAATACAAAGTAATGCATTAATAATGTTTAATGTTAAGTAAACCAACTTCATTAATTAATTTGTTAATGTAAACACCAACTGCGGTACTACATTAATAATGGCAAACTAACGTTGCTTATGGTTTTTGTGTGTTACTCATGTACTGCAATTGTACATACTAATGGAAATCCGTGTTAAGAAGCTAGGGTTAGGAGCTGCTTGTTCATTCACTTTCATTTATTGATGTAATATTTGTCCTGAAGTTTTAAACTTGATAGTGTGTTGATGAGTTGGTTCGGCTCCTCATTTGTTGCTTCAATTTGTAACTTCAGTGTTTTATTTTAGAGTAAAAGAGAATTAAAAGCTACGAATAGAGTTGAACACACTTTATCTCCTGGCTTGATCTGTATGTACCAAGCTCCACTTGATATCTGCATATGCACTGGACTGGTCAACACTACTCTAAGAATAATTCTATTACTTCTTCCAGTTTCCTGTAGCAGATGAAGAGTTTAGAGTCTGCGCTATTTTAAGCGTCCAACAATAAACATGAGCAGCGTGAACAGGTTTTGGTTCCTGCTGGTCTGTTTGTAATGGAAATGTTTGTTGTGGTCTTCCAGAATGTCCTCCACTGGGTCTGGAGACGCAGAAAATTGATGACTTCCAGCTTCACGCCTCCACAATGCAGCGCTACGGTCTGGGGGCCCACAGAGGTCGACTCAATATCCAGGTGAGCTTGCAGGTGTAATTACCACCCAGGGGAGTCGTCAGTAGCTGGCTTTCAACTTGTTTGGGCTGTTTCACTAATTTGCTTGGACAGATCAGTGAAACATGTGGAGTCATGTGGTTGGGGGGGCGGGGGTAGTCACTAATCGGGGCATTATATTGTGGTATTTGCTGAAAAATACAGTATGACCGGTTCTACTTCCTGAAAAGAGGTTAATAATCAAACAGAAATAGATGCACTGTGATTGGCCCACTCAGATCTGTGTGACCAGTTTCTGAACTCATGAGATGCGATTGATCCACATGCTCACATCTAACTGTAGAACAGAAACCAGAACAGCAGGAAGTGTCAGATTCAGACAGAGTCTAGACCCAGAAAGGTAAGCGTACGAATACTATCTAGACAGGTCAGAGTACAAATGCTATCTCGATCCAGACACATCATAGTACAAACACTATCTAGATCAAGACATGCCAGAGTACAAACACTGTTTAGATCCAGACAGGTCAGAGTACAAACACTATCTAGATCTGGACATGTCAGCGTGTAAATACTATCTAGATCCAGACACATCATAGTACAAACACTATTTAGATCCAGACAGGTCAGAATGCAAATACTATCTAGATCCAGACAGGCCACAGTGCAAATAATATCTAGACCCAGACACATCATAGTACAAACTTGTGACTTGTGAAGTTGCTAACTGGACCCTAGAGGAGGATGGTGTGGCCTGTATGCTCACTAGGCATGAGCCCAATTGAGCATGGGATGTTGCATGGAGGTCCATTCCCACCCGAGACCCTGCACCTCCAGATACCACAGAGCTGTGGGTGGCTACCTAGACAGCAAGGCTTATCATCTCTGGGTGTGTTCCATTCACTCTGTGCCATGTTGAGTTGCCGTGCTGTGCTGGGCTAGAGGGGGTCCTACATGATACTATCCTGTCCCAGGACTTTTGGCAGGTCAGTGCATTATTGGTTCCCAAAAAAGTAAAAGGACAAAATCTATCGATTCCAAGAATCGTGGAGTTTGTATTTTGCTTTATTTCTCATAACTATTTCAGCTAATGAAGAGCTTCATAATGAAATGATGAGTGTTAAACTGATGAGATATAAATCTCCTCTGTCAGAAAATAAAAAAAACAACCCCTCATTTATGTACGCCGTCTCAAACTGAGTCCCAACTCCTTCCGCTTATCCAGCTGTGCACTGTTTCCGATCTCCATATTCAAGAGAACAACAGAACTGGGTGAACTGGCTCTCCGTCCAGGCCCGAGTACAAATGCTGTCAAGGCTATTGTGACATTAGTGTTAGTATCATTAGAACAGATGTAAATAATCATACATACAATACAAAGTAACATGAATATCTTATTGTGAAAGCAGTAGATCATATCTTGAGCTCCAGTTTGAAGAACAAAGTATAGTTCCAGATTTTTGTAGGAATGTATTCAGTTCCTTCAGCAGCAATCTTGATTTAGCTTAATGAAGTACTGAGCAGATAAAGCAGGTATTACCGGATTGTTTCCACAAGGAGAAGCTTGGAAAGGGTTAAATAAACACACTGATGTGATGAACCAGAATAACTAATTCTAATAACTAATAACTAATAACTGACTTGGTACTCGTCATCTATCTCCCAACATATGGAGGCTATCTTTACATGCGGTGGGCGAACAGAATCGTTTCTATTCTGGTTCATTTCTGCAAGATCCTCTTGGTATATTCTAGAGAGGGCATCTGCCTTGGTATTCCTGGAGCCCGGGCAGTAAGTGATACTAAATCAAAACATAGAAAAGAAAAGAGACCATCTAGCCTGGCGAGCATTAAGACGTTTAGCATTACGCAAGTACTCCAGATTCTTATGATCTGTTAGAACCACAAACTGATGATTAGCCCCCTCGAACCAGTGTCTCCCTTTTTCTCATGCTAGCTTAACTGCTAGCAATTCTCTATCTCCTATGCCATAATTCCTCTCTGTGGGAGTGAGTTTGTGCAAATAGAAGGCCAGTGGTTGGAGTTTAGGTGGGTTGCTAGACCGTTGAGAAAGCACGCCCCCAATCCCTGTTTCCGAAGCATCTACTTCCGCTACGAACAGCTGAGGGGGATCAGAATGCTTTAAAGTAGGAGCAGTAGTAAAGGCATCTTTCAGTTTTACAAAAGCCTCTTTTGTTTGCTTATTCCAGGACAATCTCCGAGGGTTACCCTTCAGTATTGTAGTCACAGGGGAAGCAATACTGCTAAATGTCCTGATGAAGCCTAGAAATCTTTGTAATTCCCTTACAGATGAAGGAGTAGGCCAATTCACTACTGCTTCTACTTTGTTGTCGTCCATGACTACCCTATTAGTGCTAATGATATAACCTAAAAAGGCAACCGATTGCAAGTGAAATTCACACTTCTCATCCTTTACATGAAGACAGTTCTGAGGACAGGAATAGATAAGTATGTCATCTAGGTAAGCTATGGTATATTTACCTATCATCTCTCTGAAAATGTCGTTAATGAAAGCTACAGAGAGACGTAAGTGGTCACAAATACCAGGTTGTAGGCACTCCTCAGATCTAATTTTGAGATATATTTGGCTCGTTTTAAATGTTCTAGGGCGACAGGGATGAGAGGAAGAGGGTAGGGATATGTCTTGGTGATTGCGACCTCTATAATCTGTACATAGATATAAACCTCCATCTTTCTTCTTTACAGACCATTTTAAAATAGCATGTTCTGACCAGGGGATAGTAGGATCATGTCTCTTTAGCCATAGAAAATTAGCCTAAAATTACCTCAAACTCAGATTTATCTAAAACCAAATAAGAGATGAGTTCACTGTGAAGAGCGCTGGTCTCCAGAACCACAAGTTCCGTTCTTGTAGTGATGGGAGTGGATAAAATTACCCTCAGTACCGGAATCTATAAGTGCTGAAACAACAAGAGAAACCTTGAAAAGCATTGTAATAAAAATCCTCGGCACCTTTCTGGATTTCCATCAAATTTCTTGGGTTTACTTACAGGAAACTAAGAAGCGGGTGCCTCGGCTTGAGCTTAAGGACTGGCAGGGTTTGTCTCCGGTACTGCAAGACTTTGTGTTTAGAGCTGATTGGCAATGCGTTGAACACTATCCACTCTCTCAGCTAACTGGGTTTGTGCCAGCGCCAGCAACTCCAGAGAATGAGTTACCCCGGTTAAAACCTCTTGGTGACGGCCAAGCAACTGCCCCTGTTCAGTAGGAGCTGTTCTTAAAACCTCCGGGTCTGCTGTCTGCATGTTCGGCGAGGTTTTCTGTGACAAATCAGAATAACGCAGATGCTTGCAGATAAAAAAAGGGTGAGGATTTAATGTTCTAATTGAGATCCACACACGTAGTCAAAAAACAGGCGAAGGTCAAATCCAGTAAAGACGATATACACAGGCAATCAAAGTCCAAAGGGCAATAACAAAAGGGGAATAAAGTCTAGAAGGAAAACAGAGTCGAAAAGCGGAATATCAATAACAATATATATGAACCGCTCAGTCATTTTACATAGAAACAAAACCTCGCAATGTACATGAGCAAAACTCCCAGGTCCCATAACAAACAGATATTCTTCGAACAGGTGAAACTCTTTAGTATTTAGTTGATTGAGAACAGTGATTGGAGCAGGATGGAAACTTGACAAGCATGTGATTCCACAGGCCTCTCTGAGCCTAAGGGATGTGTGACAACTGATGTATGTAAAAGCACTACTTACTGTATTAATACTGTTATATATTTATAATAAACAAACTAGGTTGAATTGGTGGAGATATGTAAATGGGTCTTTCTTAAATTGGAGGGCATTTTCTGTCTCACCCATGAAATATCAATGAATTCAAGTAAAAATTCTAATATAAATATTCTAATAAAATTCTAATATAATATAGTTGAAAAATATTATTTAAGAGCCAATCCTAGTCTCATTGGCGGGGTACACCATGGACGGGTCGCCAGTCCATTGCATGGCCAACACACTCACACCTATGGGCAAGTTAGGATAAGCGAACATGCACACTCCACACAGAGCGGTGACAGTGCTTAAAAGAAAGAAAGACCACTACCTCACCGTGCCGCCCTCTGTTAACTTGAAAGCATTTATTTAATGGCCCCATTTGAAAAATAAATAAATAAATAAATAAATGCTACACTGGTGAGGGCCGTCCCACTGGACGCGGTGCTGTTTGGTCTGGAACTGAGTCCTGAGACTCAGCCACAGAGATAAAACAGCGGGCTGGCCATTAGAAAGTGCCGAACCCATAAGCCTAATAAAAGACCTGGCGTCTGTAAGTTAATGGTATTTCCTGAGAGCACATCTAGCGCTGTGCTACTGCACCATTTCTGGGACACTTGACATCTTCCACACTGCATTTAGCACCGCATCCTCTTCCAAACAACCGGACAAACAAATGCTTTTGTTGTTTTAGATGGTGCGCTTTTAGCGGGCCCTCGGGTCGTGTGCTCTCGGAGCTGCCCGTAGGAGGATCTGGCCGGTGCCCTGACCGGAGGAACTACAAAATATGGGGTGATAAATCAGCAGACGTGGAAAACAGATGTCGGGCACTGACAGGACTTTTGTAAAGGACCTTAAATAGACCCGAACACCAAGCAGTGAAATCTCCAGCTCCAAATTAGACTCATGTGATCATGTGTTGAAGGCCTGGATGATCATATTGCACTGCTGAGTTACTGTTTCCGCTGATGTCCCACTTAAATCACCACACGCTCATCCCAAACAGAGTGGAGCTGTTTAAAAATCATTTATAGGCTTGCTTATGCGGCCAAGCTAGCCTGCTTAGACCCAAAGCTGCCCTCTTACCTACTGTGTGTTTACGGTTTCAGGCCTTTTACTTCATGTCCACAAAGTCAATGTGCCCTTGTAAGATCCTCTGCTGTTGTGGGTTCATATCAGCTTCTTACCAGTCAATTACCTGCACCAGTCCTACTTCAGCGCTAATAGCGGGCCCTTGTGGAGAATTGCAGGCATAGTGTAGGTTTAAGTATGCATAATTTAATATCACCATTTGACCTTCAGAATGATTGTGTATCATTGCTGTGTAAGGAAAAACAAGTATCTATAAAATGGCAACTTCACAGAAGAGTATTTTCTTTTAATGTAAGTCAATGGAACCAGAATTTTTTCTATTATTGGTCCATTCATCATTTATTGGAATTTTCATACAATGTATAAAAGTGATGTACAAAAACAAAAATAAATAGATAGAGATAAATGTTTTTCTTTAATGTGCAATAAATTAGAATTTAAATATATGTTTTCATAAATTTCACACATTTCAGACCAAATTCCTTTGATTTGAGTGAACATAACTATTTTTATTATGTTATCAAAACTATCCATCCATCCAGGTGGGATACACCGTGGACAGGTCGCCAGACCATCGCATGGCCATCACACTCACACCTACGGGCAGTTTAGAGTGAGCGGTCAACCTAACATGCCTGTGTACCCGGAGGAAACCCACTCAAGCACGGGGAGAACATGCACCCTCCACACAGAACAGGAGTGGGACTAACCACTACACCACCGTACTGACCACTACACCACCGTGCTAACCACTACATCACCGTACTGACCACTGCACCACAGTGCTAACCACTACACCACTGTACTAACCACTACACCACCATACAAACCACTACACCACCGTACTAACCACTACACCACTGTGCTAAACACTACACCGCCGTGCTAACCACTACACCACCGTACTAACCACTACACCTCCGTACTGACCACTACACCACCGTACTAACCACTACACCACCATACTGACCACTACACCACCGTACTAACCACTACACCACCGTACTAACCACTACACCTCCGTACTGACCACTACACCACCTTACTAACCACTACACCAACGTACTGACCACTACACCACCGTGCTAACCACTACACCACCGTACTAACCACTACACCTCTGTACTGACCACTACACCACCGTACTAACCACTACACCACCGTACTAACCACTACACCACCATACTAACCACTACACCACCGTACTAACCACTACACCACCGTACTAACCACTACACCACCGTACTAACCACTATTAATACTAATGATTGAACATTACATTTGTCACCTCCGAAACAGTCCTTTGTCAAAAGTTGCGGGAGCTGGTTTTTATCTAAACTAGCTGCCAGTGAGTGCCAGGAGATGATGGATTTGATCTATTCTGATGTACCTAGCAGCACATGTTCTTGAACATGACATTGATGTAGAAGGACATGTTTCAATTAAACAGCATCCTTATCCAACTAACTGGGACCTAACTGCTCATTATGTAGTCAGGAGGGACAGCGATGCATTCTCCCCTCCTGCTCTGAAATGTAGGGGCGTGACGAAACTAAGTTCCCGCCTACATACCAAAACTCTGTGTTTCAGTAATGACATGAAATTTTTTTCAAAAATGAAGCGCATGATAAATCAAATTCACTTGACTTAAATCCAGCATATCTGAAAGGTGACTGTGTTTGTATGTGTCTCCTGTTTATGGTGGTCTCCAGGCTGGTCTTCATGATGATGACCTGTATGACGGTGGCTGGTGTGCGGGCAGGAATGACCCCCTGCAGTGGTTCGAGGTGGACGGTAGGCGATTGACCAAATTCACTGGGGTCATCACCCAAGGCAGGAGCTCCCTGTGGTCGTAAGTATACATACCCAGTGGAACTACGTTCAGTGATTCATACGATCTCTATACAGTTTATCTATACACACACGTACTTCCCTGAATATTGTTATCATTATATAATAAATCATATATTAGTTATTCTATTTGTTTAAGTTCTGTACTGACAGATCAACACTTCATTTTTTTGTTATTTGAATGTCCAACGGGGGCAATAACAAGGCAGTTATGTACATATTATTGTTTTCTTTTTTGATGGTTTGATAATTAAGATTCCACAATTTCAAAGTAAGAAGCAATTCGCCACTTTATTAGAAACACCTTCCCTGTACTTCCACTAACTGGCCATTTTATTAGAAACACCTTCCCTGTACTTCCACTAACTGGCCACTGGCCACTTTCCTTGTTCTTCCACCAACTGGCCACTTTATTAGAAACACACGCATTGTGATTGTATGCTGTGTGCGGTGTGCCCCTCTCCCAGTGTGATTCGTAATTTTTCTATTTGTGTTCATTTTTCAAAGTTTAGGATCTGGTTTTTAAATTTGCTCATGAAAGTTTCTCTCGTTTCTCTGAATTTTTCACATTGTCTCTCTCTATGTGTCTCTCTCTCTCTCTTTCTCTTTGTGTCTCCCTCTCTCTGTCTCTCTCGCTCTGTGTTTTTCTCTCCCTCTCTCTGTTTCTCTCTCTCTGTTTCTCTCTCTCTCTCTCTCTCTCTGTTTCTCTCTCGTTCTGTCTCTCTCTCTCTCTCTCTCTCTCTCTCTCTCTCTCTCTCTGTGCTGCTGTACAGTGTGTAGTTCTCTGTAAATATGAAAAATTCTCACGTTACGCTCAGACTCTACCAGCGGCTCCTGTGAGCAGATTAAAGCGTCGGACTTGATCAATGAAGGCGTTTCGCTCTAAGCTCATACAGCAGCACCTCATTTCTCTAATGAGGTTCCTTTGTTTCAAACGTCTCAAGGCTCATCAGTGAAGATGCATGATGGTTTGTAGGACAGAGAAAAACACCTGTGAACTCTGCAGCCTCTGAAGAATGGAGTGAAGGTGCCTTTCCTGTGTGTTTGTAGACAGTGAAGCAGTGGGAATTTAGCTCCAATCACATGATCAGCAACCCAGGATTCTGAGAAAGTTCCACCTTCTTTATTGTTATGGTCGTCAATTAAACGTGTCATTTGTGCAAGCAGACTGAAACGTTCTGTAGACATAGAAACACACAGAGGAGGAAACATAGTGCAGTTACTTTGAGCAGCAGTCAAATATATGAATTCTAAACTGAGAGCACCTGCTGCTGCTTCCTAAATCTCTAATATGCCAGTGTACTTATTAGTGTAGTATAGAAGTGCACTCAATAAACACTGTGTCCACTCACTGTCCACTCTATTAGACACTCCTACTACTTGCTGGTCCACCTAGTAGATGTAAAGTCAGAGACAGTAGCTCATCTGCTCCTGCACAGTTTGTGTTCCTCTAGTTCTTCATCAGTGGACACAGGACGCCGCCCACAGGACACTGTTGTCTGGATAGTTTTGGTTGGTGGACCATTCTCAGTCCAGCAATGACACTGAGGCAATGACACTCAGTCCAGCAATGACACTCTTACCAGCAAAACACACACTAACACACCACCACCATGACGGTGTCACTGTAGTGCTGAGAATGATCCACCTCCCTAATAGTTCCTGCTTTGTGGGGGTCCTGTGGGGGTCCTGATCATTAAAGAACAGAGTAATAAAGTATACAGAGAATCAGATGAACTACAGTCTGTAAGTGTAGCTCATATATGGTCAGTGGATAAAGTGTCCAGTGAATGTATAGGATATATGATATCTAGTATGTTGAATTCTGTCAATAAACAAAAGAATTGTGTATTAAGTATGTAGTTGTGTGTCTGTAGACGGTGTATAGACTTGCAAAGTCAACAACATGTCATCTGAGCAGACCTTCTGATTGGCCGCCCTGTATTGTGCCTCACTTCAGATTGAAACTCTCTTTATAACTCCAGCATAGGCGGAGCTAATCTGCTTTAGACTTAATAGGCGGATATATGTAAACGCATTATTGTGTCGTTTCATGACCTCACAGAAATAATTAACTCAAAATATGGACTGATTTTGGCTTATTAGTTGCCGCATATGGACTTTGAGGACTGTTTCTTTTGCAACCTTAATATAAGAAGAGTGAGAAGGCATGTTTCCTGAGTGCGACTCTCTTCAACTGAATCATCTGAGAGTAAGACTGCAGAGCGCAAAGTCCTCCCTCACAGTGTCTCAGAGTCGAACCGGAACACAGTGATCGTTTTGGGACGCTGGGACTGATCCAGCTGATTCCATCATGATTGAGCTCAGAACCACAACCTCCCCGTCCTCATGCAGTGACACGTTCTTACTGCCCCCAATCTGTTTATCATTCCTCACTGACCACGTAAAACCAATATCACCAATCAAGACGGCTAATTACATCCTGACTATGTAGCAGATGCCTCCATAATGAATTAGCTCCTCCTGTGATGAGCTGTTTACTCTTTTACTCCAAATGTAGCCGCTCAGCTAAGATCTTTCAAGTTAGCCTCTGCAGCTTTGCTATGAGGCTGATGTAGATAACAATAGAAGCCACAAGCCCATCAGTTAGCATTGTGCCAATTGCTTGTTAATTGCAAGCTAATTGCATATGAATTGCATCAGCTGCTTTCCTGCATCTGCATAGTGATGAACAATGACATCCACATGGATAGACTGGTGATGCCTGACACCATGTGGCTCACTGTTATCTCTAAACATGAACTAAAGTAGAAACACATTTCAGATGATTGCCATGACCACCCTACTGTCCTGCCAAATACCGTTGGAAGACTGACCTTCAGGGTCTCCTCCTCAACTAACACCAACTGGTTCTCCTCTTCATTCGTGCCATCTGCTACATCGACTGCACCACATAAACTGCCTCTACCTGTGCAGCGTCTAAAGCTTTTACCATCCAGACTTCAAACAGAGACTCTCTCAGCTTTTATTCCAAACTGCTCTTAATAAGAGGAGGAGGACGTCTCTCCCCTTGTGAGTCTTGGTTCCTCCCAAGATTTCTTCTTCCAGTCTTGAGGGAGTTTTTCTTGCCACCATCACCTCTGGCTTTCCCTCGGGGGGAAATACACGTTGTAACTGTTTGTTTTTAAACTTCTGTAAAGCATATCTTAAAAGCGCTACACAAATAATCTGGACTTGACACGGCTGTTGTTAACTATGAAACACGCTGTATAAATAGTTGTGACTTTTGAGGACATTATATACGCAGCAAGGTTGTTTTCTGTCATTCTGTGACGAGTGGTGAGATCAGGGAGAAGCATTAGCATCTATCATGTATGGAAGATGCAAGATTGGAAGTGAACTTCTTGCATTTCAAGTCAATAAAAATATTCAATAAAAGAGCATTCGGTTAAAGCAGTATGTTTCCCACATCTTAAGGCTCAGTTGTGCTCCATTTACGTACATTTTCAACGTAACCGTCACCACTCACATACTTCTATGCGTCATACTAACGACAAATGTCATTTGCAGTTGTCCACATGGCAGTAGTCAAGTTTCGCTTCAGCTATTGGCTACACTGGCCTCACAATTTGTCTGTCTGTCTGTATCTGTAGGTTTTCAGAGAACAAACAGAAGACTTTGTCTATATTCATATTACATGTTGAGCTTACATGAGCTTTTGCTCCATGCTGACACCACAGTGGTATCAGTAATGTACTAGCACCCCCCAGCATACTGGAGAGGAATGACACTTCTATTAACATACAGGCAAAATGGCAGAGAAGACCATTCTCAACCAAGGACTCTGGAAGAGCAATGTGGCAAAGACAGGGCCTAAGAGGAGCAGTGTTGCAAAGACTGGTGACGAGGCGGAGGCCACGCCACAATGCTCATCGAAACCTGGCTGGAAAAGTGAAAGACGTGCAAGTGAAAACAGTGGCTGACCTCAGGGACTTGCCTGTGGATCAGCACGGCATTGTTGACCACAGCCCTTCAATTATGCTTTCATCAAAATACCAGTCCTTCTAAACACTTCTTTGACTTTTAGGTAGTAGACTATTTTGAATCCTGTTTTAAAATGAGTCCAATCATTGGTGCTAATAGCGCCCCCTTTGTGGAGAATACTATCTTCTATTTTATTCTATGTATTTTTGTTAGTACTAAAAAATTTTCTCAGAGATGTTCCTGTTTGGAGACCAGGAAAGCCACCTTCTGATGGTATTTATTGACAACAGGGAGGAACTTTTGGAAAACTTTTTGGGGGGGGGGGGGGGGTGGGGGGGGGACACACACACGTACAGACACATTTTCATCTTTGCTATGCTAAGAGTGTACCTGCTTCATATTTCTTGAGTAAATAACTGGTCCAAGTATAAAGAAACCATCCATCATTTCTATCTCTTCTCCATTAATGTTGAAGTTAGAAGTCTTTCCTATTGTCATGTATCTGGATTCAAAGGTACAGCCATTACCCAGGATATGCAAATATGAATGTAGTCTAAGACAAAGGCCTAATTCTGTTCCTCACTGTAGCGCCGCTCTGTGAATTTTCAGTCTTTCTAAACAATAGAAGAAAGACTGCTTTCCCTCCTTGAACAACGATAACGCAAAATGCTGTCTATTCTGTTTAAACAACTGGTGAATGTCAGCTCCGTTCCATACAAGCCGTAATGACTTTATCAGCTGGAGGCGGTACAGCTAGCGAGCCTAGCATTAGCATTTCCCCATTCTGACGTGAGCAGCTTTACTCAGAGATGACAGGAGGTACTGAATAACAAGTGCTCTGTCAGACTGCCACGCAGACGGCCCAGTGGGTGCAGCACACACTTCAAACTGAATCCTGCTCGCCCGTGGAGCTTAATCAGTCTTGTTTTTTTAACCTCGCCTTCCCCGGAAAGCATCAGCACATTTTAGGGCCTTTTTGCTGAAGTGCAGACTCATCTTTGAGTCATCCAGGAGGGCTCGCTCACTCTGCCATTCGCTCCGATCCCCCTCAGGCATGAGTGGCTCGGCTCAGCTGGCCTGTGTGGGCTGCGCTGCTCAGAGGTGACTCCATGTGACATGGCTAGCTTTCATTAGTGCTGTGTTTGTATGTGCCGAGTTACGAGGTAACTTCATCCCATATAAGTCCTTGTCTCAAGGTTTTAGTGTGGGCGCTCATGATTGGCACATCAGTATTGTTGCTGTTTTTTGTTTTTGTTTATTAATTGTTTTATTCTTTGTTTAGGGAATCTTTGGAGGTTGCAGTATTTCAGCGACTGGTTGCTCTGGTGATGTGTCCTTTTGTTCACTGGGGCCATAATTAAAAATGTAACCATTGCTTCAAACTACGGCAATGCCACAGTAGTCTGAATAGAGTGTGTTTCAGTTTGGAGACCTTCTTATGGTGCATATTGAAGAGGGGGAGGAACTTTTGGGAATGCTGCAACAGCTTTGGGGTGTTTTATTTAAGGGGCCGAGCTTTAAATTCTTGTATACTAAGATCTTTTCAAACTCCTTCATCTTTGTTATGCCAAGAATGTACTTGCTTCATATTTCTTGAGTGAATAACTGCTCCAAGTATTGTCCATCATTTCTATATCTTCTGCATTAATTAAGAAGTTAGAAGTCTTTCCTATTTTCATAACTCTAGTCTTCTCCATATTGAGCTCTCATCTTATCACTCAGCTCTAAGGCCTTTTGTGTTATCAGTTTTAGGACCTTTGCTTTTCTCTTTGTACGTGGTACCTCCAGGTGATGTCATTAGGAAACATGACATCAATTTTCAGAGCTATGCTGATATGCAATTACATCAGTTACAGCAGAGTTGATCACTGTAATGGTCTCTTACTGGAGTTCTGTTTCTTTCGGACTGAACAGTCGTGCTGATAATGGACAGCCCTGTCTGACTCTGTTTTCAGTGTGATTGTTTACCAGTTTTCTGACATGGCTGTGGCTGTGTTGATGTATTATAATAAATCAATGGTTCGTTATAATCATATAATCTCCCAAACCTCCACTTCATTCTTGCTATCTGCTATATTATTAGCTGCATCACTGTGTCATCCAGTCATCGCTGGGGGATACATGTTGTAACTGTACGTTTTCAAATGTCTGTAAAGCTGCTTTGCGACATCGTTGTAAAAAAATAAACTTAAATTGAATTCAGTTGAATATATAAGGCAAAACCGCAGTGATCTCATTCTGGGTGGGACCACTATTCCTATATAGTAAATCATGGCAGGTTAGCATTTGCAGTGGCACTAAATGTTACAAAGAATACAAAGAGAGGACATTTGTAGCGTGAGTTATTAATTGATTGTACAATAGTCAAGGTAAGCTTAAACCAAGAACCATAAGAATAATCTCTGTTAATCTAGTCTAATCTTATTACAGTCACAAACCCACAAGTGCATACTACTGCGAAGGGCACATGTGAAAGTCACAGTGAACACATTTTCTGGCTCAGTCTGAGACTTTAATATTTCATATTTGTCCTTCTGCACTCCCTCTGCATCACCCAGCTGCACTGAGTCCCCTTACAGACTCATCCATCTAGACAACATCCATCACGCCACCCTACAGACTCCCACACCGCAAACTCAGCAGGACAAACCCAATGTTCAGCTCTGTTCTCCTTTATATTAATTAGTAAAAAAGAAAATAAAAATTAATCATTGATACATTAATTAATGGCTGATATGTTCTTTTCAGATTTAATTTTCGTCAGTGACAAATAAGGTTTTTCATGATGATTAAAAAGGATATTTTTATTTCTGCATATATTTGCATGTATTTTGTATCTCAAATATGGTTGGTGTTATCGAAGCTTTGAATTTCCTTGTCTGGTCTGGTGGCACCATTTGACTGACTGCTTGTGCCACATGACTTTTTTACACTAATTTTAAATTAAACAGGCACCTATGTAGACACACCACGTTTGACCTTGATGTTTAAACATGCGTTTTTACTCACATTCATTTAATATAAATAAGCAGTATCATAATAAATACACATGCTTTACAGTTTTGCTAAGCAAGTCATACCACCTGGCATGGAAAACTAAACCGATTCGAACCAAAAATCAGTTTTTACTAAATTTGTGACCTTCTCATTCTATAAGGGTCAGCTGGGGTCTTCTTTATGATGGCCTTCTTTTATAAGTCAAAATAAAAGTCCTTTATGGTGATGACATTTGAGGAAGTAAGAATTGGTGAGATGAGAACTATTAAAGTTGCACAGTTTGCCAACATGTTTTTATTTTTTAGCCAAAGTATTTTATTTCGAATTTTATGTCACTAAATGAACTTTTTTGATAGTTGTAATAGCTGTGCAACACAATTTTAAAATTTTGAAAATTGCAAAATATTGCCTGTCTAACAGTATCACCATATAGTTCACTATATTAAATCGGAGCCCTTATATCATGATGCGTATTGTATGGCCAGGTTATTGTCAACACACAGTTGTAGCATAGTTTTTCAAGTGCGTTACCAGCAATGGGCAAGTTTATCTTTTAGCAGTGGTGCTAACATTAGTTAGATAAGCTAGTTAGTCAACATTAGAGTCCAGTTAGCTGACGTTAGATTCCAGTTGTACTAAACATCACTATTCAATGTAAATAGGGCTTTTAATGAATAGGGGACGTGTACAGTGGTGGTCTTGTGTTAAAGGATGTTGGTCAGGTTGTGGACAGTGTGTGGACACTCACCCTACTATTCTACCACTCGAGCAGTACATACTGGGTCCGATCTAGTACCTACTGACTTAGTAGGCGATTTCGGACACACCCCTATTGTTTCTTCACTGGTGTAAGAATTATAATCACCTGCAGATGGTTCCTCTTTTCTCTCTCATCCAAGGCAAAGTTTAGAGTCAGAGCTGAGGATTTTATTGGACTAAAAATCTATCCAAACAATGAGAGTCTCAGTCAGTGCGGTAGAGACGGATAGATCCTAGACTTGCTCCATTGGGGAGTGGTCTGTTTTGGCTATTTTACATGATTTTTATATTATTTGATTTCAATTATCCACAGAATTCTGAGTTCTAAACCGAGGATCATAAATTAAATTGAAGGAACTGATACATCCCTGACCTCAACAAACATTCATCTTCTCTGTCTATGCTGTACTGCCCAGGTCAGGGCTGATCACTGAGATGTTATCTTCAGACTGTGAAGTGAGCATGATGTTCTCTGTCTGTCTGCAGGAGTGACTGGGTCACATCTTACCGAGTGCTAGTCAGCAATGACTCACACACCTGGGTGACATTGAAGAATGGCTCCAGAGACCTGGTGAGCAGCCTTGATTCACAGTGTTACACTTATCAGGAAGAATGTATCCTAAACTAGACAAATTACTAAAGTATTACTACATACTGTTACTGAATAGCAAACTATTAATCAATTATTAGTCGATTGGTAATTGTTAATAATAATAATAATTTTGAATAAAATAGTTGAAGTACTTGAGATACTAAACTCAGTTAGTACAGATTCATTTGCATATTGCAGCCTTCTAGGATCTATTCTGCAGATCCCCTAATCACAGACACCTGGAAACTGTACTTCCACTAACAAACCACTTCATTCGAAATGAAGGAACAGTGTTGTAGATAATAAAGGAATAAAGGGATGAGGAAACAGTGTTGGTGATAATAAAAGAATGAAGGGATGAGGAAACAGTGTTGGTGATAATAAAAGAATGAAGGGATGAGGAAACAGTGTTGGTCATAATGAAAGAATGAAGGGATGAGGGAACAGTGTTGGTGATAAAGGAATGAAGGGATGAGGGAACAGAGTTGGCGATAATAAAGGAATGAAGGGATGAGGGAACAATGTTGGTGATGATAAAGGGATGAAGGGATGAAGGAACAGTATTGGTGATAAAGGGATGAAGGAACAGTGTTGGTGATGATAAAGGAATGAAGGAATGAAGAAGCAGTGTTGGTGATGATAAAGGAATAAACGGGTGAAGGAACAGTGTTAATGATGATAAAGGAATGAAGGGGTGAAGGAACAGTGTTAGTGATGATAAAGTAATAAACGGGTGAAGGAACAGTGTTAATGATGATAAAGGAATGAAGGGGTGAAGGAACAGTGTTGGTGATGATAAAGGAATAAACGGGTGAAGGAACAGTGTTAATGATGATAAAGGAATGAAGGGGTGAAGGAACAGTGTTAGTGATGATAAAGTAATAAAGGGATGAAGGAACAATGTTGGTGATGATAAAGGAATGAAGGGGTGAAGGAACCATATTGGTGATGATAAAGGAATGAAGGGATGACGGAACAGTGTTGGTGATAAAGGTATGAAGTGATGAGGGAACACTTGTGTTTTGGTGATGCTGGTTAGTCTATAAGTATCTCTGTCTATGAAACTGGTTTAAGAGGGTGGGGACAAAGAGATGTCAGCCCTGTGATTGGTCGGGGAATTATATGGAAGTGTAACTCAACATTAGGACCTCCCAGTTTACATGTGGAGAAGAGAAAGGTGTTGGTCAGTTAGTGGCCAATGGAATTGTATTTAAGTTTACTGTTTATGTTACTACAGGTTTATTTTTTAATACTTACTCTCTACAAGTTTACCGTTTACTATTTGTTTCCTTTTTACATGTTTACTGTTTATGCTTACTTATTACATGTTTACTGGTTAAGTTAACTTACTATATGTTTCCTTTTTATGTTGACTTTTTATGTGTACTTAAAACATGTTTACTGTTTGTTTGCTTAGTACATGTTTACTTTTTATGTGTACTTAGTAACTAGTTTACTTTTTACATTTACTTAGTACACGTTTACTGTTTATGTTGACTTAGCACATGTTTACTGTTTATGTTTACTTAGTACATGTTTACTTTTTGTGTACTTAATACATGTTTACTTTTTATGTGTACTTAATACATGTTTACTGTTTGTTTGCTTAGTACATGTTTACTTTTTATGTGTACTTAGTAACTAGTTTACTTTTTATGTGTACTTAGTAAGTAGTTTACTTTTTACATTTACTTAGTACATGTTTACTGTTTATGTTGACTTAGCACATGTTTACTGTTTATGTTTACTTAGTACATGTTTACTTTTTGTGTACTTAATACATGTTTACTGGGTTTATATACTTAGTGTAAGTTTATTGTTTATGTTTACCTAGTGCATGTTTACCGCTGGAACATTCTGTTCTATATCTTCCGTCCAGGTTGTGAGTAAAGCTGAGTTTCTGTTTGGTGTTTAGAGAATGTTTATTTATGTTTTCTCCTGAATGTCTGATCATTCTAATTAATTGGGCTCTTAATCAATCAGGATTGTAATTAATCACAGACGCAGCTTTTGTTTTTGTATAATTATTCAACATTAGCTGATCAAGTATAAGCCGTTCGATTGCTGGGCTGTTTCTGACCAAAGAATGTTTGCGTTATGCAGGTTAGACGTGGAGCGTTGCTCATTTGCAAATCTAATTAACGGGAGGTGTAACGAGTCTGATTATAAACAGTACAGAAGAAACTCGGGCCGGTTTTTAAGACAGTGGAGCATCAGGGCCTGATATCGACTCTCACACAGAGCTGATTCCACTGCCTGGTGTTTGTTTTGGTGAACAGATATGGATTAACTGAGGTGATAAAGCAGTTATCAATACTCAAGCACAGTTTTAGACCCGCTGGGTATGCAGTAAGCTCACGATTGCTGGACGTGGTGACGCAGAAATGCTTTGGTTTGGAAGGTGTGTGATGAGTCCTCCGGCCTGGCCGAGGTATGTGTTCCATAAATGCATTTTATTGAGCAGGTGCCAGCTTGGCAGACTGAATTATGGCACCTCTCGTGGTGTTAAGGAGTGTTTGTCCTTGGCTTTGGAGCGATTACTGCTTCTGGTTCTTCTGTGAAGGAGAATTTGTGTGAGGGTCCGACGGTTATTCATGCCGTAGCTGCGGTTGTGTAGTTGCGGGTCGAGCCTGAAACACTCATCATATGGCTGCTTTTCCACTTATGGAGTGAGAATGTTTGATCGTTCAGTCTCCTGTTAGTCCTCATGCTGGTTTTAATAGGTGATGACACTGCAGAGGGAGCTACTCTAACACAAATGGAGAAGATCTACACCGCCAGTGGAGCTCATGCTAACACTCCAGCGACGACTGCGGTGGTCCGAATTGGGTTATTTATTTAATGGGACTTTATATTACAGCTGAATTTCACTGAAACTCCTCTATAGTTCAGTGTTTTAGAGTGACTAAGAGTGCGTTTGGTGTGAGATGTTTTTTAGAGTGGTGCTGGTGATGTTAACAGTGGTGGTGTTTACGGTGGTGGTTGTGTTGTTTATGGTGGTGGTGATCACAGTGGTGTGAGGTTTATGGTGGGGGTGATGATGTTTACAGTGGTGGCGATGATGTTTACAGTGGTGGCGATGATGTTTACAGTGGTGGCGATGGTGTTTACAGTGGTGGTGATGATGTTTACAGGCCTGTTGTTTACAGTGGTGATGTTTACAGTGATGATGATGTTGTTTACAGGGGTGGTGATGCTGTTTACAGTGGTAGTGATGGGAACTGGGGGTCAACACAAATATACACAATGTATTTACTATAAAACTCACCAGTGAAACTACACGTGTCTTTTGAGTTTATAAGGATGTTAATGGTAAAATTTGGAAAATCTGAAAATACTAGATTTTCTTTGGGGACTATTTTAACCTCACAGCATCCTTCATGTATTCCTCCACCATGAATGGAGTTTAAGACTGAAATCTTCTCTAAACTATCATAAACAGCATCTCAGACATCAGGCAGTGTATTTATAACCATCTACTGCAGTAACTTTCTGTAAGAGAGGTGGACGTCTGGTTCCATTCACCACTTCTGTAAACAGATCTGACTGTATCTAGAACAGAGAGTTTCACACTAAACCTCTCTAAACAAATATTAGCTGTTTAATCATGCAAGAATATATTAAAATCATTGGAATTTCACTTAAGCCCGAAGCAGACACTACCAAATAATTTATTTACTGTACATCAAGCTTTGGTCATTATTTCGGTGTGTAATTGGACATCTGTCCAAATAGGTCGGCCCAAAATGTCTAAACATTCTGGTTTGTATTTTAAAGCACAGCAGCTAAATATTGGAAATGTTGGGTACGTCAACGTTATTACGACCTTAATTCTGCAGTTAAAAGTCAAAGGGTCTGTATCAAGGGGTCTCAGGCAGGACTGCAGCAATTCTTCACTCGCTAAGTACGGCTCCTGTGTGTTACAGCACTGATCAGCTCTCAGGACTAAGGTAGAGAAACATTGTCTGATAAAGATATTTAGGCTGAAAATCAGCTTAGACTGATTAATATAGCCAATCTCTAGCACTGTTCTATCTCAGGCTCTGTTCTAGATAAACTTACCAGAACTGTTCACAGTGGTGGTGAATGGAACCAGACGTCTACCTCTAAAAGCTCCCTCACAGAAAGTTATTACAGTAGATGGTTATGAATATCCTGCCTAGGTTTTACAGTAGTTTATTTGAGCCCCAAAAGTGTTTTGTTTTCACAATTTTACCAGTTTTAGCTTTAAATATAAACTTACTTGCAGGTTTACTGTGTTTATTATCTTTTATTCACTGTGGTTATTACTGTGTTTATTATTATTAAAAATAATAAATCATAATCATAAGCACAGATCATAATGAAGAAAGCTTAATGGGTGATATTTCTCGGCCTTGGGAACTGGGATGCTGTAGCCCAGCACGAGACCCCTTGATCACAGGACCCTGCAGTTCCTTCTTCAAGCAATAGATGGAGATACACACCTTTTGACTTTTAACTACAGAATTAAAGGCCTATTTGTTGTTGTACCCAATATTTCAAATTTTTAGTTGTAGGGTTTCATTAAACATTGGACTAGACCTTAACTCTTAAAGCTTCTTTTTACAGGCCAGGCTCTTTGTCATGGTTTCTATGCAGGCATTTGATTACAGTACACATTACGAGTGATAAATAACGTCCAGTTGTCCTTTGTCATTCTCTCTGCTTGCCTCAGTAGCTTTTCATTGGGAATAAGGAGAAGGAGATCCCCGTGCTAAACCACTTTCCCAGGCCGGTGGTGGCTCGCTACATCAGAATCAACCCTCGCTCGTGGTACAGCACTGGCAGCATCTGTATGAGGGTGGAGATACTGGGGTGTCCAATGCCAGGTTAGACACCAGCAGGACGTGATCTGTGTGGGTGCTGTAAAGAATGTGGTGTAAAATTAATATTGGACAAAAATAACATATATTTCATTTTCCAAATGTGGTCAGTCTGTCATGAGACGTGTTTGGGAGGTCACCAGGATGGTATGTAATATCAGATTAAAAGGAGAAAAGACTTTAAATTATGTAAATAAGTTGTTGCAGAGCCTGTTCTATGGTTAGAAACCTGCCTGCTAGTATGAGGTGGTTACCCAGGTGGGAAATAGAACCCTAGTCTACAGCATGGAGTACAGCAGCTAACCCGCTACACTATACCAACCACACACTAGGGGTCAGTAAGCACACTTGCCCGTAGTTGTGGGTAGCCCGATCTACAACACCCCAAGAGCAGTTGGGGGTTAGTTGTTTTGCTCAAGGGCACTTAAGTCAAGTCCTGTTGGCTCAGGGGATTAAACCAGTGACCTTCCGGTCATCATTCTGGGATTGTTTTGGTCTGTTTGTTTACATGCTGCAAATACCCACAATGCAAGAGCTTACAGAGATTGCAGAGACATTGAGGATTTTCATCAGATAAAATGGGAGTGCAAAGAGATCCCTACATCTCTGCACAGGGATCTCTACATCCCTACACAAGGATACTTACATCCCTACCCAGGGGTCTAAATCTATAGGCAGGGACCCCTGCATCCCTACACAGGGACCCCTACATCTGTACACAGAAATCCCTGCATCCCTACACAGGATGCCTGCATCTCTAAACAGGAATCACTACATCCGTACACAGGGATCCCTGCATCCTTACACAGGGATCACTACATCCCTACAGATTTTTCAGAGTGCAATTTTCAGTTCGCAACAGCTGGAATTGGAATTACAGCCTATATTGTTAGCAATGTTTTCTCAAGCCAAACTCCCAGGTAGAAGTGAACAATATGACAATACATTATTGTTATTGTGAGAAAAAAAATTCTTAGAATTTAGCTGGCAGACTGGTGTGTTCTTGCCTCAATCCGAAACCAAGATGTATATCATCCTATCCAAAATGGCAACTTTACAGGAGAGACTAAACCCTCAATTTAAATTGCAGTATTGGCTGCAATGCATGTATTTGGAAGCATTAGACCCAGATTAATATGGAATATGTTTCACATACATTTGTTTGTGCCTTACAGATCCAAACAATTACTATCATAGACGGAACGAAATCACCACCACAGACAACCTGGACTTCAGACATCATAGCTACAAGGAAATGAGGCAGGTAAGGGACGGTTCCTACTGATTCCTCCCACCGTTTCTTAATGTTGAACACGGCTGGGAGTGTTAGTGAGGTCAGGTACTGATGTTGAATGTTGCTTTGAGGATTTGATTGAGTGTTAGTGAGGTCAGGTACTGACATTATACATTGCTGTGAGAATTTGATTGAGTGTTAATGAGATCAGCCACTGATGTTGAACATTGCCCTTAGGATTTGACTGAGTGTTAGTAAGGTCAGGTACTGATGTTGAACATTGCTGTGAGGATTTGATTGAGTGTTAGTGAGGTGAGGTACTGTACTGTACCTGAATTAATTCTTTAGATGGTGTGTCTGGAAACTTTTGGACAGTGATAATAAATCTCCGCACTACACACAGACACTGTCCTGTACGTTCTGTTTGGTTCCTCTCTGAAGGGCGTTCTCCGTCAGTGTCGCTGGTGCTATCCCTAATATTCCGACCTTGCTGTGTGGCGGCTGAGGTTTATAAGCCAGAGGAAAGTGCTGTGAATAACAATCCAGGTGATGAAATGCAGGAGTGCATGAGCAATCCCTGAACCCTGGCCATAAACCTCCATGGCTCACCCTGCTGAATACAAAAGCATCTGGCAACCGCCGGCACCCTGACCACAGCTCTCCATCACCCGCTTGCCCCGGTCCAGAGCGATCGCTGGACTGTGGATAATTATTATGGAGATCTTTGAAAAGTGTTTTAAGTGAATTCTGACTTTCCCCAAAGCGACCTTGGAAGTTATTAGCATTGACTTCTCGGTGCAGTTACTGGACAGCGGGCTCTAATTTTCAACCCCCATCAGTGACTGACAGTAAAATTTGACTAATTAAGTGCGCATTTTATGATGGCGAGATCTAATAGCTGTGATTAATGTCCCTGTTTCTTAACCGCAACGATGCTTTCCAGGACTGTGGTGAATTCGAGCCACGCTGAGATGCCCTTGGGAAGCTCACTGGCGAGAGTGCGTCCCCCTTTACGTTCTGCCAGACCAAAGAAATTAAGCACTCTATATGCAGGGGAAGCTGTACCTCTCCTAGACTCTTGTTTGACCCTCACGCCCGTAACCCACTTTCCCTCTCTGTCTCTTTCGGTGAGTGGAAAACTCTTATCTTTCCTGAGCTGAAAATAAAGTAGGGGGTGCCGCGGGGCCTGTCGGGGACAGCTCTGTGATATGGCTTTGGAATGCGGCCAAAGCAAGCGAGCTGGCTGCGGTTCGATCCTGGCTGATATCAGTACGGTGCTTTCTAAAGATTTGCGCTCGAGGACTGAACACTGAAGCATCTAAACCAGAAGCTTACGATCTGTCTATCTACGTCCTACACCTGGATCAAGAGAACCTGATTAAACAAATGAGACTAAAATATTATAGTGGGTTATATAGTTTTATAGTTTATTGATGAATCTGTGAGGGTAAACGTATTTGAGACATCTATCCATCCATCATCTTCTGCTTCTGCTAGTCAGGGTTGCAGGGGGACTGGAGCCCAGCGTCTTCAGACCAAGGCTGGCTACACCATGGACAGGTCGCCTGTCCATCGCATGGCCAACACACACTCACGCACACACTCACACCTACAGGCAGTTTAGAGTGAGGATCAACCTAACATGCATGTGTTTGGACTGTGGGAGGAAACCAGAGTACCCGGAGAAAACCCACTCAAGCACGGGGAGAGCATGCACACTCCACACAGAACAGCCCGGACCGGGAATCCAACCCAGAACCACTACACCACCGTGCTAACCATTATACCACCGTGCTAACCACTACACCACCGTACTAACCACTACACCACTGTACTAACCACTACACCACCATACTAACCACTACACCACTGTACTAACCACTACACCACCATACTAACCACTACACCGCCATACTAACCACTACACCACTGTACTAACCACTACACCACCGTACTAACCACTACACCACCGTACTAACCACTACACCACCATACTAACCACTACACCACCATACTAACCACTACACCACCATACTAACCACTACACCACCATACTAACCACTACACCGCCATACTAACCACTACACCACTGTACTAACCACTACACCACCGTACTAACCACTACACCACCGTACTAACCACTACACCACCATACTAACCACTACACCACCGTACTAACCACTACACCACCATACTAACCACTACACCACCATACTAACTACTACACCACCGTACTAACCACTACACCACCGTACTAACCACTACACCACCATACTAACCACTACACCACCATACTAACCACTACACCACCGTACTAACCACTACACCACCGTACTAACTACTACACCACCGTACTAACTACTACACCACCATACTAACCACTACACCACCGTACTAACTACTACACCACCGTACTAACCACTACACCACCATACTAACCACTACACCACCATACTAACTACTACACCACCATACTAACCACTACACCACCATACTAACTACTACACCACCATACTAACCACTACACCACCATACTAACCACTACACCACCATACTAACCACTACACCACCATACTAACTACTACACCACCATACTAACCACTACACCACCATACTAACCACTACACCACCATACTAACCACTACACCACCATGCCACGAGCTGTGATTCTCTTGCGCAGTAACAACTGCAGATAAATGTTTCCGGTAACTGTTGATCCTTATCCTGATTTTTATCCTATCACGCCCAACAGAACAGCTCTAACTCTGGAATGTTGGCGGGTTTCCTCACATGAGCTGCTTACTTCACATCCAGAATTTCTATAAGAGTAAGCTATGGACTTTGACTCAGTCACTCCAAACATAAACTTTATTCTACCTTTACTGGTGGAACAAGTTGTGAGTTAAGGGTCGTTATGTTGCTGCCTAACCTCTGTTCTCCTAACATTGACCTTACAGACAGATGTCCTTCAGAATTGGCTGGCATCAATCAAAATTCATTGCTACATCAATTATGGCAAGCCCTTCCAGATGCAGCAAAACAGGTCCAAACCTGATACTCCCACCACCATGTTCCACAGATGGGATCAGGTTCTTATACTGGAAATTGTCCAGACATAAAGCTTCCCATTTCAAACAAGAAGGTTTTTTTTGGTCAAGCTGCCTTCTGGCATGTCCATGTGATAATCAACAAACTGCAAATGGAAAGCAATGTTCTTTCACCTTTGATGGTCAGTGTTCTCCTGATATTGGATAAACATTAGCCACTGTAACCTTCTGTGGTCTGAAGATCAGACTTTGATCTCAGTTCTTTAAATAAAACAGGACTCACACCTGATCCTCATCTCACTGACTGAAACACCTGATTCCAATTTCACCTTCAGATTAACTGCTAATCTCAAAGGTTCACACACTTTTATACCCTCACAGATACAAAATAGTGGATAATTTTTATTAATAAACAAATAACCAGGTATCATTTCTTGGTCTCATTTGTTTAACTGGGTTTTGTTCATCCACATATCCTTCTATCTGTCTCTCTGTTCAGTTGTCCAGTTTCCAAAATCAGGAACAGCTCACCATCAGCCAGGAAGCTGACCGCTGATGATGGGTTGGAGGATGGCTTGCACAATTTGCTTCCGCAGATGAGCTACAGTTTCTGAACACCAGCCGAGTGGAGCTGCAAACAAGGGTTATTAATCGTCATGGTTTACTTCTTGGCAACAAAGGAAAACCAAAACATACCAGAAATACAGTATCAAATAAACTTGCTGTACGAAATATGATCATCTTGCTTTGACACATGGGCTAATTGTTCTAAAAAATCAGTGTTTTGGTGCACAGGTGCTAGTCGGCTAGGCTAATGAGAAAAATCACTTTGTCCGTATGGAAGTCTGGAAATCCAGATGTTTGAAAATTTGTTTACAGTGTAGAAACGAAGGTTCAACAAGACCCTAATTAAAAACCCATTGCCGGTACCTTGATTAATTACCATACAAGCAGCTGGCACAGCGAATAAGCACAACATTCAAATCTATAATTAATGACGCTGGCTTATTTAGCAGCTCACCGTGTCGTTTCCCAGCATGCTCACCTTTTGCTTAAGCGGGTGTTGGATTGCCAGCCTGGTTTAATTGGCATGGCTTTCGAGGAGAGCACCAGCAGCAGATGTTTCTTACCGTGACTTTCCACAATCTATTTCCGCGATCACTTGGGCCACTCGTCTTCCGTGTATGTGACGTCTACATTCTGATTTCGAGTGTCAGTGCAGAAATATTCATAATAGAACTCTAGATCTGAAACTCAGGATGAGGCCTTCTTTGCTAAATACTGATTAATATGTGGCCATATAGGCACATTGACTGTTAGTAGCATACTATTAATAGTAGCTTGGGAACTCTTGATCTGGCATTAGAGCTGTTGAGATTATTTAGTTGGTCCCACAAGGTGACAACCAAAACCATCTCTCGGTGCAACCAAAACCATCTCCCGGTGCAACCAAAACTCCTCCTGGTACAAACCAAAACCATCTCCCGGTGCAACCAAAACCATCTCCCAGTGTAACCAAAACCCCTCCTGGTACAAATCAAAACCCCCTCCTGGTACAACCAAAACCCCCCTGGTGCTACTAAAACCCCTCCCATTGCAAAGTAAAACCCCTTGTGGTTGGATTTCATTCCCACTAACTGGAGAAGCATTTGATTACCAAGTATAAATGCATGTGGCTAAAATCTCATCAGTATGCAGTCCAGATTTTAAATGGGGTGTAAATGGAGTATAAATGTCCTAAAGCTCATGAAAATCAAGAAACCTTCAGGTGTGTCCAAGCGTTCGACTGGCACTCTAACTGGGAGGAGTGTGGAGTTAAAGGGTGACTGTATGACGGAGGGCTCATATTTTGTCTGCTGTTCTGGATGCTGTACTTTAATACACATCTCGTAATTGTATTTCTATTCCAGTTAATGAAGGTGGTTAATGAAATGTGTCCGAACATAACTCGAATCTACAACATCGGCAAGAGCTACAGCGGGCAGAAGCTCTACGCCATCGAGATCTCTGACAACCCGGGAGAGCATGAGCTGGGTGAGCGTTCACATAACACCGCTAATGCAGTCATGACTTCAGTCATTTTCAACTAGAACAGATCAAACTGAGGATTTTGATTTGCTGGAGCCACGAGGCTAATGTAGCAGAGAAGCAACGGACGCTTAAGTTCACTAAAGATATGATTTAATGATATTTATTTGAATTTTGGAAGTTAAATGATTTTTCTTTAAAATGATCTATGTATCTGACTGTCTATCTATCTGTCATATATATATATATATATATATATATATATATATATATATATATATATATTGTGTATGTGTGTGTGTGTGTGCGCTTTTTATTGAGTTTTTATGACTTCAGTCTAAGTGTAAAGGATTCTAATAATGGCCACAGCAGCGTATCCAGAGCGCCACCGTCTCCCTGTAAATGAATGTTTTGTTAGGCTTTTATTAACTGAAAGTGATGCTTGACCTTTGCTGTGTACAGACATAACAACATAAAGATCTTCAGATCTTCTGCAGTGGCTATACAGCTCAGTCAGTTTACAGCCGCACTCAGTAATCGAGAACATTGCTTACACAGACGAGGAGCAGCTATTCACCAAAACATAACACATATTACAACCAGCCTAGGAGGAAAGACCACCCAGAGATGGGTCAAACTGGCAGGAAGGACTTCCCTCGTATGCAGACAGATGGTACCGGGAGCCAGTAAACTGCTGTGCCAGTCTTTCCAGCTGCTAACGATGATAAACTGAACTAAATGTCGTTACGCTGATTCAGCTCAAGCATCTGGTTTGAATATGAACTCATTAACTAGATCCTGTAACTCTAAGTAGTTATTACGTTTGGATTCCTGGGGAGTTTATTCAATTCTATACACGACAGACTTAATTCTCCTGAATCTGCGCTGACTGAATCGGCTGATATAGCGTTCACGTTTATTTTCTTTCAAATCTAATTTTAAAGTATTTTGAGCAGTTATATAACAAAATCAGGTCTAATCAAATCTGAATAACTTTCCATTAACTACATACACCGATCAGCTCACCTGCCCATTACATCAGCTCCACAGACCATATAGGAGCTACACTTACAGACTGTAGTTCATCTGATTCTCTGTATACTTTATTACTCTGTTCTTTAATGATCAGGACCCCCACAGGACCACCACAGAGCATCCACAGAGCATCCACTATTAGGGATGTGGGTGGTGGTGGTGTTAGTGTGTGTTGTGCTGGTGTGAGTGGATCAGACACAGCAGTGCTGCTGGAGGGTTTAAACACTGTGTCCACTCACTGTCCACTCTATTAGACACTCCTACTACTTGCTGGTCCACCTTGTAGATGTAAAGTCAGAGACAGTAGCTCATCTGCTGCTGCACAGTTTGTGTTCCTCTAGTCCTTCATCAGTGGACACAGGACGCCGCCCACAGGACACTGTTGTCTGGATAGTTTTGGTTGGTGGACGATTCTCAGTCCAGCAGTGACACTGATGCGTTTAAACACTCCAGCAGCAGCACTGCTGTGTCTGATCCACTCACACCAGCACAACACACACTAACACACGACCACCACATCATTGTCACTGCAGTGCTGAGAATGACCCACCTCCCTAATAGTACCTACTCTGTGGTGGTCCTTTGGGGTCCTGATCATTAAAGAACAGAGTAATAAAGTATACAGAGAATCAGATGAACTACAGTCTGTAAGTGTAGCTCCTGTGTGGTCAGTGGAGCTGATACACTGGACATTGAGTGGAGATATAAGGAGTACAAATGGTCAGTTAGTAGGTTTAGTTTTTTGGGTGTATTTTTGAAAAATGGTCTGAATGTTTTTCGGGCTGCTGTTTGGCTGAACTGTCGCTTTAAGCTCCACATCTGCAGCTACAGCTCATTATCAGCTACAGCTCAGGAGACACCAGCCGGCTGAACAAAGTGCTGGCATGACTCAGAACCCTCTCACAGCCATGACTCATCAGAAGAGCCGCACTCTCTCTGCCCTCCACCCCCTCCAGGTGAGCCGGAGTTCCGCTATACGGCGGGTTCCCATGGTAACGAGGTGCTGGGCCGGGAGCTGCTACTGTTGCTGATGCAGTTCCTGTGTCAGGAGTACCTGTCCGGCAACCCTCGGATACGACACCTGGTGGAGGAAACCCGCATCCACCTGCTGCCGTCTGTCAACCCCGATGGATACGACAAGGCAGCAGAGGCAGTAAGTAGCGCAGATTAACGTTCATGTGTTACAAAGTCAATCGCTGTAACGGTGAGAGTTGATCGCTGTAACGGTGAGAGTTGATCACTGTAACGGTCAGAGTAGATCGCTGTAATGGTGAGAGTCGTTCGCTGTAACGGTGAGAGTCGATCACTGTAACGGTGAGAGTTGATCGCTGTAATGGTGAGAGTCGTTTGCTGTAACGGTGAGAGTTGATCACTGTAACGGTGAGAGTTGATCACTGTAACGGTGAGAGTTGATCGCTGTAATGGTGAGAGTCGTTTGCTGTAACGGTGAGAGTTGATCACTGTAAAGGTGAGAGTTGATCGCTGTAACGGTGAGAGTTGATCGCTGTAACGGTGAGAGTTGATCGCTGTAACGGTGAGAGTTGATCGCTGTAACGGTGAGAGTCGATCACTGTAACGGTGAGAGTTGATCGCTGTAATGGTGAGAGTCGTTTGCTGTAACGGTGAGAGTTGATCACTGTAAAGGTGAGAGTTGATCGCTGTAACGGTGAGAGTTGATCGCTGTAACGGTGAGAGTTGATCGCTGTAACGGTGAGAGTTGATCGCTGTAACGGTGAGAGTTGATCGCTGTAAAGGTGAGAGTTGATCGCTGTAACGGTGAGAGTCGATCGCTGTAATGGTGAGAGTTGATCGCTGTAATGCTGAGAGTCGATCGCAGTAACTGTGAGAATCGATCGCTGTAATGCTGAGAGTCGATCGCAGTAACGGTGAGAGTCGATCGTTGTAACGGTGAGAGTCAATTGCTGTAATGCTGAGAGTCGATCGCAGTAACTGTGAGAGTCGATCACTGTTACGGTGAGAGTTGATCGCTGTAACGGTGAGAGTCGTTCGTTGTAACGGTGAGAGTTGATCGCTGTAACGGTGAGAGTTGATCGCTGTAACGGTGAGAGTTGATCGCTGTAACGGTGAGAGTTGATCGCTGTAACGGTGAGAGTCGATCGCTGTAATGGTGAGAGTTGATCGCTGTAATGCTGAGAGTCGATCGCAGTAACTGTGAGAATCGATCGCTGTAATGCTGAGAGTCGATCGCAGTAACGGTGAGAGTCGATCGTTGTAACGGTGAGAGTCAATTGCTGTAATGCTGAGAGTCGATCGCAGTAACTGTGAGAGTCGATCACTGTTACGGTGAGAGTTGATCGCTGTAACGGTGAGAGTCGTTCGTTGTAACGGTGAGAGTTGATCGCTGTAACGGTGAGAGTTGATCACTGTAACGGTGAGAGCTGATCGCTGTAACGGTGTGAGTCGTTCGCTGTAACGGTGAGAGTCGATCACTGTAGCGGTGAGAGTTGATCACTGTAACGGTGAGAGTTGATCGCTGTAATGGTGAGAGTCGTTCGCTGTAACGGTGAGAGTCGATCACTGTAACGGTGAGAGTTGATCGCTGTAACGGTGAGAGTCGTTCGCTGTAACGGTGAGAGTTGATCGCTGTAAAGGTGAGAGTTGATCGCTGTAATGGTGAGAGTCGTTTGCTGTAACGGTGAGAGTTGATCGCTGTAACGGTGAGAGTCGTTCGCTGTAACGGTGAGAGTCAATTGCTGTAATGCTGAGAGTCGATCGCAGTAACTGTGAGAGTCGATCACTGTTACGGTGAGAGTTGATCGCTGTAACAGTGAGAGTCGTTTGCTGTAACGGTGAGAGTTGATCACTGTAACGGTGAGAGTTGATCACTGTAACGGTGAGAGTTGATCACTGTAACGGTGAGAGTTGATCGCTGTAATGGTGAGAGTCGTTTGCTGTAACGGTGAGAGTTGATCACTGTAAAGGTGAGAGTTGATCGCTGTAACGGTGAGAGTTGATCGCTGTAACGGTGAGAGTTGATCGCTGTAACGGTGAGAGTTGATCGCTGTAAAGGTGAGAGTTGATCGCTGTAACGGTGAGAGTCGATCACTGTAACGGTGAGAGTTGATCGCTGTAATGGTGAGAGTCGTTTGCTGTAACGGTGAGAGTTGATCACTGTAAAGGTGAGAGTTGATCGCTGTAACGGTGAGAGTTGATCGCTGTAACGGTGAGAGTTGATCGCTGTAACGGTGAGAGTTGATCGCTGTAACGGTGAGAGTTGATCGCTGTAAAGGTGAGAGTTGATCGCTGTAACGGTGAGAGTCGATCGCTGTAATGGTGAGAGTTGATCGCTGTAATGCTGAGAGTCGATCGCAGTAACTGTGAGAATCGATCGCTGTAATGCTGAGAGTCGATCGCAGTAACGGTGAGAGTCGATCATTGTAACGGTGAGAGTCAATTGCTGTAATGCTGAGAGTCGATCGCAGTAACTGTGAGAGTCGATCACTGTTACGGTGAGAGTTGATCGCTGTAACGGTGAGAGTCGTTCGTTGTAACGGTGAGAGTTGATCGCTGTAACGGTGAGAGTTGATCGCTGTAACGGTGAGAGTTGATCGCTGTAACGGTGAGAGTTGATCGCTGTAACGGTGAGAGTCGATCGCTGTAATGGTGAGAGTTGATCGCTGTAATGCTGAGAGTCGATCGCAGTAACTGTGAGAATCGATCGCTGTAATGCTGAGAGTCGATCGCAGTAACGGTGAGAGTCGATCGTTGTACCGGTGAGAGTCAATTGCTGTAATGCTGAGAGTCGATCGCAGTAACTGTGAGAGTCGATCACTGTTACGGTGAGAGTTGATCGCTGTAACGGTGAGAGTCGTTCGTTGTAACGGTGAGAGTTGATCGCTGTAACGGTGAGAGTTGATCACTGTAACGGTGAGAGCTGATCGCTGTAACGGTGTGAGTCGTTCGCTGTAACGGTGAGAGTCGATCACTGTAGCGGTGAGAGTTGATCACTGTAACGGTGAGAGTTGATCGCTGTAATGGTGAGAGTCGTTTGCTGTAACGGTGAGAGTCGATCACTGTAACGGTGAGAGTTGATCGCTGTAACGGTGAGAGTCGTTCGCTGTAACGGTGAGAGTTGATCGCTGTAAAGGTGAGAGTTGATCGCTGTAATGGTGAGAGTCGTTTGCTGTAACGGTGAGAGTTGATCGCTGTAACGGTGAGAGTCGTTCGCTGTAACGGTGAGAGTCAATTGCTGTAATGCTGAGAGTCGATCGCAGTAACTGTGAGAGTCGATCACTGTTACGGTGAGAGTTGATCGCTGTAACAGTGAGAGTCGTTCGTTGTAACGGTGAGAGTCGAACGCTGTAACGGTGAGAGTCGAACGCTGTAACGGTGAGAGTCAATCGCTGTAATGGTGAGAGTCGTTCGCTGTAACGGTGCGAGTCGTTCGTTGTTACGGTGAGAGTCGATCGCTGTAATGGTGAGAATCGATCGCTGTAATGGTGAGAATCGATCGCTGTAACGTGAGAGTCGATCGCTGTAACGGTGAGAGTCGTTCGCTGTTACGGTGAGAGTCGATCACTGTAACGGTGAGAGTCGTTCGCTGTAATGGTGAGTGTTGATCGCTGTAACGGTGAGAGTCAAACGCTGTAACTGTGAGAGTCGATCGCAGTAACTGTGAGAATCGATCGCTGTAACGTGAGAGTCGATCGCTGTAACGGTGAGAGTCGATCGCTGTAACAGTGAGAGTCGATCGCAGTAATGGTGAGAGTCGATCGCTGTTACGGTGAGAGTCGATCGCTGTAATGGTGAGAATTGATCGCTGTAATGGTGAGAATCGATCGCTGTAACGTGAGAGTCGATCGCTGTAACGGTGAGAGTCGTTCGCTGTTACGGTGAGAGTCGATCGCTGTAATGGTGAGAGTCGTTCGCTGTAACGGTGCGAGTCGTTCGCTGTAACGGTGAGAGTCGTTCGCTGTAGCGGTGAGACTTGTTCACTGTAACGGTGAGGATCGATCGCTGTAGCGGTGAGAGTTCAATAAGCTAAATACCAAAGAAAAGCAAAGGCTAATCTTTAGAAACTGCACAGGTAGAGGCAGTCTCGGACTGAGGCAGTCTCTGACTGAGTCTGTGTAAATAGTGGGAGTGAACTGAAACAGTCCCCTCCTATCTTAATGCTGGTACATCTGCACAGCACAGTGATGTAATTGAGGGTGTTGCAGTTGGCACAAATGGACAGGAGAGCTGGTTGGTGATAGGTGAGGGGAAGGGCCTGATGGTTAGTCTTCCAACAGCGTTCTGCAGGGTGGGAGAACTGTCATTATCTCAGATAGAGTGAAAAAGAGTCAGAAAGAGAGGAAGTTCATCTCAGGACTATGACTGTAGAGAATATGACTGAAATAAACAGATAAAAACTATTTCAGAATGTAGCTGGTGATTCAGGCAGATCTGATTATAAACAGCATGAACTAAAAGGAGAGAACCATAAGATAACATAGACATGAGACCACCCTGAGACACCGGGACCCCCCACTCCACCGTCCACTTGTGTGGTTGTGTGAAGTGGTGGGACAACAGCACCAACATCTCAGTAATCACCAGAAGCTAAATCAATGGCCAGAGTTAATGACTGTAAGGGTCAGAGTTGAGCACTGTAATGGTTAAAGTTGAGCACTGTAATGGTCAGAATTGATCTCTGTAATGGTCAGAGCTGAACACTGTAATGGTCAGAATTGATCTCTGTAATGGTCAGAGCTGATCACTGTAAGGGTCAGAGTTGATAACTAATAGTCAGAGTTGGTCACTGTAATGGTCAGAGTTGATGACTGTAATGGTCAGAGTTGATCACTGTAATGGTCAGAGTTGATGACTGTAATGGTCAGAGTTGATGACTGTAAGAGTCAGAGTTGATCACTGTAATAGTCAGAGTTGGTCACTGTAATGGTCAGAGTTGATGACTGTAATGGTCAGAGTTGATCACTGTAATAGTCAGAGTTGATCACTTTAATGGTCAGAGTTGATCACTGTAAGGGTCAGAGTTGATCACTGTAATGGTCAGAGTTGATGACTGTAATGGTCAGAGTTGGTCACTGTAATGTCAGAGTTGATCACTGTAATAGTCAGAGTTGATCACTGTAATAGTCAGAGTTGGTCACTGTAATGTCAGAGTTGATCACTGTAATGGTCAGAGTTGGTCACTGTAATGTCAGAGTTGATCACTGTGATGGTCAGAGTTGATCATCACAGAACCTCTCTCTGTTTATGTTCCAGCTGCTGATCTTAGATCTGCAGATACCGACCTTCTGTAAAAAACTCCTTTAGTAACATACAGAGAACCTGGAGAGACTCTTTCAGCTCTTCTGCTTCTAAACTTCTAAAGCTCAGTTCAGCTTTTTTTAGACAGTCCAGCTCAGAGTCACTTTTACTACACATCTTTCTGTAACTCAGCGCCTCATTAAACTCTATTCTTGTATCTATAAATCTGATCTGTGTGTCTGTAAAGCACTATTGTCAAGTATATGCGCATCAGGTGTTTATTAAGAAAAAGCCTTTGAATCAGATTCCAGAACCACAGTTATTTCTTATATAACTGCTATTTTGATAATGACGTGCACACACACACACTGTCACACACACACACACACACACACACACACACACACACACACACACACACACACTGTCACACACTGGCCCTCGCACTTAGCTGACCTACTTTATTGCATCAGATGGAGGAGCGCTCCTCGGGGAGCTTGTGAGAAGTGTAAGAGGTTGTAAGATTAGATTAGTTTCTCTCCTTTTTCATTGCAGAGAAACATGCTCGGCTTCATACCTCAAAATAACTCAGTCCAGCAGGAACTCGCAGCTCCCTCTGATCAGCCTGTGAGCGAGAGAAAGAGGCGAAGGAGGAATGAAGAATGGAAAATATGCTGGCTGGTGGCCAATTATCTTATCAGAAGGAGCTTCAGGGTCCGGCTCGGGCTGATGCACTGTCACTGCTGCCCGACCGCCTCAGCTGTGAGGAGGAGAAGAGTGGCCGTCCGTTTCAGTCCCGGGCTAATGAGAACCGTTTGTACTGTCCAGCGTTTGTGCGACGCTCGTGTGTAGAACTGTGCATGTTAAAAGTTGGCAGAAGCAAAACTGATGCAACCAATTTGCAACACTAAAACAATAAGCTGCTTTAAAGGTGCCACAGAATGTAAAACTGCCTTCCTGTTCTTCTACAAACGAGTGAAAAACCCTCTGAAGTGCAGAATATCATCCAGTCATTCAGGCAGTCCAGGAAAATCTCTGCTTGTAAAGAAAAACTATGAAAACGTTTGAGCACTCAGGCGATGAAGATGATGTGACCACACAGGCTCAGGAACACTTTGACTCCTGTTAGTTTGTTTGTCGCTGCGTCCACTGAACTACACACAATGGTCAGTCATGTATTAACAATGTCCAGAAACACTGCTGACCTTTCTGGACTCCAGCTCACCTGAAATAGACTGAAGTGTAATCCAGAATGTTACCTGGATAAAGTTTAACAGCTGGTTCTATATTTGGTGCACTGGTCCAGTATTTGGTACAGTGATAATGTATTTGGTATAGTAATAATGTATTGGGTATAGTGATAATGTATTTAGTATAGTGATAATGTATTTGGTATAGTGGTAATGTATTTAGTATAGTGATAATGAATTTGGTATAGTAATAATGTATTTGGTATAGTGATACTGTATTTAGTATAGTGATAATGTGTTTGGTACAGTGATGATGTATTTGGTACAGTGATAATGTATTTAGTATAGTGATAATGTATTTGGTATAGTGGTAATGTATTTAGTATAGTGATAATGAATTTGGTATAGTAATAATGTATTTGGTATAGTGATAATGTATTTAGTATAGTGATAATGTGTTTGGTACAGTGATGATGTATTTGGTATAGTGATAATGTATTTGATATAGTGATAATGTATTTGGTATAGTGGTAATGTATTTAGTATAGTGATAATGAATTTGGTATAGTAATAATGTATTTGGTATAGTGATAATGTATTTAGTATAGTAATAATGTGTTTGGTACAGTGATGTATTTGGTACAGTGATAATATATTTAGTATAGTGATAATGTATTTGGTATAGTGATAATGTATTTGGTACAGTGATAATGTATCTGGTATAGTGATAATGTATTTGGTATAGTCATAATGTACTTGGTACAGTGATACTGTATTTGGTACAGTCATAATGTATTTGGTATAGTGATAATGTATTTGGTATAGTGATAATGTATTTGGTACAGTGATAATGTATCTGGTATAGTGATAATGTATCTGGTATAGTGATAATGTACTTGGTACAGTGATACTGTATTTGGTACAGTCATAATGTATTTGGTATAGTGATAATGTATTTGGTATAGTGATAATGTATTTGATACAGTGATAATGTATCTGGTATAGTGATAATGTATCTGGTATAGTGATAATGTATTTGGTATAGTGATAATGTATTTGGTACAGTGATAATGTATCTGGTATAGTGATAATGTATTTGGTATAGTGATAATGTACTTGGTACAGTGATACTGTATTTGGTACAGTCATAATGTATTTGGTATAGTGATAATGTATTTGGTATAGTGATAATGTATTTGGTACAGTGATAATGTATCTGGTATAGTGATAATGTATTTGGTATAGTCATAATGTACTTGGTACAGTGATACTGTATTTGGTACAGTCATAATGTATTTGGTATAGTGATAATGTATTTGGTATAGTGATAATGTATTTGATACAGTGATAATGTATCTGGTATAGTGATAATGTATCTGGTATAGTGATAATGTATTTGGTATAGTGATAATGTATTTGGTACAGTGATAATGTATCTGGTATAGTGATAATGTATTTGGTATAGTGATAATGTATTTGGTACAGTGATACTGTATTTGGTACAGTGATAATGTATCTGGTATAGTGATAATGTATCTGGTATAGTGATAATGTATTTGGTACATTGATAATATATTTGGTATAGTGATAATGTATTTGGTATAGTGATAATGTATTTGATACAGTGATAATGTATCTGGTATAGTGATAATGTATCTGGTATAGTGATAATGTATTTGGTATAGTGATAATGTATTTGGTACAGTGATAATGTATCTGGTATAGTGATAATGTATTTGGTATAGTGATAATGTATTTGGTACAGTGATAATGTATTTGGATTTGTGTCTGAAGCCATGAATCTTCCTTGCTGTTCTCAGGGTTCTGAATTGAGCGGTTGGTCTCTGGGTCGATGGAGCCAGGACGGTTTGGACATCCATCATAACTTCCCTGATCTCAACGCCATCCTCTGGGAAGCAGAGGCCCGAAAGTGGGTCCCACGAAAATTCCAGAATCATCACATAACCGTCCCAGAGTGGTACCAGTCCAAAAACGCCTCGGTATGTCAGCGCTGAACAGTCTCACAATCTCAGTCATTCCCTAGACACACTGTAAAAATCCAGCAGTATGCAGGAGATCACTGACTGCTCAGTAGTTCAGTATGATTAGAATTCTTTGCGTGTGATTTTATGTATGTTTACATCCACACAACAGCGTTCAGAACTATTATTAAATTATTAACCATGTTAATCTATCTGTCAGTCGAACATTCACCGTAGTGGAATATATACACAAACCATTTGAAATGCAGTCCATACTTAATTAAATATAATTTCAGTTGATCATGACTTTCAGTAAGTGTTACATCAGTAATCAGATACTGGGTGTTTCGCCGCTCCCTAGTGTGTGTTTACTAGTGTGTGTGGGTGTCTCACTGTCCCCTAGTATGTGTGTGTTCACCAGTGTGTGTGTATGTGGGTGTTTCACTGCCCCCTAGTGTGTGTGTGTATGTGGATGTTTCACTGCCCCCTAGTGTGTGTGTGTATGTGGATGTTTCACTGCCCCCTAGTGTGTGTGTTTATGAGGATGTTTCACTGCCCTCTAGTGTGTGGGTGTATGTGGGTGTTTCACTGCCCCCTAGTGTGTGTGTGTATGTGGGTGTTTTACTCCCTCCTAGTGTGTGTATGTATGTGGGTGTTTCACTGCCCCCTAGTGTGTGTATGTATGTGGGTGTTTCACTGCCCCCTAGTGTGTGTGTGTATGTGGGTGTTTCACTGCCCCCTAGTGTGTGTGTGTATGTGGATGTTTCACTGCCCTCTAGTGTGTGTATGTATGTGGATGTTTCACTGCCCCCTAGTGTGTGTGTGTATGTGGGTGTTTCACTGCCCCCTAGTGTGTGTGGGTATGTGGATGTTTCACTGCCCCCTAGTGTGTGTATGTATGTGGATGTTTCACTGCCCTCTAGTGTGTGTATGTATGTGGATGTTTCACTGCCCCCTAGTGTGTGTGTGTATGTGGATGTTTCACTGCCCCCTAGTGTGTGTGGGTATGTGGATGTTTCACTGCCCCCTAGTGTGTGTGTGTATGTGGATGTTTCACTGCCCCCTAGTGTGTGTGGGTATGTGGATGTTTCACTGGCCCCTAGTGTGTATGTGTATGTGGGTGTTTCACTGCCCCACAGTGTGTGTTTACTAGTGTGTGTGTTTGTGTATGTAGGTGTTTCACTCCCCTCTTGTGTGTATGTTTACTAGTGTACTAGTGTACTAGTTTCACTGGCCCCCTTTGTGTGTGTGTGTTCACTAGAGTGTGTGTATGTGGGTGTTTCACTGCCCCCCTTTGTGTGTGTGTTCACTAGAGTGTGTGTATGTGGGTGTTTCACTCCCCTCATGTGTGTGTGTTTACTAGTGTATGTGTGTATGTGGGTGTTTCACTGCCCCCCTTTGTGTGTGTGTGTTCACTAGAGTGTGTGTATGTGGGTGTTTCACTGCCCCCCTTTGTGTGTGTGTTCACTAGAGTGTGTGTATGTGGGTGTTTCACTGCCCCCTTGTGTGTGTGTTCACTAGAGTGTGTGTATGTGGGTGTTTCACTGCCCCCTTGTGTGTGTGTTCACTGGTGTGTGTATGTACAGTTTTCACTGCACCCTTGTATGTGTGTTCACTAGCGTGTGAACCAAAAGGAATGTCAAGCAGAAATCCAAGAAATGTGTCAGATACACTGTGGTATGACGTGTTCGAACTCCGGAATGAGCCACATAGAAGATCTGCTTTTTTATGAACGCCTCGTTGTCTGTACAGGTAACGTGATATTTTTGATGCAGAGAACATCTCACAGCTCCAACAGAGGAGCTCTAACAGAGGAGCTCTAACAGAGGAGCTGTAACAGAGGAACTGTAACAGAGGAGCTCTAACAGAGGAGCTGTTAACAGAGGAGCTGTAACAGAGGAACTGTAACAGAGGAGCTCTAACAGAGGAGCTGTAACAGAGGAGCTGTAACAGAGGAGCTGTAACAGAGGAGCTCCAAGACAGGAGCTCTAAGTGTTAATCTATATAATTGCATCTATTTACAGCAGCAATGTTCACAAATAGAACAGCCTGTATTTGTATGGGGGGTGGGGGTGAGGGGCAGGGGGTGATGCTCATGCGTACATTCGCTTCTATTTCGAGCATTGATGTTCATGTAGCATGTTCTGCGCTTGCTAATCTAAGAAATGCGTCTTGCAGCTTCTATAACGAGAGCTCTGTGGCAGAAGCTGCGACAGCAGTCAGCACTAACGGTGACTCACATGTTCAGAAATAACCCTGACAGCAGCACAGATGCTGGAGCAGCACGCACCCCACTGCATGATCTCTCGAGTACTTGAACACTCATTAGGCATTCAGAGTTCAGTACTCAGATCAGTGTTCAGGTATCTGTTAGGTTGCATCATGAAAAAGCAGAGAAAATGAAGACTTTCATTCCAAAATGCTGTGGTTTTATGGGGCTCGTGTGGCATAATTGTTAAGGCCAAAGTTCTCGGTGCGGCCACTCGGTGCTGAGCAGTGCTGGACAATATTTGGTCAAGGTAGATGTACACAGTGGAGTCACGTTATTATAACCCCAGCCAATATCCAGGGTGACCGCTGTCTGCAGCACAACAGCAGCTGGACGGGCTGGGAGACTCAGTAAGGTGCTGGTAGGTGGTCACAGGTGTCTGGAGCCCTTCTGACTGTAGTGCATCCCACAGCTGCGGAAGGGAGCGTGGGGGAGGATCCATAGAGCCAACACCACCATCCAGGTGGTCCCAAAGATGCTCAGCTGGGTTTCAGGGTAGTACTTGGAAGTCTGGGTCAGCTCTTCCATCCAATGTGGGACATTTCTAGTCGTGTGACGTGGAGCATCGTCTTGCTGGAAGATTCCATCCACCCCAGAGAAGACAATCAGCATGTATGGTGTACGTGATCTGCAAAGATGGATTCAGACCCAAATCGGTTGAGAGTGTCTTCCACATAGAGGTGTGGGTCTAGAGTGGGTCCCAGACCAGAACGCTGACACCTACAACATGCTGCCGTCCAACATAGGAAGTGGTCATAATAATGTGACTGGAATGTGTAGTAAGACTCTATAGGAACACTGCGTGTGAAGTATTCGTCCTGTAAGCTGTTCAGAGATGACAGATGCACTACAGCATCATGTGTTCATACATACATACATTTTATCATAATATACCTTTTTGTTCATATATAGTATATAGTAGAAACTCCAAAAACATTACATGATGTGAAGTGGAAGTATATTAAATAACAACAACGAAGCTTCTGAATCCCTGTTTCCCGTCACTGCGTGTGTGTAAGTGTGTGCGATTGGAAATAAATGCCTCCAGCAGTGTTCGGGCTGTCAGCCTGCGCAGCTTCCCTCTATTCCCTAATTATGGCTGCCACACTAATACAAATACACACTGTGGGGAGTTAAGAGTTTCTCCACTGAAGCTTCTCCTCACAGGTTTATCATTTTAGCTGCTACGAGCAGCCCACTGTCCTCAACAGCGCTTCATTCTCAGCTTAACCTTTACAGTCTTTCTAATAAACAGAGAGAGACAGTAGGAGCTTATACTCATTGTTAGTGTCACAGCATCTCGTTAACGTTTATCTTATTACACCTAAAGTACAAGGTAGGCGTTTCTAATAAAGTGGTAGTGGAAAGTTGGTATTTCTATAAAAGTATCCAGTTAGTGGAATGACAAAGAAGGTGTTTCTATTAAAGTGGCCAGTTAGTAGATGTACAAGGTAGGTGTTTCTAATAAAGTGGCCAGCTTGTGGAAGTACAAGGTAGGTGTTTCTAATAAAGTGACCAGTTAGTGAGAGTACACGATGGGTGTTTCTAATAAAGTGGCCTGTTAGTGGAAGCACAAGATAGGTGTTTCTAATATAGTGGCCAGTTAGTGTTTCTGTGATTACACTTAGACACTAGACTTCCCCACATCATGCTTTATCTCCTCTGGTTGCTGGGTGTAGGTTGCCATGGAGACACGTGCCTTGCTGGGATGGATGGAGAAGATTCCCTTTGTGTTGGGAGGTAACCTACAAGGTGGAGAGCTGGTGGTGACCTTTCCATATGACCGCACCAGACCCCATGGGGTCACGAGGGAGGCCACGCCCACTCCAGATGACCATGTGTTCCGCTGGCTGGCGTTTTCGTACGCGTCTACTCACAGGCTGATGACGGATGCCGGACGCAGGGCGTGTCACACGCAGGACTTTGCAAAAGAGGACGGCACCATTAACGGAGCATCCTGGCACACTGCCGCAGGAAGTTAGTGGCCTTATCTAATGATTATTATCTAATGATTATTATCTAATGATTATTATAGAATTATTTTTTCTGTAAAACATATTTAGTGATCAGTCCCATCTGTGGGCTAAGGCCCCCTACAGTTCCTTTAGTGTACTGCAGTTTGTCAGATGGATGTGTATCATATGAATATTATAGAGTGTTATGTGCTTTAGTTTTGAAACAGCATCATGTCAATTTTGGACTGTAAGTTTGGAACTGAGCTGATTGATCCTGATTTATTTATTTATTTATTTATTTATTTATTTATATTGCACAATAACAAGTATGAAACACATCTCCGTCTCTGGAGTGTTCTCCATCCTTGTTTCAATTTATCATTCCCTATTCCTTTATATAAGCAATTAGTGAAAGTAAAAAACACTTAAAAGAAAGTTATACTCAAATACACTTAGATATAAAATATCAGAGGTTTACGATTTCACGATTGAAAAATCTTAGATTTTATCAAAGTTTGTTCTCTTATGGATTTTTCTAATCAGGGTTCAGGAAATACCGTCACAATATGACAATATGCTTAGATTTTTAAATTACATATTTCAGAGTTTTCAGTAAGCAGTAGTTAAAGCTTTTTAAAGTTACAGATTAAGTAAGTATATAATGTATACCGTATTTGTTACACAAATAGCTTTTGTATAAATTCATTTAATTTAACCTCATAAACCAATTTTGAATTTGAGTTATGTAGAACTTCACCTCTTAACACACCAGTAATGGTACTTGAGCAGTAGACAATATATAGTACACTCATAAAAAAGCTCTGAACAAAGAATAAACCTCTAGAAATATTTAAACTCTAGTGGGCCCACGTTCTTACACACTCAAAGACCTAAACTAAGTAAATAAAAGGAAAAGCGTTGCAGGCCTGAGTCGGAGCTGGGGAACGTAGAGACCCAAAACTTAAACGGTCGCTTCAAAAATTTTAATCAAATATTAAATCAGTACCTTGGTTTTCCTTGAGATGATTGTCTGAAGAGTAGAATGAGTTCTTCTTTTGGAGCATGGTTCCTCTCGAAGTTCTTCCTCTTGATTTGAGGGAGTTCGTTACTGCCACTGTTGCCCCTGGCGACGCTCATTGGAGGTTGGACTTGGATTTTTCTGCAAAGCTGCTTTGTGACAATGTCTGTTGTGAACCATCTAGTGGACTAAAAAGACTAGTAGTATAAAGATTCATTCATATTTGCAGTTCATATAAGAAAATATCGGTACTTGGATTCATATCATGCTGTACTGATTTTTCTCTCTAAAGTAAAAGTCTACAGTGTTTGTAGCCCAAAGGCAGCACTTGGTTCATCACCGTAGCGATGGGTTTTCTCTCCACCGACTTCTTTTAGCGAATTTTAAAGATCCTGCATGGAAAAACCTGAGATTTAATAAACACACAATTACCGCTAAATATAGACACCCTCACGTACTGACCCTAACACCTCCTCACAGCCTGGTCAGAACAGGCTAGAGAGCTAAGTACACCTCCTGTGTCTCTCAGTCTGATGATGCTCCTCTCAAAGTCTGTTAACTGGACAGAATATCTTTGAGTGAGTTGTAGAGGCAGCACGTCCAGCATATCCCTCGCCAAGAGGTACACAACCCTACAGTAGCTTCTGAGAGCCGCTATATAAGCCAGCAGGAGAAACAGTCCCACATTAATATCTGGGAGTCTCATTTTTAGTTGATGAGTGTGTTTTTGCCACCTATTGTTTAGCAGGATATTAATATTTCAGGTTTTGAAGCCTTAAAATCACACAAAAACTCTGTTTACGGCTGTAGCTCAGGCTTTTGGAGCCGCTTGTTTGTGTTTACGATCCCTCAGTGCTTCTGGATATTTACTAGAGGTCTCTGATTTACTCTGAGGGTCTTCGCTCTCAGTGGCGCTTACTGAAGTCATGCGGTGGAGATCCGCACACACATTGCTGGGTTTGTCTGGGAATAAGCGGCGCTGCTGTTTGAGGTTTATGTGGTCGATCTGTTGTGATGCTCTGTGAGGATGAGTGACGGATGGGAAAGCTTTGTGTTGTGTTGTTTGGCAGGTATGAATGATTTCAGCTACCTCCACACCAACTGCTTCGAGCTGTCCATGTACGTGGGCTGTGATAAGTTCCCCCATGAGAGCGAACTGCCGGAAGAGTGGGAGAACAACCGCGAGTCGCTGATTGTTTTTATGGAACAGGTACAAAACACACACACACACACACACACACACACACACACACACACAGATATTTAAACTTTAGATGTATTATATATATATATATATATATATATATATATATATATATATATATATATATATATATATATATATATATATATATATATATATATATATTAGTTCTTCATCAGCGGCCTGTGAGCACTGATGAAGAACTAGAGAAACACAAACTGTGTAGCAGCAGATGAGCTACTGTCTCTGACTTTACATCTACAAGGTGGACCAGCAAGTAGTAGGAGTGTCTAATAGAGTGGACAGTGAGTGGACACAGTGTGTAGACACTCCAGCAGCACGATTCACTCACACAAGCACAACACACTAACACACCACCACGTCAGTGTCACTGTAGTGCTGAGAATAAGCCACCTCCCTAATAGTACCTGCTCTGTGGTGGTCCTGTGGGGGTCCTGATCATTAAAGAACAGAGTAATAAAGCATACAGAGAATCAGATGAAGTACAGTCTGTAAATGTAGCTCCTATATGGTCAGTGGAGCTGATAATAAAGTGGCTGGTGTGTGTGTGTGTGTGTGTGTGTGTGTGTGTGTGTGTGTGTGTGTGTGTGTGTGTGTGTTTATATATATCTCAAGACTAAACCGAGTGGATCTGATCCCAGTTAATTGAGTTAATTGAAAACTTTTGAGACAATTTTGACCTAATAAGTCAAAACAGGTCATTCAATTAAAATATTCAACATTTTGAAGACAGTAAGTCAATATTTTGTACGTCAAATCTGAGAGGAGTTAAAAATTTAAAAAACAATCATTATTTCGCTACGAGTACAAATTTATCATTTTTAAAGAAAATAAGCAGTTATTTTAACACATGTCAACATTTTGAAGAAAATGAGTCATTATATTGACAAAATTCAAAACTTTAGATTAAATAAGTCTAATGTTTTACACATTATACCATATTAATAATAAAAACATCCTTTTTGGTCTAATAATTCAACATTTTAAGACAAAGTGATTCACTGCTATGAAAAAGTCAAATCATCATTTTGTTTTATGTCAAAAGTTATTTTTATTCTTTTTATTATTATTATTAGTCATTTTAATCATACTAATATATAATAAAAGTCTTTAAAAACCTTTATTAAAAAATGAGTTGACATTTTTGACATAAATAAAAATATAAGGAAACATAAGTCACTGATTTGACATAAGTGCAAGTTTGCACCACAAAGAAGGTCATTCTTTTGTAAACATTGTATGTAAAGATTTTAAGAAAATAGCTAATTATTTTGAGATACTACAGAAACCAGCAGTCTAAGTGAACTGGTGTTCCTGTGTAGCTTCTTAAGGTTCATAAAGTCTGAAGTGCAGAACATATGGACTGAATGTACACTGTAGACTGTAAATGACTTATAAAATAACAGCACTAACTCTGAAACTCTGTGGGTTCTGTGGTAAATATAACACACAGATTTCAGTTACACTTATATCCAGCGTGGACCGTCTGTTTGCCTTGATTACATGGTTAATGACCATCGAGCTGTAGATTTAAAGCCCTTACACTCAGTAACATGTACACCGTATTAACTCCAGAGCTGTGGAGGAGCCTTCTGAGGAGACGCCGGGCGTGTGGGATACTCTGCAATATTGAATTACAAGCTGAATGACATTTACTCCTACACTCCATACGCTCACACGTCTGTATGAGCTCTTCCAATGCAAACATCCGGACGGCGGGTTCTGAATCTGCAGGTTGGGAAAATATCAGCTGAGTGGGAGAGCTGTGACCGCAGTGGGCCAAGGAGGCTGGACGCTGGTGTGTGTGGCAGTGACGAGAGGCTTGAGACGTGTAGCATGAGAGTGTGTGGGCTTTGAAAGCATCACCGCTCTCAAGTTAACATGTCTTAATCACTTCAGCTGTGATTAATGAGCTCGCTGAGCCGAAATCAGTTAACATGCAGCTGAAGAGATTCGGTTTTGGCCTGAATAAATTTATTCTAATCTAAACTTCAGAGCTTTTTAGTTTAGTTTTTTTTGGTGTGTTTTTTTTTGGTTGGCAGGTCCATCGTGGCATTAAAGGTGTGGTCAGGGACCTGCAGGGACGAGGAATAGCGAACGCCATCATCTCTGTGGAGGGCATCAACCATGACATTCGCACAGGTACTCCAGCACCACTCAGGTTATTTACAGTATTTAAGTAGAACATCAGGCTGCTTCAGATCTTAGAACATCTACAGGTGTTTCTGTCCATCCGTCCACTGGGAGAGGACGGGTTGAAATTCGTATTGATGTTTTTTGTGATTGTCAAAGTGGGTCCTGATCTGAGAACACAGTGATAACTAGAGAAGTGGATGGTTGTGCAGCTTAAACAGTGTGAGGAACATGGGATGAATAAATGACAAATAGAGGAGTGAGGGTCAGTATATCTGTGGATTAAAGTTTAGAGTTTGGGGATCTGCTCTGAGTGAGTACAGGCTGTAGGTTAATTGAAACCATGAGGTTTGGTTGTGACCGAAAATGAATGGGACCCTTTGGGAGAAATGAGGGATTAATAAATGACAAATAGAGGAGTGCGAGTTAGTGTGTCTTTGGATTAAAATTTGGGGATCTTCTGGAAATTCCAGGAATAATCTGTTGTCATCCGGGATCCATGTATCTGATGAAAAAAGCTCTGTACAAATCGGACCGGACACTCTAGAGCCGGAACGGAGTTCATACTACAGGATTAGTTATGCGGCAGAAAACAAAACAAACAATAACAAAATAGTTCTCTGCAATTTACAACCATAATAATAATATTATCACGTATAATAAAACTTAGGACTATCATATAGTTATCAGTCTTACTTCTGTAAGGAATTTTATGTGAATTATTTTGTATCTTCTACACTGTATGGGCAAAAGTGTTGGGACACCTACAGGATCTATTATGACGTTCTATTTCTGGGGAAATATTTGCCTGGAAGAGTGTTTGTGAGGTCAGACACTGACGTTGGACAAGAAGCCCATAGTCTCTGTACTAGATCATCCCCAAGTTGTAGGATCTGGTTCAGGTCAGGGCTCTGTATGGGTCAGTCAAGTTCTTCCACAACAAAACTCTGCCTGTATGGACCTTCCCTAGACATGAACTGAGGGTTCTCAGCCACCCCTGAAAAACACCCCCATAGCATCATCATTCCTCCTTCACCAAACTTTACAGGCACAGTGCAGCCAGGCAGGTACCGTTCTCCTGGTGTTCTCCAAATCCAGACTTGTCCATCAGACAGATAGAGAAGTGTCATTGATCACTCCAATAAATTATTCAGAAGCTACTATGAATTTAGTGTCCAGTATAAATTATTCAGCATCTACTATAATTTATTTTATCTACTATGAATTATTCAGTATCTATCAATTTTTTTGTATCTACAATGAATTTAGAATCCAGTAGAAATACTTCAGCATCTACTATAAATTTTGTGTCTAATATGAATTATTCAGTACCCATCAATTATTTAGTATCTACTATACATTTAGTATCTACTATCAATTATTTAGTATCTACCATAAATTTAATATGTACTATAAATGATTTAGCATCTACTATAAATGATTTAATTTCTACTATATATTTAGTATCTGCAATAAGTTATTCAGTATCTAATATAAATTATTCTGTATCTAATATAAATTTAGAGCCTACTATGAATTATTTAGTTTCTACTATGAATTATTCAGCATTTATCATAAATTATTCAGCATCTACTATACATTATTTAGTGGATACTTTAACTTTAGTATCTACTTTACATTATTTAGTGTCTACTGCCATTTATTTAGCTGTATTTGATATCTATAATTTTTTAACTACTGTAAATTATTCATTTATTAAAAGAAAAATCACAGTTAATTGTTTAGTGACTACTACAAATCAAATGTAAACCCACACACAGACCCTGTTTAAGGGGTTAAATAGTGTAATATATTATGCTGAGGTCTTTGGAATAGAGCTCTTACAGGTGTTACACCTGGAGAGTTTTGCAGTAAAACAGCTCTTTTTTGCTTTTTATGCTTGTTATAGTTTATGATTTAATAATTTCCTTTTTTTGCATTGAATCATTCATGTCGTTTCTTCATATTAACAGCATGTGGGAACATTTTGACATGATTTATTTTTAAAAAATTTGTCATGTTTGGCATGAAACGTCAATTTTGCGTTTTGTATCCACTATAAATTATTTAGTATCTACTAAAAATTATTCAGTATTTATTATGAATTGTTCAGCACCTACTATAAATATAGTATCAACTATACATTATTTATTATCTACAATAAATAAAGTATTATCTACTGTATATTATTTAGTATCTACTTAAATTATTCAGTATTTACTATCAATTGTTCCGCATTTACTGTAAGTCTACAATACATTATTTATTATCTACTAGAAATTATTCAGTGTCTATTGTCAAATATTTAGCTTGATTTAGTATATAAAAACTTTAAGTCTAATTTATTAACTACAATTATTTACTTCCTACCACAAAGGAAGTGTAGACCCGCATACAGACCCTGTTTAAGGGGTTAAATAGTTTCTAGAATGTGTGAATGAGTGTAATATATTATGCTGAGGTCTATGGAACAGAGCTCTTACAGGTGTTACACCTGGAGAGTATTGCTGTAAAACAGTAGCTCTTTTTTCATTATCATGCTTTCCAAAACCACATGTGTTATTTAATATAATTCCTCTCATGCTTATTTATCGGTACCCGGATGTCATGATTTAAAGATGTAATTTTGTGTGTTTGTGCTCAGGCATTAATGTAATGACTCCATATTAACAGCTTGTGGGGACATTTTGATGTGATTTAAGAAGTTTTGCATGAAAAATGCTAAGGTTGTGCTCCTCGTCTGAGCCTGGCATGGCAAGCTTTTCAGCAAAACCATTTCAGGTGGCTATCTTTTCACTTGAGCTGCTCCAAATGACGGTGTTTAACTTCTAAAGAGACAATGTGCCCAGTGAACACCGGATTCCTTTAGAGAGTGACAGATGAAAGAGCCATGCTTCCCTTTTATGGTGAACGTTAAAGAGGAACTGGCCTTTTTTCATGCAGAAATGACATACAGAGAGACGTAGGAGGCACCACTGGCTTCACCTCCCGGTTCCCACGCAGGAACCACATGGTCGGAGAAAGACGTTTCAACATGTTGTCATTTAAACAATGAGTAGTTGCCTTATTATGTACCTTCACAGCAGACCTATTTACAGCAGTCTGTTTACATCACTATACTTACTGGAAAACTTGGTGATGTTCACAGTGGTGGTGAATGGAACCAGACGTCCACCTTTAAAAGCTCCCTCACAGAAAGTTATTACAGTAGATGGCTATAAATACACTGTCTGATGTCTGAGACGCTGTTTATGATAGTTTAGAGAAGATTTCAGTCTTAAACTCCATTCATGGTGGTGGGATACATGCTAGTGCTTTGATAGTAGATACAATGTGTATATTTGTGTTGTATGCTGGAGACCCCTGGTTCCAATCACCACCACTGTAAACACCATCACCACCACTGTAAACACCATCACCACCATTGTAAACACCACCAACATCACCACTACCACTGTAAACACCACCAACATCATCACCACCACTGTAAACACCACCAACATCATCACCACCACTGTAAACACCACCAACATCATCACCACCACTGTAAACACCACCAACATCACCACTACCACTGTAAACACCACCAACATCATCACCACCACTGTAAACACCACCAACATCATCACCACCACTGTAAACACCACCAACATCATCACCACCACTGTAAACACCACCAACATCACCACTACCACTGTAAACACCACCAACATCATCACCACCACTGTAAACACCACCAACATCACCACTACCACTGTAAACACCACCAACATCATCACCACCACTGTAAACACCACCATCATCACCACCACTGTAAACACCACCAACATCATCACCACCACTGTAAACACCACCATCATCACCACCACCACTGTAAACACCACCAACATCATCACCACCACTGTAAACACCACCAACATCACCACTACCACTGTAAACACCACCAACATCATCACCACCACTGTAAACACCACCAACATCACCACTACCACTGTAAGCGTCAGTGCCACTGGTATGACTTCATAGAGGCCTCATTTTAATTTTACATACACTCTATTTTTGTGTGTATTTAAACAAAGTTTGTAGAATGTAAAAAATTATATGTTTAAAAATCTAACTGATAAGTTGCAACAATCACTACATTGAACAACATGTTAAGTGAACTGTCCCTGGTACTGAATTGCACCTTCAGAACTGTGTCAATTGATTTCTGCAATAGTTCTGTTTGTACTTCAGATCCGTTGTCCTGAAACAAGAAAAAAAACCCTGAACTTTTGCGCTGAGTCGTCAGTGTGCGCTGCTTAGAGTGCTGGTGGTAATAACATGAACATTTACATGCAGTAAAAAACTGAATATCAGTTTAAAACTAATCACAACTTTAAATCAATGAATTGCTTGAAGGTACGTCTGGAGTTATTATCTGTATTGATTTAGAAGCATGCATAGATAGATAGATAGATAGATAGATAGACTGACATACATGATACATAGATATTATTTGTTCTTTGAAATTTGAGCTACAGCGGGACTTGATAACATTGCACTGTGTTCGCGCAGCCTCTGACGGCGACTACTGGCGTCTGCTGAACCCGGGCGAGTACAGGGTGACGGCGCGGGCTGACGGCTACACCACCACCAGCAAAGTATGTGAAGTGGGCTACGACATGGGGGCTACCAGGTGCAACTTCATCCTCACCCGCTCCAACCTGTCCCGCATCAAAGAAATCATGGAGAAGTTTAACAAGCAGCCCCTCAACATGCGGAACCTACAGAGAAGACCCCAACAGAGGCGGCTGGGGACATAGACAGGAGGCTGTAGGGGGAGGGGGACAGTGAGTCACCAGTTTTACCCCCTGCACTCCTCTAACTGGGCGTTGGACGTTCTAGACTGCTATTTAGACTGTTTGGGGGCCATCAACGGCTGAGCGGGGGGAAGAAATGGGACGGGGCTGCTTGGTTAGTGAGGGAAGTTTCCTCCTTTTTAACCCTTTGATGCACAACCTGGTCAAAAGTGACCCGACTGAAATTTTCACTGCCCTTCAAACACACACCATGGGTCAGAATCAACCTTTATATGTTTACTATGGAATTTGGTAGGAGCTGTTGACATTTGTAAACATTTGCTGTCAGGAACACTGTTTTTGTTCATGATGTAAATAAATAGAAATTTACATCTAAATTTAAAATAAATAATGAAATAAGAAGATTTTAAAAGATTTACAATACTGCCAAAAGTGTTCGCTCATCTGCCTTCACACGCATATGACTTCCCATCCTTAATCCATAGGGTTTAATATGATGTCGGCCCAACCTTTGCAGCTATAACAGCTTCAGCTCTTCTGGGAAGGCGTTCCACACGGTTTAGGAGTGTTTGATCATTCTTCTTTCAGAAGCTCATTAGTGAGTTCAGACACTGATGTTGGACGAGAAGTCCTGGCTCGCAGTCTCTGCTCTAATTCATCTCAAGCATGTTCTATCAGGTTGAGGTCAGGACACTATGCAGGCCAGTCAAGTTCTTCTACATCAAACTCGCTCCTCTATGTCTATATGGAGCTGCTTTGTGTGCTTGTGGGCAGTAATGTTGGAACAGAAAGTGGCCGTCCTCAAACTGTCCCCACAAAGTTGGGGCAACAAATTGTCCAGAATCTCTTGGTCTGTTTAAGCATTAAGAAAACAGAAAAACTAAAAAACAACCCCTATATCATAATCCCCCCTCCACCAAACTTCACACTCGGCACAATGGGGTCTCTACTGTTCTCCTGGCAATCAGATTGCCAGATAGAGAAGCGTGATTGGTCACTTTAGAGAACACGCCTGCACTGCTCTAGAGTCCAGTGGCGGTGTGCTTTACACAACTGCAGTGCGCTTGGTGATGTAAAGGTAGGATGCAGCTGCCCAGCCATTGAAGCTCTCTATGCTCTGTTTTTGAGCTGATCTGAAGGCCACATGAAGTTTTGAGGCCTGTAGTGACTCTGCAGAAAGTTGGTGACCTCTGTGCACTATGCTCCTCAGCATTCGCTGACCCCACTCTGTCATTGTACGTGGCTACCACTTTGTGGCTGAGTTGCTGTCATTACCAATCGCATCCACTTTGTTATAACACCACTGACAGTCGACTGTGGAATATTTAATACTGAAGAAATTTCATGACTGGACTTGTTGCACAGGTGGCGTCCTATCACGATACCACACTGGAGTTCACTGAGCTCCTGTGACCCATTCTATCACTGATGTGTGTAGAAACAGTCTGCTTGACTACCTGCTGGTTTATACCTGTGGTCATGAAGTGATTGGAACACCTGAACTCAGTGATGTGGGTGGGTGACTGAATACTTTTGGCAATATAGTTGTATACCAAAGAGATACTCAGCCAATAACATGGGATATGAATACAGCTCAAGTTTAACCCATGTTATGCATTAGGAGGGGTTTCCTTAGCTTGTACATCAAAGGGTTAATTGCATTATAAGCTTTTTAGGTGCTTTGTGCTGCTAGAGCTGCTAGCCAGCACTGGAGGAGACATGTTGTCTCTGTGAACATACTTAAGTCATTGTTTGGATTGAATAGAACTAAAGACTGCATGAGTTATTAATGTAACTAGAAAACTACAAGCAATTGACAAAATTACATGACATGAGTTTTCAGTCACACTAAGTACATTTTTTAGGCATGAACATACGACTTCAACCTGTATTAGCGCCTCAAGCTTAGGCTCTTCTGCATTTACTGGCTCTCACTATCACAGTTTATAGAGCTGAAACCTTTGACTGGACGTCTCATCTCTCTCCTATACCGAATAGCTGCTGAAGTATAAGATTTATATTAAATTGGAGATACTCTTTAATCACGATTCCAGACATGTGAGCAGTTTTTTGTTTCTTTTGCTTGGTCTGATATATGATATTTATGGAAAACCCCATTTTGGTGCTAAAGGTTCAACAAATAGGTGCATATTTATAATTTAATGCCCATATCAATATCAGAACTGTGATCACCATAGACATACATAGACCCCACACTGGCAGGTTCGGCCTATCGGCTGTATAGGTCAATATATCAACCGTATTGGTCCTTTTTTATTAGATGTATTATTGGTTAGTACATTTTAAACATGTAGGTTGTGCTACATTATGTAATAGTACTATAGATTATACATTGTTTCTCTAAGGGGACTGATGGATCTGCAACATAAATACAGTTACAGGGCTGCAAATCAGTGCAAATGTTGATTTTTTTCTTTGGAATAGACGCAGCTGGGGAACGAAATGTTACAGTCAAGAACAAACATAGTTCTGTAAATAAAAAAAGAAAATATTTTTTTTATTAGTTTGTCTTATTTTGATGATATATGTAAAAGGGTCGCGTGGATTTTGTGGAACACAACTTTATTGCATAATTATTATTGTTTAAAATAAGTTGAATAAACCAAATTTCTTAATAACTACAAGATACATACATTAGCAAAGTTACTAAAACATTTAATTCAAAACTTATTTTCACTCTTGTAGATGATGTATCTCCAGTAAACACTTTATTATGTAAATATTAAACAGTATTAATAGAGTAAGTAGTGCTTTTACATACGTCAGTGTGTTCATTTAACCCTTTCCATGCTTCTCCTTGTAGAAACAACCCAGTATTATTTACAGTTCTCATCTAATACCTGCTTTGACTGCTCAGTACTTCATTAAGCTAAATCAAGATTGCTGCTGAAGGAACTGAATACATTCATACGATGTCTGGGGCGTCCAGGAGAAATCTGGAACTACACTTTGTTCTTCAAACTGGAACTCAAGATATGATCTACTTCTTTTACAATAAAATATTTATGTTACTTTATATTGTATGTATGATTATTTACATCTGTTCTAATCAAATCTGCTGAACATACACTTACTGATCGGATAAACACCAGCATCATCAGCTTAGGGGCCTCAGGCTTTTGCACAGTTGTGTCTCCATTCCTACATTTCAACTTTAATCTGGTTTGAACTGACATGAGTTACATTATTATAGAAGTGCAGATGGAAATCTTGATTATGGTCAATTTAGTTAATAAGATTTATTATAAAGTCTCGGCTTTCATAGCTGGCCGATGTTTTGGCTAATGTTAGAGATCGGTAGTCTGATTCTGGTGGCCAAATATTTAGCTCATAATATTATAATGACCAAATACAACCAAAACCAGCTGCTCAGCTTAGACCATGTGACAGTTTTTCCAGTCCAGTCTTCTGAGAGCGGCCTGGACCAATACAGTGGTGACGTTGATGCGCAATCCAGTAGCCAGTGCGGTATCTACGTGTATATGTCTGTGGTGATCACTGGTCTTTTTTACTCAGTATTTTATTTTAGCTCATAAACACAGTGACTTTCTTTCAAAAGACTTTCTCTTCTGTCGCTTGAGTCTGAGATTTAAATATGAATTTCTAGCACTTTATTCTATTTGATATTTTATTTCTGATTTTTCTGACACTGCATTCAACTTTACAATAAACTTTTTTTTTGCACTTTTTTTAACAAATAAAAAAATAAATAAAAACATTTAAAGAACAATCAAATCACTTAAATTCAATAAACCAAAAGTGGGTTTTGAGTTAAATTGTTATTAAACATTCAGGACACAAAAGGAAGAGCAATGAATTCGGTTTCAAATCGAACCAACATTTACCCAATCAAGGAACTCTCCAATGATCATGTGACAGCAATGCATATTTGTTCACAGGAAGACAGTCAGCTATGGCCACCCACTGAAGCGATGACACTTCTGAGAGTCTCACTAAAATTGTGTTCTGGGATCCGAATTTGGCCAATTGAATTAACTTGTTGTTGTAATTTTGGGCCCCAGTTGGGTTATAACTTTGGGCCGAAGTTGGGTTATATGTTTGGACCCTGGTTGGGTTATATTTTTGGGCTCCAGTTGGGCTACAGTCGTGGGTTCTTGTTGGGTCAGTCTGTGAGGCCCAGTTGGGTTACAGTTGTGGGGCCCCAGTTAGGGTACTGCTGAGGGCCCAGCTGGCCTACAGTTATAGGTCCTAGTTAGGCTATAGGTGTTGGCCCCAGATGAGTTACCATCAGTTCCCAATCAGACTACCATAATGGGCCCCATTTAAGCTACAGTTGTAGGCCCTATTTGAAACACTTGGGTCCTAGTTAGGCTGCATTTTTTGTCTCAGCAGGGTTATACTTATTTCTGTTTAATTGTGGGGCCAGTGGATGATTATTCAAATATGCCTCACTTGCAGCCCAGATTGGCCCCATAAGTGGCCCCATAACACACACAGCGCCTATATGGGCCAATGGACAAATTTTGGCCAATATAATTGAAGTTACTTGAATATTTATTATTTCAATGGGAATTTGTAAAATACATGAGTGTCATTCAGAGTCAAAAACAATTGGAAACAAAAGTTTATTGGAAAACAGTAGCAGTGCTAGAAATTCTTAGAAATTTCAAAATATGGGGACACAGGTCTGCTTTCATACTCGTCTTGAACAAAAAGGCTGTGAGCCAAACAGGGGGCCAAATGTGAATTATAAAGTAATCATGATTACTTGATAAGCACAAGTTGCCCAAAGATCATCAGCAATAAGTGCCCTGTTTAGTAAATCTGTCCTGTCATAGAAACGCCCAACATGAAGACATGCTCCTCCAGGAGATCTTCCTTTAGAGCTAGCTCCATCCTAACAGGATATTGGAGCTCGGTCTGTATGTGGTTTTTGGGTTGGGATACTTTTCTCTGCAGTGACCGAGGGTTCACAGGAGCCCAGGCTGAGTGGGAATCCCGTAATACCGGGGTTTGACTGTAGACTTCATTGCTAGTTCTGATAGTAGTGTCTGTATTCCTGATAGAAATGTTTAACTGATTAAATGTGCTGCTCTTAATAAACTCTGGCAATAAATAATTGCACAAAGATTTTTCCAGACCGACAAACCGACATGGATATACTGTGTGATTTCAACATGATGTGTTTTTTGTAAGCAGGGGGAAATAGCAGGAGAAGTCAAAACAGTTCCGGATAGATCTTAGAGTGTTTAAACTTTTAACCCTTTCCAGCCTCCTGGGTATTTCTGATGTCAATGAAATTACAAGTGAAACAACTGCTGTGAATTCTATACCTGGCATTTACCCAGCGAGCATGTCCATGTGTTCCCAATATGTGTTTATCTGGGCTGTATGGGTTTTATGTTGGCTAGTTGGGTTATAACTTTGGGCCCCAGTTGTGTTATAACTTTGGACCTTAGTTAGTTTATAATTTTGTGCTAAGGTTGGGTTATAAGTTTGGGCCACAGTTGGGTTGTAACTTTGGGTGATAGTTAACTTATAACTTTGGAGCCCAGTTAAGTTATAACATTGGACCCCAGTAAGGTTAAAACTTTGGAGCCCACTTGAATTGTAACTTCAAGTTGGGTTGGGTTGTATCCTTTGGGCCACAGTCGTGGGTCCGGGTTGGGTCAGTTTGTGGACCCTATTTAGGCTGCAGGTGTGGAACCCAGTTAGGCTACAGGTGTGGGACTCAGTTAGGCTACAGGTGTTGACCTCAGATGGGTTACCATTGTGGGGCTCAGTTAATCTACAGTTATAGACCCCATTGAGGTCACTGTCGTGGGGCCCAGTTAGGCTACATTTGTGGTCAGAGTTACAGTTATTTCTGTTTTGACTGAGTGGCCAGTTGATGGCTATTCACATGGGCCCCTCCATCTCCTCCACTCTGTTCTTCAAACACTGCCTCCATCTTCTCCACTCTGTTTTTCACATATTGTCTCCATCTCCTCCACTCTGTTCTTAACAAACTTCCTCGATTTTCTTCACTGAGTTCTTCACCTCCATCTCCTCCACTCTGTTTTGCACTTCCATCTCCTCCACTCCGTTCTTCACACACTGGCTCCATCTCTTCCACTCTGTTCTTCACCCACTGCCTCCATCTTCTCCACTCTGTTCTTCATCTCCGTCTCCTCCACTCTGTTCTTTACACACTGCCTCCATCTACTCCACTTTGTTCTTCACCTCCATCTCCTCCACTCTGTTCCTCACACACTGCCTCCATATACTCCATTCTGTTCATCACACACTGCTTCCATCTACTCCACTCTGTTCCTCACACACTGCCTCCATCTCCTCCACTCTGTTCCTCACACACTGCCTCCATCTACTCCACTCTGTTCCTCACACACTGCCTCCATCTCCTCCACTCTGTTCCTCACACACTGCCTCCATCTACTCCACTCTGTTCTACACCTCCATCTCCTCCACTCTGTTCTACACATCCATCTCCTCCACTCTGTTCTACACCTTAATCTCCTCCATTCTGTTCTACACCTCCATCTCCTCCACTCTGTTCTACACATCCATCTCCTCCACTCCGTTCTACACATCCATCTCCTCCACTCTGTTCTTTACACACTGCCTCCATCTACTCCACTCTGTTCTACACCTCCATCTCCTCCACTCTGTTCTACACATCCATCTCCTCCACTCTGTTCTACACCTCCATCTCCTCCACTCTGTTCTACACATCCATCTCCTCCACTCTGTTCCTAACATCCATCTCCTCCACTCTGTTCTACACATCCATCTCCTCCACTCTGTTCTACACCTCCATCTCCTCCACTCTGTTCTACACCTCCATCTCCTCCACTCTCTTCTACACATCCATCTCCTCCACTCTGTTCTACACATCCATCTCCTCCACTCTGTTCTACACCTCCATCTCCTCCACTCTGTTCCTAACATCCATCTCCTCCACTCTGTTCCTAACATCCATCTCCTCCACTCTGTTCCTAACATCCATCTCCTCCACTCTGTTCTACACCTCCATCTCCTCCACTCTCTTCTACACATCCATCTCCTCCATTCTGTTCTGCACATCCATCTCTTCCACTCTGTTCCTAACATTTCCATATGTGCAGTCTAATTTCTGTTTGATCTAATAATATTGAAGGTAGTATAAGGCCGTAGAAGTCATTCAAATCTGTGCTAAGACTCTGACAGTATACAGAGGAGCTTCAACAAAGTGTGGAATCTGACGCTCTAAACTTTTGCATATGACCGTGTAGCCCACATGGTTCCGTTCTTCCTTTGAGGAACAGATAATCCAAACGTCTGGTCCGTTTCAAAGCTTCTTCTCCTCCGAGTGAGCCGAGACTCATCACAGAGCTGTCTCCTCATCACGTTCAGCAAAACAGCACATTCGTTTGATTAGCAGTGAAGCGCAGTTTTAGTTTTAGCGTGTGAGAGTAAAGCTCTCCTCTAATGGTTTCGGGGTGAAGCTCTAATTATGCTGTGTAGGATCTGTTCGGTGACACGCCGGTCGTTTTCTCTCCGCCAGCGCAGACGTCCTTACAGCCTTTCAGCAATTATCTGTAAACCCCAGTCGCTTCTCTCTCTCTCTCTCTCTCTCTCTCCATCCCTCTCTCTCTCCCTCTCTCCATCCCTCTATCTCTCTCTCTCCCTTCATCTCTCTCTCCCTCTCTCCATCCCTTTCTCTCTCTCTCTCCCTTCCTCTCTCTCTCCCTCCCCCTCTCTCTCTCTTACTTTCTCTCTCCCTTTCTCTCTCTCTCCCTTTCTCTCTCTCTCTCTCTCTTTCCCTCCCTCTCTCTCTCCCTCTCTCCCCCTTTCTCTATCTCTCTCCCTCTCTCCATCCCTCTATCTCTCTCTCTCTCCCTCCCCTCTCTCTCACTTTCCCTCTCTCACTCCCCCCCCACCCTCGCTTTCTCCTTCTCTACCCCCCCCCACCCTTTCTCTCTCTCTCTCTTCACGGACGAAATGCCTTCTGGGTGAGTAGAACAGTGAGTGCTGGTCCACCAATTATCTCAGCTCACGTGGAGCAGCTGTGGGTTTTGTTTGTGCTGTTATGATAATTCGCGTGTTGGGGTTTCCTCGCTGTCCGTGGAGACCATACTGTGGTCATATAAGGTTTCAGGGTTATAATCAGCCTTCTGTGATTGACTGTGTTGAAGAAAGCTCCTTGTTACGACAGCTGGAGGCCTCATCAACACGTATCCACGCTATTCTTTTTCTTGCACTTCGGCTTCTCGTCCACACAAACGTCGGTGTTTTCATGTGGACGGTCAAAACGCTGCTTTCTGAAGACACTGACGTCATTCAGTTCAAATCTATCAATATCTATTAGCTCATATTCACTTGATATGTCTGTTTGACTTGTTTCTAGACATTGTTTACTTGTTTACATGATTGTTTGGCCAAATTATTTCACTGCATTGGAAGATATGTTAGATAGTGGAGGGTCAGTCATGGGCAGGAGGTTCAGGGTCGCTATTTGGATCCCCTGACCTGACAGGACATGACTGAAGTGCCCCAACTGCCCACGACTGAATGCCCAACCGCCCTGTGGACACTGTGGATAGGGCTGGTCACCACTCCGGGCAAGTGTCTCCCAGCGTTTGGGATTTGTTATCATATTTCTGAAGAAGATGCAACAAAGCAGGTCCAAAGTATAAAACTACCTCCACCATGTTTCACAGATTGGATGAGGCTTTTATGCTGAAATACAGTGTTTTCCTTCTTAAACATGCTTCTCTTTTAAGTCAGTGAGTTTTATTTTATTCTGAGAAGTTATTCTGGAATATTCTGGTGTCCGTCCCTGCAGTACGGTTCCACAGGGAGTTCATTTAAGCTCTTCTGCTGGTTCATAGTGGTCCAACGCCTTTAATGAGACTCGTCATTTTGGCTTTTCCTTTAATTTGTTGACTATCTGTAAATCTGGGTAATGAAAACATGCTTAAAAAATTAGAAGTTCTCCTCATCTTCAGCAGATATACAGTCACAGAGACCACCCCCACCCCCAGGGCTGATGACAGAGGAGGTGATTTTAAAGCTGGAGCATTTGTGTTGATGAAGATATGACTTCAAATTCACCGCATGACACATTTCTACCAAAACACCCATAAATCACACGCCTGAAGTACAGCCAGCTGGTGTCCTGGAGTGCGGGGTTTCCTTCTGCAGCTGAGGCCCATCAGGTTAGCAGCTGCGTGGAGACCAAGAGGAGGTGCTGACCTCTGCTGAGGTTCAGAGACCGAACCCGTCCTCTGAAGTCCAGCCAAGCTTTGATGTGGAAGCAAGTCCACTTACGTATCACATGAGAGAGTCACGGTGGAAAGTTCTTTCCTACGTCCGTGTTTTTCTCTCTCGGTCTGGATCACTGCAGACTCGTTTACCCTTCACACTTTCCCCAAACCGCTCGTCCTCAGAGAGCCCGCTGTGCTCAGACCCGCTGCAGCCGTTTGTAAGTAATTTTAGATCATTTCACTGAAAGGAAACTTCAGTGTTTTTAGGCTTTTAGGTAAATTCTCACTGGAAGGAAATGAATTTCCTACAAACTCTCATCTTCTATATCTCAGGATGGATGGATGGATGGATGGATGGATGGATGGATGGATGGATGGATGGATGGATGGATGGATGGATAGATAGATAGATAGATAGATAGATAGATAGATAGATAGATAGATAGATAGATAGATAGATAGAGGGTATACAGATGATTGGGGGCTGGACAGGTGATCAGAGAGGGTAAAATGATTGGAGGGTGTACAGGTGATTGGGAGCTGGACAGGTGGTCGGAGAGGGTAAGATGATTGGACGGTTGGACAGGTGATCGGAGAGGGTAAGATGATTGGAGGGTGTACAGATGATTGGGGACTGGACAGGTGATCGGAGAGGGTGGGATGATTGGAGGGTTGGACAGGTGATCGAAGAGGGTAAGATAATTGGACGGTTGGACAGGTGGTCGGAGAGGGTAAGATGACTGGACGGTTGGACAGGTGATTGGAGAAGGTAAGATGATTGGAGGGTGTACAGATGATTGGGGGCTGGACAGGATATTGACAGATAGATAGGGGGCTGGACAGGTGATCAGAGAGGGTAAGATGATTGGGGACTGGACAGGTGATCAGAGAGGGTAGGATGATTGGAGGGTTGGACAGGTGATCGAAGAGGGTAAGATGATTGGAGGGTATACAGATGATTGGGGGCTGGACAAGAGGGTAAGATGATTGGACAATTGGACAGGTGATCGGAGAGGGTAAGATGATTGGGGGGGTGTACAGGTGATTGGGGGCTGGACAGGTGATCAGAGAGGGTAAGATGATTGGACAGTTGGACAGGTGATCGGAGAGGGTAAGATGATTGGGGGGTGTACAGGTGATTGGGGGCTGGACAGGTGATCAGAGAGGGTAAGATGATTGGACAGTTGGACAGGTGATCAGAGAGGGTAAGATGATTGGGGGGTGTACAGGTGATTGGGGGCTGGACAGGTGATCAGAGAGGGTAAGATGATTGGACGGTTGGACAGGTGGTAGGAGAGGGTAAGATGACTGGACGGTTGGACAGGTGATTGGAGAAGGTCAGATTATTTTGCTTATTTATCCTTTTTCATTTTGTTTCTCATTGTGTTTTTCTTTTTTCTTTCTCTTTCATTCTCTCTTTCTCTGTATTTCCCCTCTCTTACACTTTGCTTCTTCCTCCCTCCCTTCACAAGACAAGGACACTCTGTGCTGCTAATCTGCTAATCAGAGCCCGACTGGGCTGCTCAGTGGGACAACAATGACCTAAACCAGAGCCCAAAACTTCCAGCACTGAACCATTCCAGCATTCCGAACAGCACCTGAAACTCCTCCCACCTCAAACACCCCCACGCACGCAGGCCGTGTCTGAAATCACAGTTATTTGCAGCTGTGAGTTGTGTCGTTCCTCCCGACTGTTTCATTACCACTAACAGCAGCATGTGAAGAAATGATGCTTCCACACCTCAAACACCTGCAAGCAGTGTCTCTGAAAACCATGGAGAGTTTTTAAAAGAGGTGTTACAGAAACTCCCAACACACAGCACAGCAGCAAAGCTCCTTTAGAACTGCTCTACGTAAGATCTGGGGATTCAGAGCCCTCTCTGGTGAAAATGTGTAACTGCATGTAGAACATCCTGATTTCCTTTAGATCTCTCAGTGTATATATACTCTTATTCTGATATCCTTCAGATCTCTCAGTGTATATATACTCTTACTCTGATTTCCTTCAGATCTCTCAGTGTATACATACTCTTACTCTGATTTCTTTCAGATCTCTCAGTGTATATATACTCTTACTCTGATTTCTTTCAGATCTCTCAGTGTATATATACTCTTACTCTGATTTCTTTCAGATCTCTCAGTGTATATATACTCTTACTCTGATTTCTTTCAGATCTCTCAGTGTATATATACTCTTACTCTGATTTCTTTCAGATCTCTCAGTGTATATATACTCTTACTCTGATTTCTTTCAGATCTCTCAGTGTATATATACTCTTACTCTGATTTACCAACTTTCTGCAGACTTCTGCCGTCGGCTGTCGCGATGAATTCATATCCTAATTGGATACAGGCTTTTTTTAGTGGGAGGACGTTGAAGTAAGAGCAGGATTTCTGGGTGATTACATTTAAATTATTAATTACTTTTTTTTTCACTGTTGTGAGAAAATGGATATGTGAATTTGTATCACTGCCATCTCGTAAAATCACATTGAAGATCACATAGCAGAAAAAAAAGTGTTGACTGGATCATATAATTGATGTTATTATAAAGCATGTAAGTTTTGGCTCCTGCTGCACTTTTTAAGGTGGAACAGGAAAACTGGTGAAAGAGCTGCTTCTGCGGTTGGTCCTTCTGTGGTTAGTAGGAGTGAGTATTGTATAGTGAACATTTGGTCTGTGGGTGATGTGACTGGTCACTGGTGAGAGATTAAAACCGACAACAGCGAGTCAAATAATACCAGCTTTATTTCGTATAGTTTATTTTTCATTGTTGACATATAGAGGTATATTATCATCGAGTTATTTACATTACTATAAAAACTTCATCACACTTTCTAAAACAATGTTTTGTATTCATTATTTTATAATAGAAAACACAAAAATATTCATATATTAATATTTAAATTCTGTCTAACTCGTACGTCACCACATACAGCACGACTGTTGAACACTCACATAGTTCATCTCACTGTGATATTTCACAGTTACCTCTAGTTCAAGTGTATCTCTGTTCTAGTTCAGTGCAAAGTGTTCTGCAGCAGATGACCAATAACACCAAAGTCGGTTTGTTCTGCTAAAATTCAGTGTTTGAGGTGTAAACTAAGAGATTCAGAGGGTTTTGGTGTGAGATGGTTCAGGTGATGTTTACAGTGGTGGTGACGGTGTATAGTGATGTGAGATATTGTTTACAGTGGTAGTGATGGTGTGTACAGAGGTGGTGATGGTGTTTACAGTGGTGGTGATGGTGTTTGCAATGGTCGTGATGGTGTTTACAGTGATGTGAGATATTGTTTACAGTGGTAGTGATGGTGTGTACAGAGGTGGTGATGGTGTTTACAGTTGTAGTGATGGTGTTTACAGTGGTGGTGATGGTGATTGCAGTGGTCGTGATGGTGTTTACAGTGATGTGAGATATTGTTTACAGTGGTAGTGATGGTGTGTACAAAGGTGGTGATGGTGTTTACAGTGGTAGTGATGGTGTGTACAGAGGTGGTGATGGTGTTTACAGTGGTGGTGATGGTGTATACAGAGGTGGTGATGGTGTTTACAGTGGTGGTGATGGTGTTTACAGTGGTGGTGACCGTGTTTGCAGTGGTGGTGATGGTGTTTGCAGTGGTGGTGATGGTGTTTACAGTGGTGAGGGTGATTTACAGTGGTGAGGGTACATTGGTGGTTATGGGAACCAGTGGTCTTCATGTCTACAACACAAATATCCTTATTGTATTGACTATCAAACCCACCAATGAAGCTACACGTGTCTTCTGAGTTTATATGGATGTTGATGGTAAAATGTGGAAAATCTGAAAATACTAGGTTTTTTTTGGGGACTATTTTAACCTCACAGCGTCCTGCATGTATCTCTCCACCATGAATGGAGTTTAAGACTGAAATATTCTCTAAACTATCATAAACAGTGTCACATCAGACAGTGTATTTTTAACAATCTACTGTAATAACGTTCTGTGAGGGAGCTTTTAGAGGTGGTTGTTTGGTTCCGTTCACCACCACTGTGAACAGTTCTGGAGCTTTTCGCACAGATCCCCACTGTTTACATCTTAACTGTGTATTGATGCAGCTGTTGACCTACGTGTACACCTACACCATCAGATTCATGTTACTTTAAGAAGATAATCAGATGAAAGTCAGGACTGATTCTGTCCCAGTTCCCAGAGCATTCAGACCCAGCCCAAATCCTGAAGCACCTCTGATAGATTAAATCAGGCATCAGAAAAGTGATGTCTTTCTCTTAGTGTCCATTGTTGAGATTTAAAGGCGTGATGTTCGGGATGTTTAGGTCTGTCTGAGTGAATCATGTGATTACAGTTCAGTATTAAAACAGTGCAAGGAAATCGCAGTTATTGCCGGGAATAACAAAAACATGTTGTAACCTATGTTAGTTCACACTTGCAGCTGTTCAGACTGCAAACTGGATTTGTTTCTTAGATCAGATCTTCTGAGATGACTGTCCACTCTGATATTCATAAATGATCAGACTGGATTTGTGTGTCCAGACATTACTGATCTATCTGCATGTGTTCCTATGGCAACTACATCAGAGTCAGTAAATGTGTAATCTCTGTCCAGCTCGTCCGTCACTCTGGATTCGACATTCATTTCTAGTCGTGTTGTGAGTGACAATAAAAGACACTTTGCTATACGTCCAGAAAGAGATACACTAGTAAATGTCCCGAGATTAAATGCCCTATTTCAGTTTGGATCCCATTTGCAAAAAATTGATTATATTTGTTTTTGGCTGTCCAGACTACCAGAACAGGCTAAAACTGGAATGTTTAATTTGGGCTGACAGTCTGAACACAGTCATAAATGCAAGAAGCTCTGCTGTGAACAATAGGCGTTCGGTAAAGGATTTGTGTAATTTGGTTACTGTTTGAAATGCGGGGGCAGTCGTGGGCTGGAGATTTGAGAACCAGCCCTGTGACCAGAAGGTTTGAACCTCTGAACTCAAGTGCCCTCGACCAAGACACCAAACCCATAACTGCTCAACGTGTACTGTGGATAGGGCTACTCACCACTTTGGACAAGTGTGCTTACTGACCCCTAGTGTGTGTGTGTGTGTGTGTGTGTGTGTGTGTATGTGTGTGTCTTACTGCCCCCTAATTGTGTGTGTTCACTAATGTGTGTGTAAGTGGGTGTCTCACTGCCCCCTAGTGTGTGTGTTCACTAGTGTGTGTATATGTGGGAGTCTCATTGCCCCCTAGTCAGCCTAGCAACACCTTAGCAACGACCTCAGATATCATAGCAACAGCCTTGCAACACCTTAGCAACCAACTTGAACACCACAGCAACCTCTTAACAACAACCTGGGACATCACAGCAACCTCTTAGCAACCACCTTGGACACCATAGCAACCTTCTAGCAATCACCTGGGATGTGATAGTCACCTCTTAGCAACCTGCTGGGACACCACAGCAACCTCTTATCAACCACCTTGGACACCATAGCGATCTTTTGTCAAGCATCTTGGACACCATAGCAACCCCTTAGCAACTACCTGTAAGAAGACAATCAACTCTTAGCAACCATATGGGACACAATAGCAACCTCTTAGCACCTGATTCTGATTATCACTGGAATCACGTGTAGTAAAGCATAGTAATCACTCCAGAGCCCTGAGGTTTTAGTTCCTCTGAACTCTAGACTGATTCAGTCAGACGTACTGAGCTGCTGTCACTTCAGCAGAATCTACTCATGCAGGACAAGCAGAACATTCACTGACCCCACACAACCCGCTCGCACCACTCTCACAGATATCCCTCCTCTGGTCGCGCTTTCTGTTCAGGAGCTATTAGCACCGTGTTCCAGTGCCGAGCTCTCAGGGCGTTTACAGCAGGCGGGGTGTCTGACTGAGCTTGACGCGTGTAGCTTCAGATTAGAAACACACTCGACTGATAAAGAGAAACAAACCTGTCAGAGCGGCTTTACTGTGACGGACTCGCTTATGTGGAAAGCTGAGCGTCTATAACCCCTACAGCATCACGTTCAGGTTATTATAAAGTCTCTCTTATTAGGGCCAATCATGGACGTTCAAAATCCAGAAGGAGTCAGTGTGTGGAGAACAGAGTGGAGGAGATGGAGGTGAAGACCAGAGTGGATGGAGGAGATGGAGGCAGTGTGTGAAGAACAGAGTGGAGGAGATGGAGGTGAAGAACAGAGTGGATGGAGAAGATGGAGGCAGTGTGTGAAGAACAGAGTGGAGGAGATGGAGGTGAAGAACAGAGTGGAGGAGATGGAGGTGAAGAACAGAGTGGAGGAGATGGAGGTGAGGAGATATCAGGAGAGAAAGATACAAACAGAACATCACAGTAGATGTTAGATGTGATGCTGATGTGATGAGAGGTTTGAACTGAACTGAAAGATGAGCTGCTGTCGAGCAGCAGATATAAGAACCACCAAGAAAACAAACCACAACATACTTAAGTGTTGAGCTACAACCTGTGTGTTGGTGGTTGGTGGACCTCGATACCAAGGAGCTCCACGACGTCTGTGGTATTGGTTAAACTTAAGCAGCTAAAGTTTAGAGATGAAGAAGTTAACCTGATCATTTTGTCGTGAGCAGATCATGTACTGAGTCAGAATAAGTGATGAATTAAAATAATTAGTGTCTTTAAAGAAAGTTTTGGTTAAATATGAATCAGCTGAGCTGCATCCAAAAACTTCTGCTACTGCTCCTCTCCTCCCTACCTCTACTGTCCACCTGCTCCCTACTGCTCCTCTCCTCCTCCCCCTGACTGCCCTTCTCCTCCTCCCTATTGCTCTTGTTCTGCTCCTCCCTACATCTCTTTCTCCTTCTCCCTACTGTTGCTGTCCTCCTCCTCCCTACCACTTTTTCTCGTCCTCCATACCACTCTTCTTTTTCCTCCCTAATGCTCCTGTCCTTCACCTCTCTACCACGTCTATCCTCCACCTCCCGACTGCTTCTGTCCTCCACCTCTCTACTGCTCCTCTCCTCCTTCTCCTTACCACTCCTGTCTTCCCCTACCTGTTGCTCCTGCCCTCCATCTCCATACTGCTCCTGTCCACTTTCTGTTTTGCTCCTGTCCTCCACCTCCTTACTGCTCCTTTCCTCCTCCTCCTTACTGCTCCTGTCCTCCTCCTCCCTACCACTCATGTCCTCACTCTCCCTACTTCCCTGTCCTCCTCCCCTCCTCCTCCCCCCCTCCTCCTCCTTACTGCTTCTGTCCTCATCCCTGCTTTTATCCATCTTCTCTCTCCTACTGCACCTATTCATATTCTCTCTCATACTGCTCCTGGTCTCCTCATCCCTACTACTCCTGTCCATCTCCTACTTCTTACTGCTACACCTCTCCTCCCGCTCCTGTCTGCTCCTCTCCTCCTCCTCATCCCTACTGCTTCCCTCTTCCTCCTCCTTCCTAACGCTCCATCATTATTATTATTATTACTATTATTATTATTATTATTATTATGATCAGGATTGTTAGCATCATGCCAACAAATGTGCTGCACAATTCCCCCCCAAAAATACCCTCCTCCTGCATTTTAAAACTTGGCCATTATGATGGGAAAACAGTAAATCTGGCAACCCTTTATTCAAATCCCTGCTGTTTGCCAATACAGTTTCACTAAAGCAGATGCAGTCCTAACTCAGTCCTACACTCACGGTCACGGCCAGTTACTAACACGGCCAGTTTCTAACAAGCCCAGAGAAGAATAAAAGCAGAAATAAGAAACAGAGAGAACACTGTCCAGCGGGCTTCAGAGCAAATCCACCCAAATTTGCACTTCAGGTCATAGAAGAGTGAGGTTCAGTTAACACTCTGCTATAAGGACTTCACACGTTCCATACAGAAATCCATGAAGCTCTTACATACACGGACGCCCACACACCCCACACCCATGACCAGCAGATTCTGCTCGTAATCAGCTCAGCTCTTAGCAAGAGCTCCTTTCTGGTTTCTATTGATCGACTCCACTGTTTACTTAACAGGAGACTCGATACAGGAGGTGCTGTTTGGAGAAGACGGCTAACACAACATCGTTCCCTATTTACTCTCCAGGGACCGGAGTAAATAGGTTCAGAGGTAGTTGGTTGCTGGTTCCTTTTCAGAGGGATGAAGCAACAGTTTTGGTGATGATAAAGGAATGAAGGGATGAAGGAACAGTGTTGGTGATGATAAAGGAATGAAGGGATGAAGGAACATGTTGGTGATGAAAAAGGAATGAAGGGATGAAAGAACAGTGTTGGTGATGATAAAAGAATGAAGGGATGAAGGAACAGTGTTGGTAATAATAAAGGAATGAAGGGATGAAAGAACAGTGTTGGTGATGATAAAGGAAGGAAGGGATGAAGGAACAGTGTTGGTGATGATAAAGGAATGAAGGGATGAAGGAACATGTTGGTGATGAAAAAGGAATGAAGGAATGAAGGAACAGTGTTGGTGATGATAAAGGAATGAAGGGATGAAGGAACAGTGATGGTGATGATGAAGGAATGAAGGGATGAAGGAACAGTGTTGGTGATAAAGGAATGAAGGGGTGAAGGAACAGTGTTGGTGATGATAAAGGAATGAAGGAACAGTGTTGGTGATAATAAAGGAATGAAGGGATGAAGGAACAGTGTTGGTGATGATAAAGGAATGAAGGGATGAAGGAACAGTGTTGGTGATGATAAAGGAATGGAGGGATGAAGGAACAGTGTTGGTGATGATAAAGGAGTGAAGGGATGAAACAACAGTGTTGGTGATGATAAAGGAATGAAGGGGTGAAGGAACAGTGTTGGTGATGATAAAGGAATGAAGGAACAGTGTTGGTGATAATAAAGGAATGAAGGGATGAAGGAACAGTGTTGGTGATGATAAAGGAATGAAGTGATGAAGGAACAGTGTTGGTAATAATAAAGGAATGAAGGGATGAAGGAACAGTGTTGGTGATGATAAAGGAAGGAAGGAACAGTGTTGGTGATAATAAAGGGATGAAGGAACAGTGTTGGTGATGATAAAGGAATGAAGGGATGAAGAAACAGTGGTGGTGATGATAAAGGAATGGAGGGATGAAGGAACAGTGTTGGTGATGATAAAGGAATGAAGTGATGAAGGAACAGTGTTGGTAATAATAAAGGAATGAAGGGATGAAACAACAGTGTTGGTGATGATAAAGGAATGAAGTGATGAAGGAACAGTGTTGGTAATAATAAAGGAATGAAGGGATGAAGGAACAGAGTTGGTAATAAAGGAATGAAGGTTTATATTTTGGTGATGCTGGTTAGTTTTTGTTAGTTTAAGTGTCTCTGACTCTGAGGGGGCAGGGCCAGAGAGATGTCAGCTCTGTGATTGGTCGGGGGAATGATTACAGAAACAGGATTAGGCCCCAGTTTACATGGAGAGGGGAGATTTGTTGTGTACTATGTTGGTCAGTTATTGGTCAGTGGAACTTAATTTACAGGGTTTATTTAGTGCATGTTTACTGTTTATCTGCAAAACACGATTCATCTCATTGAAACCAGACCAGACTCTGGTCTTCACCTCAGTTTAATTAATTAATGACCCTAAAAACATGTGTTTATGTGTATATGTGCTATTTCTGTCTAGCGTGTGTCCAGTGGAGCCCAGTCTCAAGGTGATTGTGTTACTATTGATATGTGGCCAAATAGTATTGATTTTATCAGAACATTTATATGATGATTTTTTCTTTTTCTGTACTACAATAATTATACTCAGGGTAGTTATGTGTTATAGTTATTGTCCTTTGCTCTTAGTATTTACTGTCCTGATACTAAACCTGTCCTAATAATAAAAAAAGATGTTCAATAAATAATTGGATTTTGGCTAAATCTGCCAATGAAATGGGGAACGCCCTAAAACCCCCCAAATTCCTCCAGTCTATAATGCAGTTAATAGCAAGACACTGTTGTTATCTAATGGAATTGAGGTCATGTTTATTATTTCTGCCTGGAATGCTCTCTGCACACACAGCACATGCCTAACTAGAGTTCTTTGGAGGACCAGAGGCCAGCTGACGAGCTCACCATCACCCCTACTTTGAACTCCACCTTTATGGTTCTACACAGTCAAGTCACATTATTATGACCACTTAGGACCACTGTAGGTGGCAACGTTCTGTTCTGGGGAATGTTTTGGTGACATGACATTTTCTGGACCTACTCATCCATATAGATGACAGGAGGATGAATCCATCCTTGCAGATCACAGACATCATACATGCTGATGGTCTTCTCTGGGGTGGATGGTATCTTCTAGCAAGACAGCTAGAAATGTCCAACGTTGGTTGAAAGACTTGACCAAGACTCTCAAGTACTACCCTGGACCCCTAGTTCCCCAGACTTGAACCCAATTGAGCACCTGTGAGACCACCAGGATGGTGGTGTTAGCTCTATGGATCCTCCTTTAGCAACTGTGGGATGCATTGCAGTCAGCATGGCTCCAGATACCTGTGACCACCTACCAGGACCTTACTGAGTCTCCCAGTTGTCTAGCTGCTGTCTGTGCCTAGACACAGCAGTCATAATAATGTGACTCCACTGTGTACGTTCCCACCAACATTCAACCCAAAAACTTCAGATGTTCACATTGTGAGATTAGATCTGGACTATTATTTTATTTCCAGACTGCAGTAGTGGTTTAACCAATATGTCTGATGCCTTTAATCTAAATGCAGTTATGCTGGAGGAGGAAGGCACTAAACACATGCAGGGTCCAGTTGGTGGTTCTGGCTCAGAATAACCCTGTCAATTATGCTACACTCGGTCTGGCAGTCTGAAAGGACAGGCATGAGTGTGGTCTGGCTGGACCCCCACCCTATCGTCCTCTCTTGGCTGTCAACCGTAGACTTTAATTGGTTTCAGAGAGCGCTGTCTAAATGTGCGGGCCGAAACACAAAAGATGTTTTTTTAAATGAAGAAATGCAGAGGTCGTGCCGTCCGTTCATGGATGAGAGGGCTCTGCTAAAGACCTGCCTGCTGCTGCAGTTATTCCCTCCATCTCTGGCTCCGTGGGGGTCCGGCGGCAGAGGGAGTAGTACAGCGGAGGAGGCAGTGCAGTAGATTAGCACAATATTACACAAGGCTATACAGTAGATTTAGTCTAACATTTTAAACCAGGATTTTCATGGAATTCTGGAAAAGTTCTAAAAAACATTCTAATTTACAGCACAGCGGTACTGAAAAAGAGCATTTATCTTATAATACAACGGATAGCAGCTAAACTCCAGTCTAAGGAGCATGAGTTGAGCTAGATACAGGTGCTACATTTCAGAATACTCATCCACATGCATCTCCTTCGGAAAGCGCTGTCTTGCGATCCAACTCCTAATAACAAGCCAGTGTAGATTTCACAAACATACATAAACTCGTCTGATTTAATAAGGAACAATCCCACGTCCATCAAAATCCATACCAGCCTCCGCAGTTACAATATCCTCCAGAGGCCTTGACTCCGTCTTGGTGGCTCATATAGACGGAACTGAGCGCAGTGCTGAGGAATGAGCCCAGTAGAAAAAAATGGTAGATCTTTCCTGTGGAACAGTGGGACGTCCTAGAACCCGTTACATTCCAGAATGGAATCTTATGGAACCGTCTGGAACCCATGGTCTGCTAGTGCACGTTCCCACAGCAGACACCAGCTGAATAGCAGCTTTGGAGAATGTGACCACCTCTGCGTCATCCAGTTGGGTGGCTCCATGTCTCAGGGTGCTCGTTCCTTCGCTCTGTCCGAGTCTATTGCCTGGAGGATGGTGCTGGGTCCGTTGGTGCGCTGCCATTCGGACGAGTTCATGGAGGTGCGCTTGAGGAGCCGGTTGACCATGTCTGCACAGGTCTTCCGGTACTGGTGCCGGAGTAGGGAGTAGATGAAGGGGTCGCATGCTGCTTTACTGTAGGTCAGACATTTGCACAGCACTCCCCACCGCTGACTTATGTGGACTTCAGGCCACAGCTCCAGAATCCTGAGAGAGAGAGAGAGAGAGAGAGAGAGAGAGAGAGGGAGAGAGAGAGAGAGAGAGAGGGAGAGAGAGAGAGAGGGTTTAGATCTTTAGATCCTTACAGTTATATTCTTTAGTTCTTTGGCTAGCTAAGGAAAACTGAATTCTCGCTAACACTGTCCAATCACTAACACTGTCCAATCACTAACACTTTAATCACCACTAACACTTAAATCAACACTAATGCTTAAATCAACACTAATGCTTAAATCAACACTAATGCTTAAAGCACACTAACACATCACATTAATGCTTTCACAACATTAACACATAAACACACACTAACACTCAAATTACCTCTATCAACTTAAGACTTACATCAACACTACCACTTAAATCAACCCTAGCACTTAAATCAACACTAGCGCTTAAATCAACCCTAGCACTTAAATCAACACTAGCGCTTAAATCAACCCTAGCACTTAAATCAACACTACCATTTAAATCAACACAAGCACTTACATCAACACTACCACTTAAATCAATACTGGCACTACCACTTAAATCAACACTACCACTTAAATCAATACTACCACTTAAATCAACACTACCACTTAAATCAACACTACCACTAACACTTAAATCAACACTGCCACTTAAATCAACACTAGCACTTAAATCAACACTACCACTTAAATCAACACTACCACTTAAATCAACACTACCACTACCACTTAAATCAACACTAGCACTTAAATCAATACTACCACTTAAATCAATACTACCACTACCACTTAAATCAACACTACCACTAACCACTTAAATCAACACTACCACTTAAATAAACACTAGCACTTAAATTAACACTAGCACTTAAATCAGTACTACCACTACCACTTAAATCAACACTACCACTTAAATCAACACTACCACGTAAATCAATACTACCACTACCACTTAAATCAACACTAGCACTTAAATCAATACTACCACATAATCAACACTAGCACTTAAATCAACACTACCACTTAAATCAATACTAGCACTACCACTTAAATCAACACTACCACTTAAATCAACACTACCACTTAAATCAATACTACCACTACCACTTAAATCAACACTACCACTAACCACTTAAATCAACACTACCACTTAAATCAACACTAGCACTTAAATTAACACTAGCACTTAAATCAGTACTACCACTACCACTTAAATCAACACTAGCACTTAAATCAATACTGCCACTACCACTTAAATCAACACTAGCACTTAAATCAATACTACCACTTAAATCAACACTAGCACTTAAATCAACACTACCACTTAAATCAACACTACCACTACCACTTAAATCAACACTACCACTTAAATCAATACTACCACTTAAATCAATACTACCACTACCACTTAAATCAACACTACCACTAACCACTTAAATCAACACTACCACTTAAATAAACACTAGCACTTAAATTAACACTAGCACTTAAATCAGTACTACCACTACCACTTAAATCAACACTACCACTTAAATCAACACTACCACGTAAATCAATACTACCACTACCACTTAAATCAACACTAGCACTTAAATCAATACTACCACATAATCAACACTAGCACTTAAATCAACACTAGCACTTAAATCAATACTAGCACTACCACTTAAATCAACACTACCACTTAAATCAACACTACCACTTAAATCAATACTACCACTACCACTTAAATCAACACTACCACTAACCACTTAAATCAACACTACCACTTAAATCAACACTAGCACTTAAATTAACACTAGCACTTAAATCAGTACTACCACTACCACTTAAATCAACACTAGCACTTAAATCAATACTGCCACTACCACTTAAATCAACACTAGCACTTAAATCAATACTACCACTTAAATCAACACTAGCACTTAAATCAACACTACCACTTAAATCAACACTACCATTTAAATCAATACTACCACTACCACTTAAATCAACACTAGCACTTAAATCAACACTAGCACTTAAATCAACACCAGCACTTAAATCAACACTAGCACTTAAATCAACACTACCATTTAAATCAATACTACCACTTAAATCAACACTACCACTTAAATAAACACTAATGCTTAAAGCACACTAATACAACTAGCTCTTAAAGAGCACTAACACTTAAACACCACTAACATTTAAATACACACTAACACTTAAACACCACTAACACTCAAATTGCCACAGATAGTTAAATCACTACTTACACTTAAACACCACTAACACTGAAAAAACTTAACAAGTAAATCAACACTAACACTCAAATCACAACTAACACATCACATTAATGCTTACACACCACTAACAATTAAACACAACATTTAAATCACCACTAACACTCAAATGACCACTAACACTCAAACACTACTAACACTCAAATTACCACTAACACTTAAACACTACTAACACTCAAATTACCACTACCACGTAAATCAATACTACCACTACCACTTAAATCAACACTAGCACTTAAATCAATACTACCACTTAAATCAACACTAGCACTTAAATCAACACTAGCACTACCACTTAAATCAACACTACCACTTAAATCAACACTAGCACTTAAATCAATACTAGCACTACCACTTAAATCAACACTACCACTTAAATCAACACTACCACTTAAATCAATACTACCACTACCACTTAAATCAACACTACCACTAACCACTTAAATCAACACTACCACTTAAATAAACACTAGCACTTAAATTAACACTAGCACTTAAATCAGTACTACCACTACCACTTAAATCAACACTACCACTTAAATCAACACTACCACGTAAATCAATACTACCACTACCACTTAAATCAACACTAGCACTTAAATCAATACTACCACTTAAATCAACACTAGCACTTAAATCAACACTAGCACTACCACTTAAATCAACACTACCACTTAAATCAACACTACCACTTAAATCAATACTAGCACTACCACTTAAATCAACACTACCACTTAAATCAACACTACCACTTAAATCAATACTACCACTACCACTTAAATCAACACTACCACTAACCACTTAAATCAACACTACCACTTAAATCAACACTAGCACTTAAATTAACACTAGCACTTAAATCAGTACTACCACTACCACTTAAATCAACACTAGCACTTAAATCAATACTGCCACTACCACTTAAATCAACACTAGCACTTAAATCAATACTACCACTTAAATTAACACTAGCACTTAAATCAGTACTACCACTACCACTTAAATCAACACTAGCACTTAAATCAATACTGCCACTACCACTTAAATCAACACTAGCACTTAAATCAATACTACCACTTAAATCAACACTAGCACTTAAATCAACACTACCACTTAAATCAACACTACCATTTAAATCAATACTACCACTACCACTTAAATCAACACTAGCACTTAAATCAACACCAGCACTTAAATCAACACTAGCACTTAAATCAACACTACCATTTAAATCAATACTACCACTTAAATCAACACTACCATTTAAATCAACACTACCACTTAAATAAACACTAATGCTTAAAGCACACTAATACAACTAGCTCTTAAAGAGCACTAACACTTAAACACCACTAACATTTAAATACACACTAACACTTAAACACCACTAACACTTAAATTGCCACAGATAGTTAAATCACTACTTACACTTAAACACCACTAACACTGAAAAAACTTAACAAGTAAATCAACACTAACACTCAAATCACAACTAACACATCACATTAATGCTTACACACCACTAACAATTAAACACAACATTTAAATCAACACTAACACTCAAATGACCACTAACACTCAAACACTACTAACACTCAAATTACCACTAACACTTAAACACTACTAACACTCAAATTACCACTAACACTTAAATACCACTAACTCCAAATTACCACTAACACTTGAACACTACTAACACTCAAATTACCACTAACATTTAAACACTACTAACACTCAAATTACCAAATAAACACCACTAACACTTAAACACACACTAACACTCAAATTACCACTAACACTTAAACACTACTAACACTCAAATTACCACTAACACTTAAATACCACTAACTCCAAATTACCACTAACACTTAAACACTACTAACACTCAAATTACCACTAACATTTAAACACTACTAACACTCAAATTACCAAATAAACACCACTAACACTTAAACACACACTAACACTCAAATTACCACTAACACTTAAACACTACTAACACTCAAATGACCACATAAACACCACTAACACTTAAACACACACTAACACTTAAATTGCCACTTAAACACCACTAACACTTAGTCTATCACTATCACTAAGTACTAAGCCAAGACTAACACTTAATTCAACACTATGCTTAAACACACCAATACTCAAACTACCACCCTCATGGTGTAAGAAGTTCCATTTTTTAGTAAAACTGGGCTGTTTACTTTAAGGTTTATTTTAAAAGTGAGGCTTTTACAGTGTTCCTAATATTTCCACACTGTAAAACTGACTGACTGACTGAAAGGTCAACTTCAGTGTTTCTGTTTCTATGGCTACAGTCTTTCACTCGATCAAATCTAAGCAGGGATCTCAAATGCTCTGAGACAAAGACAGAGATGTTCTGGCGAGCGAGGGATCACTGATCACGCTGACCATCTCAATCAGCTCATGATAAATAAACACTGTTTTAAAGACTCTTGTGAATCAGATCTCACTTTAGTCTCAGCACAAATTCAGTTCAGTTCAAATTTAGCACATTTTAGAACTGGTGTTAGAACTAACACTTAAAAAGCACCAACACAAAAACCACTAATAATTACATCAACACTATATATCACTATATATCACTACTAATACTTTAACACTGCTAACATTTTAATCACCGCTAACATTCAAATCAGCACTATCACTTACACATCACTAACATTTAAATTTCCACTAACAATCAAAGACCAGTAACATTAAAATCACTATTAACATCATAATTAACACTTAAATCACTGCTAACATTCAAATAACCAGTAATGCATACATATTAATAACATTTAAATCACCACTAACACTTACATGTCACTAACATCTTAAATCACCACTAATATTTAAATCAACATTAACACTGAAATTAGTGGTGATGATGGTGTTAACGGTGATGGTGATTTTTACAGTGGTGGTGATGATGTTTACAGTGGTGATGATGGTGTTTACAGTGGTGGTTATGGTGTTTACAGTGGTGATGATGATGTTTACAGTGGTGGTGAGGATGTTTACAGTGGTGGGGCTGGTGTTTACAGTGGTGATGTTTACAGTGGTGGTGAGGATGTTTACAGTAGTGGTGATGATGTTTACAGTGGTGGTGATGTTTACAGTGGTGGTGAGGATGTTTACAGTGGTGGTGATATTTACAGTGGTGGTGATGATGTTTACAGTGGTGGTGATGTTGTTTACAGTGGTAGTATTGTTTACAGTGGTGGTAATGTTTACAGTGGTGGTGAGAATGTTTGTAAGGGTGGGGATGTTGTTTACAGTTGTGGTAATGTTGTTTACAGTGGTGGTGAGGATGTTTACAGTGGTGGTGATGTTGTTTACAGTAATGGTAATGTTGTTTACAGTGGTGGGGATGTTGTTTACAGTGGTGGTAATGTTGTTTACTGTGGTGGTGATGTTGTTTACAGTAGTGGTGAAGGTAACCAGGGGTCTCCATGTCTGAGTTTTTATGGATGTTGATGGTAAAATCTGGAGAATCTGAAAATACTAGGTTTTTTTGGGGACTATTTTAACCTCACAGCGTCCTACATGTATCCCTCCACCATGAATGGAGTTTAAGACTGAAATCTTCTCTAAACTATCATAAACAGCGTCTCAGACACCAGACAGTGTATTTATAACCATCTACTGTAATAACTTTCTGTGAGGGTGGATGTCTGGTTCCATTCACCACCACTGTGAACCACTTAATTAAGCAGAATTATTTAAAAATTGGTTTCTCTTTAAAATCCACCCAGTCTCCTCAGTGAGATCCCCCTAACGTTCCTATCTTATTACGTGGTGAACAGACTCCTGCAGCTAACGTGGAGTCACTGAATGTTCCAAACAAAAGCGCCGCGAAGGAATTAAATGTCAGCCGCAGATCCTCAGAGAAGCCTGGATTCCGTTTCCCCCCCCTCCTGCTATCTTATCCTGCTCCCTTCTTCTCTAAAGCCGACTTAATAGGACGTTCCCGCTCACGCAGAGGGATTTCCTCCCTCGGCCAATTTAAACTTGTCGGAATATCTTTGGTTCGGCAAAGCATAATGTGGGAACCCAAAGGCAGGAGGGAACAATGCACGCGAGAGCTCTGAGGATCTGTAACAATCCAATTAATTTTTCATCGCTAGTATCACACGAGCGTGACTCGTCTTGGTGAAAGGCATCCGGCTGGAGGCGAGCAGCCAATTAAAAGCCCCATTATGTTTCCCGGTCCTCATGACCCAAGCATTCTCTGCGTATTAGAGAGATTTCTTAAAACGTGGCCCTCTGCGTTGCGTCTCTGGGGACCGTGAGAGTTGAGAGCCGGAGCGTCGCTGTATTCTAATTGACCGTACGGTATAATGAAGACAAAACACTTCCACAGTGGAGGGAACGGATCCACAGCATCCCTCACTAATGGCACTCATCTAGTTCTAATGAAGCATTTCTCATACAGAGCTGCCTGAAAGTTTGGGGGCTCTTTATGATCAGATCTTCATTTAACTCCAATAACACATATACAACGATCAGCCATAACATTAGCACCACCTCCCTGTATCTCCACTGACTGTCCAGTTCATCAGCTCCACTGACCACATAGGAGCTACACTTACAAACTATTATAAACTATTACTAAACTAATAAACTATTAGGGAGGTAGATCATTCTCAGCACTGCACTGATACTGACGTGGTGGTGGTGGTGTGTAAGCGTGTGTTGTGCTGGTGTGAGTGGATTCTTTGGTTCGGCAAAGCAAAAAACATCACCAAGACCACCGCTGTATACAACATCACCGCCACTGTAAACATCATCACTACCACTGTAATCACCAAAACACTACTGAGAATGATCAACCTCCCAAATATTACCTGCTCTGTGGTGGTCCTGTGGGGGTCCTGATCATTAAAGGACAGAGTTATAAAGTATACAGAGAATCAGATGAACTACAGTCTGTAGGTGTAGCTCCTATATGGTCAGTGGAGCTGATACACTGGACAGTGTAGATACGAGGAGGCGTGTTTAATGTTATGGCTGATCTGTGTACAGTATAGGTGATAATTAGGCTTCAATTGATTTCATGAGAATCGTGTGTGATCAGTCAAAACATCAGCCTGAGTCTTCACCATCCAAGTCTGGTCTTGGCATCGGATCTCAGGCTGGACAAGACTCCAAAACTATGTTTGAATCTGGCATAGGATCCTCATCCCGACAGTGAAACCTGATTAAGAACGCCTATGGATTCTAGATCTTAACAAGAAGTTCTACAGGAGAACGTTAGGACATCCAGCTATAAACTGAGCTTCAACATAATGAGTGAAGAGACTCCAGAAGAGAGACTATGCACTATGAGTAGTGTACTAATAGTGTGCTATTTTTGTGTATCAACTATGTACTTAGTATGCTTAATAAATATCATAGTGCTATTAAAAATACTTATTTAACTTATTGTACTTTATTGTACTATTTTGAGACACATTTAAATATATTTAAGTATATATTTTTACCAGTAATTCAGTATTTTTTAAATGAAATATATGTATGACTGTACTAAAAGTGTATTTACAATGTATTTTTTCAATGTTATTGAATTATGAATATACTTCTTATAATTTATTAGTATATTACCAGTTATCTTAAAGGTGGATTCTAATATACTTTATGTTGACACAAAGTATATTTGAAAAAATGCAGATTTGGTAGAATTTTTACTTACATTATACTTAATGGTGTCTCAAAACAGTAGGGTTAAGTATATTTAGTTGTATAGTTGTAAATTTTTATTAGTAATAAAACATACATACAGCATAACAACATAGCACAGTTTTAATACCTTAATCAAGAGTGCATTGAAGTATACTAAGTGCACTTAAATTAAGTATACTTCAGTGTACTTTCGATTTCACCTGGGAGAATAACATTGGATTGATTGGCAGTGAACCTGATGTATGCTGCACATGCACTCTCCCACTCTCAGACATTTGTAGTACTGTACTAAAGTTTGAGGAACTTCAGAACATTATTATATATATAAAGCTATTTTGTTCTAGAAAGAAAGCTTTTATTTATTTAGTAAACACTTTATTATGTAAATATTAAACAGTATTAATAAAGTAAGTAGTGCTTTTACATACGTCAGTGTGTTTATTTAACCCTTTCCAAGCGTCTCCTTGTGGAAACAACCCAGTATTATATACAGTTCTCATCTAATACCTGCTTTGACTGCTCAGTGCTTCATTAAGCTAAATCAAGGAACTGAATACATTAATACAATGTCTGGGGCGTCCAGGAGAAATCTGGAACTACACTTTGTTCTTCAAACTGGAGCTCAAGATATGATCTACTTCCTTTACAATAAGATATTCATGTTACTTTGTATTGTATGTAAGATTATTTACATCTGTTCTAATCATATCTGCTGTTACTGGTGAACATGCACTCGACTCTGAACTGCCCTCTAGTGGATGTACTGAAGTATGTAAAAAACTGATTTGTTTGTATTTGCTGTGAGGTACTGATGTTGAACATTGCTGTGAGGATTTGATTGAGCATTAGTGAGGTCAGGTACTGATGTTGGAAAATTGCTCTGAGAATTTGATTGAGCGTTAGTGAGGTCAGGTACTGATGTTGAACATTGCTGTGAGGATGTGATTGAGTATTAGTGAGGTCAGGTACTGATGTTGAACATTGCTGTGAGAATTTGATTGAGCGTTAGTGGGTTCAGGTACTGATGTTGAACATTGCTGTGAGGATTTGATTGTGTGTTAGTGAGGTCAGGTACTGATGTTGGAACATTGCTATGAGGATTTGATTGTGTTTTAGTGAGTTCAGGTACTGATGTTGAACATTGCTGTGAGGATTTGATTAAGTGTTACTAAGGTCTGGACCTGATGTTGAACATTGCTGTGAGAATTTGATTGTGTGTTAGTGAGATAAGGTACTGATGTTGAACATTGCTGTGAGGATTTGATTGTGTGTTAGTGAGGTTAGCTCTGGATTCATTCTGCATTTGTCCAGAATGACTTTGAACATCACCACCTCAGCTTATCATACTAATACTCAGCGTGAGTACAGTCTTGGGTGACATTGAGTAAGACTAAGTAAATGAAGGAGTGATAAATGGCCCACTGGGCGTATATACACATACACTGATGGTGAATTCCCTCCTTTACTGTAGGATGACAGCTGGCATCTATAAAAGCTTTGCTGTGTTATTTCATTATAATCCCCAGCATCAAGCCTCGGCTCCTCAGATATAATTAATGACTACACACTCACTGAACCATCTGAGGCTGCCAGACACACACTCACACTCACACACACACACTCGCACTCACACACATACAAACACACATCCCCAAGTCCAATTACAATAAAGGCATCCATCATTTCTATTGAGAAAGATAAGGTGTTGTGTAAAGGAGGCAAGGCCATTAGCACATTACCCACCACTCCTTTATATGATGGACACAAAGAGGACAGGAGACGATGAGCTCTCAGCTCTCCGCCTCCTTTCAGCTATTTTTTCTGGGAACAACACTCTGGATCTATACCTGTTCAGCTCCGGCCTCGGCCGCATTCATTCATCTGCCGCCTCAGCCATGACAACACACCGCGGGACTCAGATCCCACCTGGTAGAGGTTTCCCATCAACCTTCATCAACTTTCTGACAAAATAATGACGCTAAGTTCATTTTTAAGAAGTTCAGGCTGAACATTTGGGGGAAAAAAACTTTTTTAGAGAAGCCAAGTCCTAATTTTGAGGAAATAGAGATCAAAATTTCAAGAAAAGTCATTTTTTCAAGTTCATCAGTTAAATTTTCAATTACATAAGTGACTGTTTTAAAATTCTTAATCCTAATTTTGAAAAAGAGCTTTATTTTGAGATACTAAGTCAAATTTCTAGTAAAATAAGTAATTGTGTTAAGCCCTTATTCCTATCTTTGACAAAAATGTATCTTTATGTTAAGATGCTAATCCTTCATTTTAAGGAAATTAGGATCCAAATTTTAAGAAAATGTGTAATTTCAAGTTAGTAAATCAAATTGTCAGGAAAATAAGCAATTGTTTAGAAATCCTAAATCTTAATTTTGAGAAAATAAATCTTTACTTTGAGATACTAAGTCCTAATTTTAAGGAAATACAGGTCATAATTTTGGGACAAGTTCTTGTTTCAAATTAGTAAGTCAAATTTGCAAGAAAATAAGCAATTTTTTAAAAATAAATAATGAGTTTGAGAAAATAAATATTTATATTTATAAGTTTTCTCTATATTTATAAGTTACTATGTCACATTTGCAAGAAAATAAGCAATTGTTTTAAAATCCTAATTTCAAAAAAATACATTTGTATTGTGAGATGTCCTCATTTTAAGTGAGTTAGGATATAAATGTCAAGAGAAGTCATTTTTTTATGTTAGTAAGTCAAATTTGCAAAAAAGTAATTGTTAGGAAATCCTAAATCTTAATTTTGACAAAGTAATTTTTTACTTTAAGATACTAAGTCCTAAATTTAAGGAAATATAGATTAAAATTTCAAGTAAAGTCATTGTTTCTAAGTCAAATTTACAAACACGCAATTGTTTTAAAATTCTAAATCCTAGTTTTGAAAAAGATCTTTATTTTGAGATATCAAGTCAAATTTGCAAGAAAATTGGTAATTGTTCTGAAATTTTAAATCCTATTTTTGAGAAAATAAATATTTTGAGTCCTTATCTTTAGTAAATTAGTATTATTCTAAGTTACTAAGTCCAATTTTCAAGTGTTTTTGTGTGAGGGGTGTGTAACTGCTAGACAATCAGTCCATGTCACATTCCTCTTGAGTGTACATTGGTTGAGCGTCCACTACACTCAGAACAATCGCAAAACAGCTGACTAGTGGAAAACCACCAGCATGAAATAAGAGTGCAACGTTTTACAAGTAACAGACCTAAATTTACAACAAAAACACAAAGATGAGCCAGAAAAGTACTGAAGCGGTTTTGAGCCAAAGATAAAAAGCAGGGAATGCAAAGAATCCCAGACACGTCAGGCAGAGAGACGGTTTGGACCTTCATCTCTCACGTCCAAAGAAAAGCCTCCAAAGCAAACAGCCAAACGATCCAGTTCAAACTGCAGGCGCAAGAAACAGAGGAACAATTTAAACTGGAGCAAACCAGTCTCTTCATTAAAAGGAGAAGTCCACCAATGTGAGGTCAGAGACTGATGTTGAACATTGCTGTGAGAATTTGATTAAGCGTTAGTGAGGTCAGGTACTAATGTTGAACATTGCTGTAAGAATTTGATTGAATGTTAATGAGGTCTGGTACTGATGTAGAACATTGCTGTAAGAATTTGATTGAATGTTAATGAGGTCTGGTACTGATGTTAAACATTGCTGTGAGAATTTGATTGAGCGTTAGTGAGGTCAGGTACTGATGTTGAACATTGCTGTGAGGATTTGGTTGAGTGTTAGTGAGGTCAGGTACTGATGTTGAACATTGCTGTGAGGATTTGGTTGAGTGTTAGTGAGGTCAGGTACTGATGTTGAACATTGCTGTGAGGATTTGGTTGAGTGTTAGTGAGGTCAGGTACTGATGTTGAACATTGCTGTGAGGATTTGGTTGAGTGTTAGTGAGATCAGGTACTTATGCTGAACATTGCTGTGAGGATTTGGTTGAATGTTAGTGAGGTCATATACTGATACTGAGCATTGAATATTGACTTTTGATTTCTAGTGTTTCTTAGCAACATTAGCTTCTTAGCTCTAGCGCTGAACTAAATAAGCAATATATGGCACTGTCAGAACTTCAGAATTTCAGAACTATATACAGTTACATACTGCATATGAGTCACATACATATTAATAATTAATTATATTAATAATGAACTATTAACAGCACAAGTTTATTATAAGCAGGCGGGGCAGGTGTGACTGTGTTTCTCCTGAGACCAGAAAACATTGAGCCAGCAAACACCAGCATTCTACAGTGCCGGTAGTGAGAGAACATTCCAGAACTGTGTGACTAGCAGACAAATATTCTAGAACACCGTCAATGAGCAGAGAACCTTCTAGAGCGATGTGGATGAGAAGAACTGTGTACACAACCAAACTGCTTGGGCTGCATGTGTTTAGCTTTGTTGAAAGTTTAATGGTGTTTATTGATATTTATTGGTGCTTTTAAGGGTTTTCTTATTTATTGTGGTTTGTTTGAGGATTTTTGGTGTTCATTGAGGTTTCTTGGAGGTTTGTTTTGACGTTTGTTGGTGTTTATTAAGGTTTCTTGGAGGTTCGTTGGTGTGGTGTTTATTGAGGTTTGTTTGAGATGTGTTGGTGTTTATTGAGGTTTGTTTGAGATGTATTGGAGTTTATTGAGGTTTGTTGGAGTTCATTGAGGTTTGTTGGTGTTTATTGAGGTTTGCTTGAGATTTTGTTGGTGTTTATTGAGGTTTGTTTGAGATATTTGTTTGTTGCTGCTGTTTATAGAGTTTTGTTGGTGGATATTGAAGTTTACTGAGGTTTGTTGGTTTAACTGATGGTTGTCAGATTTTATATGACTTTGACTGAGGGTTATTGGATTGTTGATGCCTATTAGATTTTGTTGGAGCTTTGTTGGTGTTAGTTGAGTTTTGTTTTTGCTTATTGAGTTTGCTGGTGTTCATAGAGTTTTTGGTGTATATTACAGTTTACTGACGTTTGCTGGTATTGGTGTTTGTTGGGTTTGATGTGTCAGTGTGCTCTGACAGTTAGCTGTAGGTGAGTATGACAGTTGATCTGATATGACCCAATACTCCCTGACCTGCCTAAGGCCAACTGACCACAGAGATCATAGTGGAAATGCACTGACCTCAAAATATGACGCCATCAAGTTTACAATACACACATACACCGTGTATAATAATGCTTTGAGTATGTATTCAGTTTCAGGGCAGAATCCCAGAAGCTCATCTGAGAATCACTTTAATGTTACGCCAAGTGGCTTCACCAGCATTCAGACCTAGTTTAGTTTAAAAGCCAAGTTGACGGCTTGGCTGAGAACAGTCATTTAATTAGACCCAAGCACATTATGAAAGCTTAAGCACCGTCAATTAGCACAGTGTTAATATCACAGAGACGAAGTGATCCAAAACAGACTCGATTATGTGGTTTAATGCTATGCTGATTATATGGTTTATATAATTTTCTTGATTACGTGACACTGTATGACACACTGATATCTATAAGCATGAACTAAATGCTGGACCAGTTAAACAGGTCATATATAAAGTGGTTATGGTTTAATACTGTAAGAGCTGAGCTAACACCGGCCTCTGCTCTCCAAGCTCTGAGGCAGTGTGTCTGAGAGGGTGTGTGGACTCTCACCTCGTGATCACATAGGGCGCGAAGCACAGCACGAACGTGCCGATGAAGGTACTGATTTTTCTGGTTGCTCGCTGCCGTCGCCTCCTCTGCTCCTCCAGACATCGCTGCCGAACACTGAAACACCAGAGCACCTACATGTGAGTGTGGATATGTCTAATCCACAGTCATACTGACCCTCACTTCTCTACGTGTCTAATCCACAGTCATACTGACCCTCACTTCTCTACGTGTCTAATCCACAGTCATACTGACCCTCACTTCTCTACGTGTCTAATCCACAGTCATACTGACCCTCACTTCTCTACGTGTCTATTCCACAGTCATACTGACCCACACTCCTCTATGTATCTAATCCACAGTCATACTGACCCGCACACCTCTGTGTCTAACCCGAAATCATATTGACCCTCACTCCTCTATGTGTCTAATCTACAATCATATTGACCCTCACTCCTCTATGTGTCTAATCCACAGTCATACTGACCCTCACTCCTCTACATGTCTAATCCACAGTCATACTGACCCTCACTCCTCTACATGTCTAATCTGCCATCGTACTGACCCTCACTCCTCTATGTATCTAATCCACAGTCATACTGACCCTCACTCCTCTACATGTCTAATCCACAATGGCTGAGAACAGTCATTTAATTAGACCCAAGCACATTATGAAAGCTTAAGCACCGTCAATTAGCACAGTGTTAATATCACAGAGACGAAGTTATCCAAAACAGACTCGATTATGTGGTTTAATGCTATGCTGATTATATGGTTTATATAATTTTCTTGATTACGTGACACTGTATGACACACTGATATCTATAAGCATGAACTAAATGCTGGACCAGTTAAACAGGTCATATATAAAGTGGTTATGGTTTAATACTGTAAGAGCTGAGCTAACGCCGGCCTCTGCTCTCCAAGCTCTGAGGCAGTGTGTCTGAGAGGGTGTGTGGACTCTCACCTCGTGATCACATATCTAATCCACACATGTCTAATCCACAATCATACTGACCCTCACTCCTCTATGTGTTTAATCTACAATCATACTAACCCTCACTCCTCTATGTGTCTAATCTACAGTCATACTGACCATCACTCCTATATGTGTCTAACCCGCAGTCATACTGACCCTCACACCTCTGTGTCTAACCCGCAGTCATACTGACCCTCACACCTCTGTGTCTAATCCACATTCATACTGACCCTCATTCCTCTATGTGTCTAATCCACAGTCATACTGACCCTCACTTCTCTACGTGTCTAATCTACAGTCATACTGACCCTCACTTCTCTACGTGTCTAATCCACAGTCATACTGACCCTCACTCCTCTACATGTCTAATCGACAGTCATACTGACCCTCACTCCTCTGTGTATCTAATCCACAGTCATACTGACCCTCACTCCTCTATGTGTCTAATCTGCCATCGTACTGACCCTCACTCCTCTACATGTCTAATCCACAGTCATACTGACCCTCACTCCTCTATGTGTCTAATCTACAATCATACTAACCCTCACTCCTCTATGTGCCTAATCTACAATCATACTGTCCCTCACACCTCTGTGTCTAAGCTACAATCATACTGACCCTCACTCCTCTATGTGTCTAATCCACAGTCATACTGACCCTCACTCCTCTACATGTCTAATCCACAGTCATACTGACCCTCACTCCTCTATGTATCTAATCCACAGTCATACTGACCCTCACTCCTCTACGTGTCTAATCTGCCATCGTACTGACCCTCACTCCTCTACATGTCTAATCCACAGTCATACTGACCCTCACTCCTCTATGTGTTTAATCTACAATCATACTAACCCTCACTCCTCTATGTGTCTAATCTACAGTCATACTGACCGTCACTCCTATATGTGTCTAACCCGCAGTCATACTGACCCTCACACCTCTGTGTCTAATCCACATTCATACTGACCCTCATTCCTCTATGTGTCTAATCCACAGTCATACTGGCCCTCACTTCTCTACTCTTCTCCTTTGACTTTCCTTCTTCATACAAGAGGATTATCTCACCACAAACATCTCCTGATATGACACTTAAACCTTTTGCACAATGCACTACATAACACATGTGGGGGATTTTATCACTATTATTAATAGAATTAGTAATATTAATATTATTAGTAATAATTAGTTAGTTGTAGCAATTGTAGTATTGTTAGTAATGGTAGTAGATGATAAAAAATATATGGTATTATATGATATGTGATATTTTAGCAAGTGCCTGAATAAATGACCACTGATGAAGGAATAGATGATGACCAACCCAAACTGAGTATCAGCAGCTGGTATATAGAGTAATAAAGTGGATGAGGAGAACTTCAGAGATGTGTGTGCGTTTCTGCCACATTGCTTTACAAGCTCTGAAATGAAGTGTGATTACGAAGCCGTCCAAGCTGGAGCTGAAAGCACATCTCTTCTGCTGCCCCTTGAGGCTTCGCTGTAATAACGAAATGTCATGTCTAAACGCAGGACACTCAGTCCCGAGGCTGAAAGCGTCTCCCTCGAGTACAGCAGGCTACTGCTAAAATAGGCTACAGCCTCGAAATGCTCAGTCTAACAGCAGCAGCTTTAAATGGCGTTAAACACGTTACTTTTCTTCTTTTGTATAATAACAGACCTTCTGTCATATCCTGTAAATCTGTATTACCACTTTCATACATTACTACCACTGCTACCACCACTAATAAACCTACCCCTATTACTACCACTGCTACCACCACTACTAAAACTACCCCTATTACTACCACTGCTACCACCACTAATAAACCTACCCCTATTACTACCACTGCTACCACCACTACTAAACCTACCCCTATTACTACCACTGCTACCACCACTACTAAAACTACCCCTATTACTACCACTGCTACCACCACTACTAAACCTACCCCTATTACTACCACTGCTACCACCACTACTAAACCTACCCCTATTACTACCACTGCTACCACCACTACTAAAACTACCCCTATTACTACCACTGCTACCACCACTACTAAACCTACCCCTATTACTACCACTGCTACCACCACTGCTAAACCTACCCCTATTACTACCACTGCTACCACCACTAATAAACCTACCCCTATTACTACCACTGCTACCACCACTACTAAACCTACCTATTACTACCACTGCTACCACCACAACTAAACCTACCCCTATTACTACCACTGCTACCACCACTACTAAACCTACCCCTATTATTACCACTGCTACCACCACTACTAAACCTACCCCTATTACTACCACTGCTACCACCACTACTAAACCTACCCCATTACTACCACTGCTAGCACCACTAATAAACCTACCCCTATTACTACCACTGCTACCACCACTACTAAAACTACCCCTATTACTACCACTGCTACCACCACTACTAAACCTACCCCTATTACTACCACTGCTACCACCACTACTAAACCTACCCCTATTAATACCACTGCTACCACCACTACTAAACCTACCCCGATTACTACCACTGCTACCACCACTATTAAACCTACCCCTATTACTACCACTGCTACCACCACTACTAAACCTACCCCTATTATTACCACTGCTACCACCACTACTAAACCTACCTCTATTACTATCACTGCTACCACCACTACTAAACCTACCCCTATTATTACCACTGCTACCACCACTACTAAACCTACCCCTATTACTACCACTGCTACCACCACTACTTAAACTACCCCTATTACTACCACTGCTACCACCACTAATAAACCTACCCCTATTATTACCACTGCTACCACCACTACTAAACCTACCCCTATTACTACCACTGCTACCACCACTACTAAACCTACCCCTATTACTACCACTGCTACCACCACTACTAAAACTACCCCTATTACTACCACTGCTACCACCACTACTAAAACTACCCTATTACTACCACTGCTACCACCACTACTAAACCTACCCCTATTACTACCACTGCTACCACCACTACTAAAACTACCCCTATTACTACCACTGCTACCACCACTACTAAACCTACCCCTATTACTACCACTGCTACCACCACTACTAAACCTACCACTATTACTACCACTATGACCACCACTACAAAACCTACCCCTATTACTACCACTGCTACCACCACTACTAAAACTACCACTATTACTACCACTATTACTACCACTACGACCACCACTACAAAACCTACCCCTATTACTACCACTGCTACCACCACTACTAAACCTACCCCTATTACTAACACTACGACCATTACCACGGCTACCACCACTACTAAAACTACCACTATTACTACCACTATTACTGCCACTGCTACCACCACTACTAAAACTACAACTATTACTACCACTACGACCACCACTACAAAACCTACCCCTATTACTACCACTGCTACCACCACTACTAAACCTACCCCTATTACTACCACTACGACGATTACCACTGCTACCACCACTAATAAACCTACCCCTATTACTACTACTACGACCATTACCACTGCTACCACCACTACTAAAACTACCACTATTACTACCACTGCTACCACCACTACTAAAACTACCACTATTACTACCACTGCTACCACCCCTACTAAAACTACCACTATTACTACCACTGCTACCACCACTACTAAACCTAGCCCTATTACTACCACTGCTACCACCACTACTAAAACTACCACTATTATTACCACTACGACCATTACCACTGCTACCACCACTACTAAAACTACCACTATTACTACCACTGCTACCACCCCTACTAAAACTACCACTATTACTACCACTGCTACCACCACTACTAAACCTACCACCTACCCCTATTACTACCACTGCTACCACCCCTACTAAAACTACCACTATTATTACCACTGCTACCACCACTACTAAAACTACCACTATTACTACCACTACGACCATTACCACTGCTACCACCACTACTAAAACTACCACTATTACTACCACTACAACCATTACCACTGCTACCACCACTACTAAAACTACCACTATTATTACCACTGCTACCACCACTACTAAAACTACCCTATTACTACCACTGCTACCACCACTACTAAACCTACCCCTATTACTACCACTGCTACCACCACTACTAAAACTACCACTATTACTACCACTGCTACCACCACTACTAAAACTACCACTATTACTACCACTGCTACCACCACTACTAAAACTACCACTATTACTACCACTACGACCATTACCACTGCTACCACCACTACTAAAACTACCACTACTACTACCACTGCTACCACCACTACTAAAACTACCACTACTACTACCACTGCTACCATTACCACTGCTACCACCACTACTAAAACTACCACTATTACTACCACTACAACTATTACCACTGCTACCACCACTACTAAAACTACCACTACTACTACCACTGCTACCACCACTACTAAAACTACCACTACTACTACCACTGCTACCATTACCACTGCTACCACCACTACTAAAACTACCACTATTACTACCACTACAACCATTACCACTGTTACCACCACTACTAAAACTACCACTATTATTACCACTGCTACCACCACTACTAAAACTACCCTATTACTACCACTGCTACCACCACTACTAAACCTACCCCTATTACTACCACTGCTACCACCACTACTAAAACTACCACTATTACTACCACTGCTACCACCACTACTAAACCTACCCCTATTACTACCACTGCTACCACCACTACTAAAACTACCACTATTACTACCACTGCTACCACCACTACTAAAACTACCACTATTACTACCACTACGACCATTACCACTGCTACCACCACTACTAAAACTACCACTACTACTACCACTGCTACCACCACTACTAAAACTACCACTACTACTACCACTGCTACCATTACCACTGCTACCACCACTACTAAAACTACCACTATTACTACCACTACAACCATTACCACTGCTACCACCACTACTAAAACTACCACTACTACTACCACTGCTACCACCACTACTAAAACTACCACTACTACTACCACTGCTACCATTACCACTGCTACCACCACTACTAAAACTACCACTATTACTACCACTACAACCATTACCACTGCTACCACCACTACTAAAACTACCACTATTACTACCACTGCTACCACCACTACTAAACCTACCCCTATTACTACCACTGCTACCACCACTACTAAAACTACCCCTATTACTACCACTGCTACCACCACTACTAAACCTACCCCTATTACTACCACTGCTACCACCACTACTAAACCTACCACTATTACTACCACTTCGACCACCACTATAAAACCTACCCCTATTACTACCGCTGCTACCACCACTACTAAAACTACCACTATTACTACCACTATTACTACCACTACGACCACCACTACAAAACCTACCCCTATTACTACCACTGCTACCACCACTACTAAACCTACCCCTATTACTAACACTACGACCATTACCACGGCTACCACCACTACTAAAACTACCACTATTACTACCACTATTACTACCACTGCTACCACCACTACTAAAACTACCACTATTACTACCACTACGACCACCACTACAAAACCTACCCCTATTACTACCACTGCTACCACCACTACTAAACCTACCCCTATTACTACCACTACGACGATTACCACTGCTACCACCACTAATAAACCTACCCCTATTACTACTACTACGACCATTACCACTGCTACCACCACTACTAAAACTACCACTATTACTACCACTGCTACCACCACTACTAAAACTACCACTATTACTACCACTGCTACCACCCCTACTAAAACTACCACTATTACTACCACTGCTACCACCACTACTAAACCTACCCCTATTACTACCACTGCTACCACCACTACTAAAACTACCACTATTATTACCACTACGACCATTACCACTGCTACCACCACTACTAAACCTACCACTATTACTACCACTGCTACCACCCCTACTAAAACTACCACTATTACTACCACTGCTACCACCACTACTAAACCTACCCCTATTACTACCACTGCTACCACCCCTACTAAAACTACCACTATTATTACCACTGCTACCACCACTACTAAAACTACCACTATTACTACCACTACGACCATTACCACTGCTACCACCACTACTAAAACTACCACTACTACTACCACTGCTACCACCACTACTAAAACTACCACTACTACTACCACTGCTACCACCACTACTAAAACTACCATTATTACTACCACTGCTACCACCACTACTAAAACTACCACTATTACTACCACTACGACCATTACCACTGCTACCACCACTACTAAAACTACCACTATTACTACCACTACAACCATTACCACTGCTACCACCACTACTAAAACTACCACTATTACTACCACTGCTACCACCCCTACTAAAACTACCACTATTACTACTACTGCTACCACCACTACTAAACCTACCCCTATTACTACCACTGCTACCACCACTACTAAACCTACCCCTATTACTACCACTACGACGATTACCACTGCTACCACCACTAATAAACCTACCCCTATTACTACTACTACGACCATTACCACTGCTACCACCACTACTAAAACTACCACTATTACTACCACTGCTACCAACCACTACTAAAACTACCACTATTACTACCACTGCTACCACCCCTACTAAAACTACCACTATTACTACCACTGCTACCACCACTACTAAACCTAGCCCTATTACTACCACTGCTACCACCACTACTAAAACTACCACTATTATTACCACTACGACCATTACCACTGCTACCACCACTACTAAAACTACCACTATTACTACCACTGCTAACACCCCTACTAAAACTACCACTATTACTACCACTGCTACCACCACTACTAAACCTACCACCTACCCCTATTACTACCACTGCTACCACCCCTACTAAAACTACCACTATTATTACCACTGCTACCACCACTACTAAAACTACCACTATTACTACCACTACAACCATTACCACTGCTACCACCACTACTAAAACTACCACTATTACTACCACTACAACCATTACCACTGCTACCACCACTACTAAAACTACCACTATTATTACCACTGCTACCACCACTACTAAAACTACCCTATTACTACCACTGCTACCACCACTACTAAACCTACCCCTATTACTACCACTGCTACCACCACTACTAAAACTACCACTATTACTACCACTGCTACCACCACTACTAAAACTACCACTATTACTACCACTGCTACCACCACTACTAAAACTACCACTATTACTACCACTACGACCATTACCACTGCTACCACCACTACTAAAACTACCACTACTACTACCACTGCTACCACCACTACTAAAACTACCACTACTACTACCACTGCTACCATTACCACTGCTACCACCACTACTAAAACTACCACTATTACTACCACTACAACCATTACCACTGCTACCACCACTACTAAAACTACCACTACTACTACCACTGCTACCACCACTACTAAAACTACCACTACTACTACCACTGCTACCATTACCACTGCTACCACCACTACTAAAACTACCACTATTACTACCACTACAACCATTACCACTGTTACCACCACTACTAAAACTACCACTATTATTACCACTGCTACCACCACTACTAAAACTACCCTATTACTACCACTGCTACCACCACTACTAAACCTACCCCTATTACTACCACTGCTACCACCACTACTAAAACTACCACTATTACTACCACTGCTACCACCACTACTAAACCTACCCCTATTACTACCACTGCTACCACCACTACTAAAACTACCACTATTACTACCACTGCTACCACCACTACTAAAACTACCACTATTACTACCACTACGACCATTACCACTGCTACCACCACTACTAAAACTACCACTACTACTACCACTGCTACCACCACTACTAAAACTACCACTACTACTACCACTGCTACCATTACCACTGCTACCACCACTACTAAAACTACCACTATTACTACCACTACAACCATTACCACTGCTACCACCACTACTAAAACTACCACTACTACTACCACTGCTACCACCACTACTAAAACTACCACTACTACTACCACTGCTACCATTACCACTGCTACCACCACTACTAAAACTACCACTATTACTACCACTACAACCATTACCACTGCTACCACCACTACTAAAACTACCACTATTACTACCACTGCTACCACCACTACTAAACCTACCCCTATTACTACCACTGCTACCACCACTACTAAAACTACCCCTATTACTACCACTGCTACCACCACTACTAAACCTACCCCTATTACTACCACTGCTACCACCACTACTAAACCTACCACTATTACTACCACTTCGACCACCACTATAAAACCTACCCCTATTACTACCGCTGCTACCACCACTACTAAAACTACCACTATTACTACCACTATTACTACCACTACGACCACCACTACAAAACCTACCCCTATTACTACCACTGCTACCACCACTACTAAACCTACCCCTATTACTAACACTACGACCATTACCACGGCTACCACCACTACTAAAACTACCACTATTACTACCACTATTACTACCACTGCTACCACCACTACTAAAACTACCACTATTACTACCACTATGACCACCACTACAAAACCTACCCCTATTACTACCACTGCTACCACCACTACTAAACCTACCCCTATTACTACCACTACGACGATTACCACTGCTACCACCACTAATAAACCTACCCCTATTACTACTACTACGACCATTACCACTGCTACCACCACTACTAAAACTACCACTATTACTACCACTGCTACCACCACTACTAAAACTACCACTATTACTACCACTGCTACCACCCCTACTAAAACTACCACTATTACTACCACTGCTACCACCACTACTAAACCTACCCCTATTACTACCACTGCTACCACCACTACTAAAACTACCACTATTATTACCACTACGACCATTACCACTGCTACCACCACTACTAAACCTACCACTATTACTACCACTGCTACCACCCCTACTAAAACTACCACTATTACTACCACTGCTACCACCACTACTAAACCTACCCCTATTACTACCACTGCTACCACCCCTACTAAAACTACCACTATTATTACCACTGCTACCACCACTACTAAAACTACCACTATTACTACCACTACGACCATTACCACTGCTACCACCACTACTAAAACTACCACTACTACTACCACTGCTACCACCACTACTAAAACTACCACTACTACTACCACTGCTACCACCACTACTAAAACTACCATTATTACTACCACTGCTACCACCACTACTAAAACTACCACTATTACTACCACTACGACCATTACCACTGCTACCACCACTACTAAAACTACCACTATTACTACCACTACAACCATTACCACTGCTACCACCACTACTAAAACTACCACTATTACTACCACTGCTACCACCCCTACTAAAACTACCACTATTACTACCACTGCTACCACCACTACTAAACCTACCCCTATTACTACCACTGCGACCATTACCACGGCTACCACCACTACTAAAACTACCACTATTACTACCACTATTACTACCACTGCTACCACCACTACTAAAACTACCACTATTACTACCACTACGACCACCACTACAAAACCTACCCCTATTACTACCACTGCTACCACCACTACTAAACCTACCCCTATTACTACCACTACGACGATTACCACTGCTACCACCACTAATAAACCTACCCCTATTACTACTACTACGACCATTACCACTGCTACCACCACTACTAAAACTACCACTATTACTACCACTGCTACCACCACTACTAAAACTACCACTATTACTACCACTGCTACCACCCCTACTAAAACTACCACTATTACTACCACTGCTACCACCCCTACTAAAACTACCACTATTACTACCACTGCTACCACCACTACTAAACCTACCCCTATTACTACCACTGCTACCACCACTACTAAAACTACCATTATTATTACCACTACGACCATTACCACTGCTACCACCACTACTAAAACTACCACTATTACTACCACTGCTACCACCACTACTAAACCTACCCCTATTACTACCACTGCTACCACCCCTACTAAAACTACCACTATTATTACCACTGCTACCACCACTACTAAAACTACCACTATTACTACCACTACGACCATTACCACTGCTACCACCACTACTAAAACTACCACTACTACTACCACTGCTACCACCACTACTAAAACTACCATTATTACTACCACTGCTACCACCACTACTAAAACTACCACTATTACTACCACTACGACCATTACCACTGCTACCACCACTACTAAAACTACCACTATTACTACCACTACAACCATTACCACTGCTACCACCACTACTAAAACTACCACTATTACTACCACTGCTACCACCCCTACTAAAACTACCACTATTACTACCACTGCTACCACCACTACTAAACCTACCCCTATTACTACCACTGCTACCACCCCTACTAAAACTACCACTATTATTACCACTGCTACCACCACTACTAAAACTACCACTATTACTACCACTACGATCATTACCACTGCTACCACCACTACTAAAACTACCACTACTACTACCACTGCTACCACCACTACTAAAAGTACCATTATTACTACCACTGCTACCACCACTACTAAAACTACCACTATTACTACCACTACGACCATTACCACTGCTACCACCACTACTAAAACTACCACTATTACTACCACTACAACCATTACCACTGCTACCACCACTACTAAAACTACCACTATTATTACCACTGCTACCACCACTAATAAAACTACCACTATTATTACCACTGCTACCACCACTACTAAAACTACCACTATTACTACCACTACAACCATTACCATTGCTACCAACACTACTAAAACTACCACTATTATTACCACTGCTACCACCACTAATAAAACTACCGCTATTATTACCACTGCTACCACCACTACTAAAACTACCACTATTACTACCACTACGACGATTACCACTGCTACCACCACTAATAAACCTACCCCTATTACTACCACTACGACGATTACCACTGCTACCACCACTAATAAACCTACCCCTATTACTACTACTACGACGATTACCACTGCTACCACCACTACTAAAACTACCACTATTACTACCACTGCTACCACCACTACTAAAACTACCACTATTGTTACCACTGCTACCACCACTACTAAAACTACCACTATTACTACCACTGCTACCACCACTACTAAAACTACCACTATTACTACCACTACGACCATTACCACTGCTACCACCACTACTAAAACTACCACTATTACTACCACTACAACCATTATCACTGCTACCACCACTACTAAAACTATCACTATTACTACCACTGCTACCACCACTAATGAACCTACCCCTATTACTAACACTACAACCATTACCACTGCTACCACCACTAATAAACCTACCCCTATTACTAACACTACGACCATTACCACTGCTACCACCACTACTAAAACTATCACTATTATTACCACTGCTACCACCACTACTAAACCTACCCCTATTACTACCACTGCTACCACCACTACTAAACCTACCCCTATTGCTACCACTACGACCATTACCACTGCTACCACCACTACTAAAATTACCATTACTACCACTGCTACCACCACTACTAAACCTACCCCTATTAATACCACTACGACCACTACCACTCGTTTACCACTACATTACCCATTACACTCCATTACCACTACTACCACCACTTTTACCACTACTACTATTACTAGTAGTATTACTACTACTACTGCTGCTACTACTACCACTACTACTACTATGAATACCACTGCCACTATTACTACCACTATTAATACCACTACAACCATTACCACTACTACCACCACTTTAACTTCACTACTAGAACTAGTAGTAGTATTACTACTACTACTAGCAGTATTACTACTACTACTGCTGCTACAACTACAACTACTACTATGATTACCACTACTACCACCACCACTAACACTATTGCTACTACTACTGTTACAACTATGACTACTAGTACTACTCTCACTACTACTACCACTATGACCATTACCACTATTACCACCATTTTTACCACTACTACGACTATTATTAGTAGCATTACTACTACTACTAACACTACTACTATGACTACTACTACCACTGTGACCATTAGAACCATTAATACCACTGCGAACCTTACCACTACTGCCATCACTTTTACCACTACTACTACTATTACTAGTAGTATTAGTACTACTACAGCTGCTGCTACTACCACCACTAAAACTACTACTATGACTACTACTACCTCTATTACTACTGCTACTCCTCCCATTACAACCGTTACCACTACTACCAACACTTTTACCACCACTACTAGTACTATTACTAGTAGTATTACTACTACTATTGCTACTACGACTACTACCACTGTTACCACTACTACCATTACTGCTAGTTTACTACTGTTACTACTACCACTACTATTAGTACCTCTACTACTACTTCGCCCATTACTACTACCATTACTGCTACTACTACTACTACTGTTACCACTACTACCATTACTGCTGCTACTACTACTGTTACTACTACCACTACTATTACTACCTCTACTACTTCGCCCATTACTACTACCATTACTGCTACTACTACTGTTACTACTACCACTACTATTACTACCTCTACTACTACTTTGCCTATTACTACTACTACTACCACTAATACTACTACTTCTCCCACAACTACTTCCACTACTACTACAACTACTACTACCATTACTAAACTGTCTGATGTCTGAAATGCTGTTTATGATAGTTTAGAGAAGATTTCAGTCTTAAACTCTGAACATTCATGGTGGAGGGATACATGCAGGACGCTGTGAGGTTAAAATAGTCCCCAAGAAAACTTTATTTTCAGATCTTCCACATTTTACCATCAACATCCATATAAACTCAGAAGACACGTGTAGCTTCACTGGTGGGTTTGATAGTAAATACAATGTGAATATTTGTGTTGTAGACATGGTGACCCCTGGTTCCCATCACCATCACTGTAAACATCACCACCACTGTGAACATTACCACCACTGTAAACACCATCACCACCACTGTAAACACCACCAACACTGTAATCATCACTACCACTATAAACATCATCACCACCACTGTAAACACCATTATCACCACTGTAAGCACCATTACCACCACTATAAACATCATCACCACCACTGTAAACACCATCACCACCACTGTAAACACCATCACCACCAATGTAAACACCATTACCACCACTATAAACATCATCACCACCACTGTAAACACCATCACCACCACTGTAAACACCATCACCACCACTGTAAACACCATTACCACCACTATAAACATCACCACCACCACTGTAAATATCATCACCACCACTGTAAACACCATTACAACCACGGTAAACATCATCACCACCACTGTAAACATCACCACCACTGTAAACACCATCACCACCACTGTAAACACCACCAACACTGTAATCATCACTACCACTATAAACATCATCACCACCACTGTAAACACCATTATCACCACTGTAAGCACCATTAACACCACTATAAACATCATCACCACCACTGTAAACACCATCACCATCACTGTAAACACCATTACCACCACTATAAACATCATCACCACCACTGTAAACACCATCACCACCACTGTAAACACCATTACCACCACTATAAACATCATCACCACCACTATAAACATCATCACCACCACTGTAAACACCATCACCACCACTGTAAACACCATCACCACCACTGTAAACACCATTACCACCACTGTAAACAACATCTGAACCATTTCACACCAAACCCACTCTGTATTTTTCTGTTTACTACTTGAATACTCAATTCTGGAGAAAAATCTAATTCAAGGGTGAATCAGTCCAACATTTTCTGTGGCATTATAACACAATAATAAATAAATAAATAAATAATAATAATAATAATAACAATAATAATAATAATAATAATAATAATAATAATAATAATAATAATAATAATAATACAAATTCTTTAGACTTAAATAAATTAATGCTGCTCATACACAAGGACACTTTACAATTTATAGGACAAAAAGTTAGGCTGATTGAAAATATTCACAGCTTTGAAGATGAAAGGAGAGGTAAAAGAGCAGATAGAAGAGGACCAGAGGATCTCAGCCTGCGTGATGGGCTAACAGAGCACAGAGATGAACAGTGTGTGAATATACTGAACATGGACAGATGACCAGAGAACCGCAGTAATCTAATCTAGATGTACTGAAAGCAGCACCTCAGGTAAGCGCTGGGCGGAGTTTAGTGGACAGATGACCAGAGAACCGCAGTAATCTAATCTAGATGTACTGAAAGCAGCACCTCAGGTAAGCGCTGGGCGGAGTTTAGTGGTACCGCCAAGAAGAAAAAAGAGAGATTTCATATGTGAAACGAACATGAGACCTGCAGCAAATATGACACCAGCACTCCACACTGCAGAAGATGGACCTCACATTCAGCTCGCTGTAAAAAGGGCACACTATTGTGTTTTAGCATTACTATATTTTAGAGAAGGCGGCACGGTGGTGTAGTGGTTAGTATGGTGGTGTAGTGGTTAGTAAGGTGGTGTAGTGGTTAGTACGGTGGTGTAGTGGTTAGTATGGTGGTGTAGTGGTTAGTAAGGTGGTGTAGTGGTTAGTACGGTGGTATAGTGGTTAGTATGGTGGTGTAGTGGTTAACATGGTGGTGTAGTGGTTAGTATGGTGGTGTAGTGGTTAGTATGGTGGTGTAGTGGTTAGTACGGTGGTGTAGTGGTTAGTATGGTGGTGTAGTGGTTAGTATGGTGGTGTAGTGGTTAGTAAGGTGGTGTAGTGGTTAGTATGGTGGTGTAGTGGTTAGTACAGTGGTGTAGTGGTTAGTACAGTGGTGTAGTGGTTATTACGGTGCTGTAGTGGTTAGTACGGTATTGTAGTGGTCAGTACGGTGGTGTAGTAGTTAGTATGGTGGTGTAGTGGTTAGTATGGTGGTGTAGTGGTTAGTACGGTGCTGTAGTGGTTAGTACTGTGGTGTAGTGGTCAGTACGGTGGTGTAGTGGTTAGTATGGTGGTGTAGGGGTTATTACAGTGCTGTTGTGGTTAGTACGGTGGTGTAGTGGTTAGTACGCTGGTGTAGTGGTTAACTCGGTGGTGTAGTGGTTAACCAGGTGGTGTAGTGGTTAGCACGGTGGTGTAGCGGTTAACCAGGTGGTGTAGTGGTTAGCACGGTGGTGTAGTGGTTAACCAGGTGGTGTAGTGGTTAGCACGGTGTGAGTGTATGGTGACCTGTCCATGGTGTACCCCGCCTTTGCCCATGACGCTGGGATTGGTTCCGGTCCCCACATGACCCTGACTAGTGGGACAAAGCGGAAGATAATGGATGGCTGGATATTTGAGACAAACGCTGAGCAGGGTTCACCTAAAAGTCACAGGAATTCTGATCTGACAGTTCAGAGTCGCATTGCCGCACATCAGATCGGATTAGAGTACCAAAGAACCAAGGAAACGCTGACACGAGTCGTGGTGCACTTGTAGTCCAGTGTCCTGTGAGACTGAGTTTGTCCTGTGAGACTGTGAGTTTGAGAATCACTTTTTTGAGAAACACTTTTACTGCATCACTCTGTCTAACCGGCCACTCTTTGGGAAGGTCAGCAGGTCAGAGTTCAATTCGGGTGATCTTTGATTCCGGGAGGCGCGTGCTGCTCAGCGCTGCCTCCATAAGATCAGGGGCTCAAAGCACTGTTTATCAGCTGAGATGCCCCCTGAGACTTTCAGTGCCAGAGGTTGAGGGTAAACTGCTGTAGGCTGACTAGGTTTGTATATGCAAATGAGCTGGTGCTGGTGACGTCACAGGATGACCTCAGGCTGTCGCTTCAGATTTCATGCACACTCTGGAGAGACTCAGCGTTCAGAAACGTTTACGTTTGGATATTACGTAATAAAGAGAAGTGAGGGATTTCCGTCATATGGACCCTTTAATCTGTGAGTTGGAGTCACCTCATGTACGGAAAAGCACGAGACCCACTCACCTGGGATGGATGTCCACGAGCAGCACGAGCGTCTGCATGGTGATGACGTCGATGCGCCTGCAGTGCACACGCGCCACGCGCAGCACGCCTCGGTAGGTGAAGCAGAGCACCGCGAGCGACAGCGCGAAGGTGAGCGCGTGGAAGCTGACGGTGAAGGCGGCGAAGTGTGCGCGCGCCGGTCGCGCCGTCCCATCGTCCTCCTCCTCCTCGTATTCGTCGCGCAGCGTGCACGAGGCGTACAGCCGGTGGTAGCCCACCCAGGAGCGGCACGCGGCCGCCGCCGAGAAGCACGCGGCGTGCGCCCACGCGCAGGCGAGCGCGGCGGCCGCGTGACGTCGCCTCATGCGCGAGCGGTATCGCAGCGGCGACACGACCACCGCGAGCCAGCGGTCCACGCTCAGCGCCGCCGTGCTCAGCATCGCGCCGCCGCTGAGGAGCGTCTCCAGGGCGCCGAGCGCGCGGCATCCTTCTCCTCCTCCTCCACCAACTCCGCCGCCGCCGGTAGCGGTGCCCGTGGTGTCAGGCACGCGCCTGCCGGCGATCAGCACGGCGAGAGTGAGCGGCACGCTGGAGACGGACAGCAGCAGGTCGCAGAGCGCGAGGCTGAGCGTGAAAAGCGCGGGAGCCTGGCGCCGGATCTCCGGGCTGCACGCGAAGCACGCAAGGACCAGCGCGTTGGCCGGCACGGACACGACCATCACGGCCAGCAGCGCGGCACACGCGAGCGCGTCCACCGCGTCCATGGCGCGCGCGCGTGTGTGTGTGTGAGAGAGAGAAAGGGAGTTAGGGAGGGATGGAAGGCTACGGTAACCCCCTCCCCTACACACCGGTACGCGCGGATGGAACTCTCGCTCTCCACGTCACCGCGCGCGTCGCCTGGTCCTGTCCATCAAAAGAGAGAAAAAGAGAGAGAGAGAGGGTTTTCCACCCCCTCCCCACCCCACACATCCATATACTACAGTCCGCGCGGATGGGAAGCTTATCGCGCGCATCTCCTGCTGTGAACGAGCTCTGCGTAACCGGGGGCAAAGCCTCGTCTTGGGCGCGAGGGGAGATCTAACAAATCTAGTTCGTCCGGTGCGCGAGACCAGATGGTCCCCCTGCTACTTTGACACCGGGTGGATTTGTTGCTTCTTGACAGTTTCCTCGTGTCTCTAACATCTCATGTTCAATGAAACTGATTGATGGATACAGTAATTTATTATTTGAGGTGAAGCCCCCCTCCCCCCAAACAATGCCTGCTTCACTACGTTTTAGTCAGAGATTAATGAGGGGCTCGAATTCAGGGGCTTAATTAAGGGATCAGTTCCAACACATGCAAGAATCATCTCTTCATGATCCATCAGCAGGAGTAAAACCCAAGAGCTCTCAGCTCACATGAGAGATGGTGAGCTGCACAGATCGAGGAACAGCCCCAAAAAATAGGTCAGTGTTTAAGATGACCAGTAAGCAGAATCAGGATGTTTCAAATGTATGGAGCAGTTGAAAATTCCCCAGAAAGGGGACATACCCGCATACTGCCCCCACACACAGTGAGGAGGACGGTAAGAGATGCAGAGTTTCACAACCACAAAGTTTAGTTGCATCTTTTACTGGACAGCATTTCGTAAACCTTTCAAACGAGCCCTGAATCACATTACTAGCCTTCAGAAAGCTGGAGCAATAGATGTGGCTAATTGGCATCCTACTTAGGCGCACTTGAGACGGTCTGGCCGATAATGAAATCATGAAATAAGGACCACGCCCAAACTCCTTCTTGCACTCATTACATGCCCTATATAAACCACTCCTCTGCTGTCACCTTCTCATGATGATATTCTCACCCCAACTCCTCCCTCTCTTTCAACTCTTTACTTGACGGGGCGGGGCTGGAATAATCCAGCCCAAGATTCTTGAGTTTCTCTTCCTTGCCCTGCCTTAGTGGTCTGCACTTTGCAAATGCTTACCAGAGGTTCCTGAAACCCTGGAGACTCTGGATATAAAAGTAATCAATTATAAAAAAACTCCAGATTATAGACTATTAAGCTCCTTCTCCCTATTCTAGTGTTTAGAAAACAGTTTCAAAGTCTTAGAGTAGAGTACAGTACGTCCTTTCCAAGTAGCCGTAGATCACGTTGCTAGCTTTCAGGAAACTGGAGATATTCATGTGACAAATTGGCATCCTACTTAGGCGCACTTGAGGCAGTCTTGCTGATGAACTTAGCGGAAGTTGGGAAACTGGAAACTCTGTGGTAATAAAAGTAACCAACCCCAAACTTAGAGGACTTTAAGGCCCTGTTGTAGTTTTTATATCTGATCTTTGAAGCTCTGTAGATCTGTGGAGAAAGATCACTCTACAGGTCAGTAGAGCTTTCCACTAAACCCTGGACTGCACTGTGAGCCTTCAGGAACCCAGAGACCCTGGAATCACCAGGTTTCTCACCTGTTGTTATTGTCTTAATTGTCATAAACATTATTAACGACTAGTTGACATCAAGCTGAAAGCTTCCTTGCTGATCACTGATCAGTCAACAAGCCTGTGAAACCTCTAGTGAGACTTTGATAATCATCTGGGTTCTGTTTCATTAAATCCCACTGATCTACATTCAGGACTCACATAACTCCCAGAAAAGTCCATCCTGTCTTAAACCCACCCCTCCTTCTAGTTTCTTTTCTGGGTTGTTGGTTCAGCTCCTGGACTGATTCCCACCTTTCACTTTGAAGCTAAGAACACCTGCTGACCCTCCACTCAGTGCAGCTGACTGTTGAATCGAGAAGTAAGAGATGTGAGGAACCGTTGCGATGCTGAAAGTCTTTTAACAGTTTAATCATGTTCCTTAAAACAGTGTGCTGGGTGAGATTCCTGTCGGCACGTGTGCTAATCCGCAGCTTTTAATGGACGAGTTTGTTGTTTTTCCAAAGCAGACCTCATTAAAATGGTTGTTTAAAACATTGCACAGCCTGATGTGAGACTCGGTACAGAGACACTCGCTGCTCTACTTGGTCCACTGGAGCGTCCAGATAAGCCTACAAAAGCCATGATAAATCTCCTTTTCCAAGACAGGAGCCTCACAGTGTGGAGAGCAGGCTTTTGCGTCGGCTTATGTTTATTAGGATCAGTAATATTTCACCTGATATTCAAAACGAAGAGAGAAGGAAGTAGAGCAATAACCCAAACATAACGTGATAGGAACGACAGTCAGAGACAAGTTTCATTGTACACTACAGTCGCACTTCATCTATTCTCTGGGTGTTTCACTCTCCCCTAGAGTGTGCACTAGTGTATGTGTATGTTGGTGTTTCACTTCTACCGACTGCGCTTGCACTAGAGTGTGTGTGTATATATGGGGGTGTTTCACTGACTCCTAGTGTGTGTTCACTAGTGTGTGTATATTTGGGTGTTTCACGGCCTCCTAGTGTGTGTTCACGTGTGTGTGTGTGTGTGTGTGTATGTGAGTGTTCACTGCCCGTAGTGAGTGTGTGTTCACTATTGTGTGTATGTTTCACAGTGTTTCACTGCCCCCTAGTGTGAGGGTTCATTAGTGTGTGTATATTTGGATGTTTCACTGCCCCATAATGTGAGAGTTCACTATTGTGTGTGTGTGTGTGTGTGTGTGTGTGTGTGTGTGTGTGTGTGTGTATGGGTGTTTCACTGCCCCCTAGCGTGTGTGTTTATTAATGTGTGTATATGTGAGTGTTTCACTGCCCCCTAGTGTGAGTGTTTATTAGTGTGTGTATATGTGAGTGTTTCACTGCCCTGTAGTGTGTGTGTTTATTTGTGTGTGTATATGTGAGTGTTTCACTGTCCCCTAGTGTGTGTTCACTAGTGTACGTATATGTGAGTGTTTCACTGCCCACTAGTGTGAGTGTTCACTAGTGTGTGTATATGTGGGTCTTTCAATGCCCGCTAGTGTGTGTGTTTATGAGTGTGTGTATATGTGAGTGTTTCACTGCACCCTAGTGTGAGTGTTCACTAGTGTGTGTATATGTGGGTCTTTCAATGCCCGCTAGTGTGTGTGTTTATGAGTGTGTGTATATGTGAGTGTTTCACTGCCCCCTAGTGTGAGTGTTTACTAGTGTGTGTATGTGTGGGTGTTTCACTGCTTACTAAGTGTGTGTATGATTGGATCGGGAAACATGAGGAATCATCTCCAGACATGAGCTGACATGAGTCTTTGGGATGAGCTGGAGACGCCGGTTCGACTCTCTCAACATTAAAAGAGACTAAAAAAGACTAAAATGGACGCATTTACTCTGAATGTAAATAAATGTTGTGATGTTGCACAACCAATTAGAACCTGCCAATCAGGACAGAGCTTATTTACATAGAGCAGTGTTGAAGGCACAGTAACGAAAGCTGCCTGATTAATTCCAAGAGATACGGTGAGATTGGAAAATGGTGATATACATGATTTTGTCATCTGTGACGTGGCCTCTGACGGCTGATTGGTTGGGCTGATGACGCTGGTGGTGAGTTGGGGCTCATGTCTTGTTGTAATCATGGTGGGAAACAACTGCTTTAATAAAATCTGAGACACGCTGATGCAAAGCAGCTTGAAGAAAAATGAGGGCTGATTATTAATATCGCTGTAGGTGGACCAGTGGTCGGCAGCCAGAGGGGGGACTTGGCTCTGCTCTGTGAGAAAAAGACCCCAGCATCAGGAAGCATGAGAGCGGAGCGTTTTCCGAAGCAGACTTGCCCAGCGAGCACAGTCGGTCAAAAATAGACTGTAACTCTTTATGCGTGCCTGTGATTCCACGAGACTCTACACACGGCTGATTTAATGTGGTGTGAAAGGCGGTCTCTATAGGGGACCCTGCTGTAAGGGTCTTCAGCATCGCAGCATGTAGGGCTGAGACGCAGCGAGCTGTCTGGGTGGCCTCAGCGCGAAACTCAGCTCCACTGACCTCCACGCACAACAGGAGCACCTCACTTCATCCATACACTCATTTACCCAGCAGCTCCACCCTGCAGCTCCACCCAGCTCCCAAACTTTCCCACGGTCAAACATAACCGGGTCAGCTCTCTGGAAGACTCCTCCCATTATTCACTACACATTTCCCAGAATTCCGATTCCAGAATCCAGAAAAGAGAGTCAGTCTCTGATTCTGTTAGTGTGGTACTTTTAATGTGCAGCTCATTTATTTATATCTCAGATACACAGTAACATTACTTCAGTACTCAGAGAGAGAGGAGGGGAGAGGGAGGGAGTGAGAGAAAGGGTGAGAGAGAAGAGTGGGGAAGACAGAAAGAGGACAAGAGCAAGAGAGAGAGTGAGAAGAGGGGAAAGGGAGGGAGAGAAAGGGTGAGAGAGAAGAGAGGGAAAGAGTGAGAGAGAGAGAGAGAGAGAGAGAGAGAGAGAGAGGAGAGACAGACAGCAAGAGAAAGAGAAGAGGGAAAGAGAAAAAGATAAGTCAAGTCAAGTCAAGTCAATTTTATTTATATAGCGCTTTTTACAACGATGTTGTCTCAAAGCAGCTTTACAGAGTTTTGAAAACAGTTATAACATATATCCCCCAGTGAGCAAGCCAGAGGCAACAGTGGCAAGGAAAAACTCCCTCAACTGGAGGAAGAAACCTTGGGAGGAACCAGACTCACAAGGGGAGACCCATCCTCCTCTGGTCAAACAGTATTTACAGTTTGAACTAAATACCAAAGAAAGGAGTCTCTTGTTTGAAATCTGGATAGCAAAGCTTTAGAAGCTGCACAGATAGAGGCAGTGTATGACTGAGGCAGTCTCTGGCTGAGGCAGTCTATGACAGTCTTTATGTAAAGTGGGCGTGAGCTGAAACAGTCCCATCCTATCTCAGTGCTGGTGCATCTGGATGGCACAGTGATGTAACTGAGGGTGTAGCAGTAAATGGACAGGTGAGCTGGCTGGTGATGGTGGGGTGATGGCCCGATGATCAGTCCTTCAACAGCCTTCAACAGACAGGAGGACAGTCATTTCCTCAGGAAGAGTAAAGAGAAAGAGTTAGTTGGGCTCAGGAGTAAGACTGTAGAGAATATGAATTTTCAGAATTTTAGAGTGTGGTTGGTGACTCCGGCAGATCTAACTATAACAGCCTAAACTAAAAGGAGAGAACCAGAAGGTAACATGGACATGAGAGTACCCTGAGACACTGGGGTCCCCCCACTCCACCATCAACAAACCTGTGTGATCGCGTGAAGTGGTGGAACAACAGCACCAACATCTCAGTTTACCATAAACCTCTGTGTCCAAGAACCCCCAGATCTCCTGCCTTTATCTAAAAGAGAAACTTAATTACAAAAAGCTACACTAAACAAGTATGTTTTTAGTCTAGACTTAAATATTGAGACTGTGTCAGAGTCCCGAACATTAACTGGGAGATTATTCCACAATTTTGGGGCTTTGTAGGAAAAAGCTCTTCCCCCCATTGTAGTCTTCTGAATTTTAGGAACTATTAGAAAACCAGCATCCTGTGATCTGAGTGAACGTGGCGGTTCATAATAGGAAATTAAATCTTGCAGGTACTCCGGTGTGAGACCGTGCAGGGTTTTATACGTCAGTAATAGAATTTTATAGTCGATACGGAATTTAACAGGAAGCCAGTGTAGCGCTGATAAAACTGGACTGATGTGATCAAATTTCCTGGTTTTAGTTAGTACTCTAGCTGCAGCGTTCTGAACTAACTGAAGTTTATTCAGGTTCCTGCTGGAGCATCCTGACAATAATGCATTACAGTAATCTAGCCTTGAGGTTATAAAGGCATGTATCAACTTTTCAGCATCAGACACAGATAACGCATTTCTTAACTTTGAAATGTTTCGTAGGTGAAGAAACGCTGTTCTTGTAATATTACCGATGTGTTGATTAAATGTCAGATCTGAGTCAATTGTTACACCAAGATTTTTGGCTACTGAACCAGGAACTACAGAGAAGTCAGCAAGATTTAACATTAAATCTGAACATGTAGTCCGAGCAGCCTTTGGGCCGAGGAGGAGAACTTCCGTTTTATCTGGGTTTAAAAGAAGGAAGTTCTGTAGCATCCAAAGTCTAATATCTCTTACACAATCTTCTATCTTATTTAATCTGGATTTGTCATCTGGTTTGGCTGATATGTACAGTTGTGTATCATCGGCATAACAGTGGAAACTAATTCCATGTCTATTTATAACTGAGCCTAATGGTAGCATATATAGTGTAAATAACAGAGGACCTAAAACAGAACCTTGTGGAACTCCATATTTCACTTTTGTAGTGTTAGACGATACATTATTTATCTTTACAAACTGAAAGCGATCACTAAGGTAAGATGTGAACCAGGATAACGCTGTTCCTGTGATTCCAACTATATTTTCTAACCTGTCCAAGAGAATAGTGTGATCTATAGTGTCAAAAGCTGCACTTAGATCTAGTAACACCAGTAGAGATACGTGGCCCTGATCAGAGGCAAGAAGAAGATCATTTGTTATCTTAACTAAAGCTGTCTCTGTGCTGTGATGTGGCCTAAAACCAGATTGGAATTTTTCATATATGTTGTTCTTATGTAGATGAGAACAGAGTTGTCGAGCTACAGCCTTTTCTAAAATCTTAGAGATAAAAGGTAAATTGGAAATAGGTCTATAACTAGACAGTTCTCTGGGGTCAAGATTTGGCTTCTTTATCAAGGGTTTTATCACAGCTAGTTTAAAAGACTTAGGTACATGACCCAGACTAAGAGAAGAGTTGATGATAGTTAAGATAGGTTTAATAATAGCTGGTAATACTTGTTTCAATAGGCTTGTTGGAATCATATCAAGTGTGCATGTAGCAGAAGTTGAGGAAGAGATAAGTTTTTCTAGTTCTGTCTGCTGTAGTGGAGAAAATGTTTCTAGTCTTTCTTCTAAAATCACATTTTGTGCTGTTTGAGCCAAACCGGATGAAGGATAGGTTACTCGTATTGGTAGAACTTTTTGTCTAATATTCTCGATTTTGCTATTGAAAAAGTCCATGAAATCATTGCTGCTGTGGTTGGCGGGTATTTGAGGTTCAGATCCTGCCTGATTTTTGGTAAGTTTTGCGATGGTGCTAAATAAAACTCTAGGATTGTTTTTGTTGTGTTCGATGAGTGTGGACAGGTATGCTGAGCGTGTTTTAATAAGTGCCTTTCTGTAACTGCTAAGGCTGTCCTTCCAAGCAGAGTGAAATACCTCTAGCTTGGTCACTCTCCATTTGCGTTCTAATTTCCGTACTGTCTGTCTTAAGGTGCGTACTTCATTGTTGTACCACGGAGCGAGCTTTTTTTGTTGCATCTTTTTAATTTTTATAGGTGCAACGTTGTCTAAAGTTAGTCGGAGCGTATTTTCTACGCAGTCAGTTATTCTGTCTAGCTCTGTTGGGTCTGATGATGGAAAAATTATGGTTGATAAATCTGGAAGAGTTTCAATAAAGTTCTGAGATGTATTTGGCATTATTGAACGTTTCATGCAATAACGGGGTGATGTACATACATTTTTACTAAGACTCAATTCATATGAAATTAGGTAGTGATCTGAAACTACTGAAGTCTGTGGAAGAACAGTAAGATTATGTATATCAACACCTAAAGTCAAAACTAGATCTAGTGTGTGATTACAGGAATGTGTAGGCCCTATTACATTCTGAGTGAGACCTATAGAGTCTAAGATAGATGAAAAAGCCTTTTTTAATGGATCTGCTGAGTTTTCAAAGTGAATATTAAAATCTCCTGCGATTATTAGTTTTTCAGCGCTCACTGCTAGATCTGCAACAAAGTCACTAAATTCTTTTAAGAACTCAGAATAAGGTCCTGGTGGTCTATAAATGCTGACTAGGGTGAGTACACTTCTATTAGTGGTCGGATTGGTGATGTTTATGAGAAGAATTTCAAAAGAATTGAAAGTGAGATTGTGTTTCTGACTTATGTCTAATGAATTTTTATGAATGACACATATACCCCCTCCTTTACCGGACAGTCTGGGGCTGTGTACATACTTATAGCCTATG
>CM038715.1:26703181-26723181 GCA_021613375.1 Megaleporinus macrocephalus | reverse complement strand
CCGACTGGAGAGCAGAGCTCGGGTTTCTAATGATGGTCAGTGTTTTTATGGGATATTTCTTGGTGTGCAGTGCGGCTCAGTAGCTGAACTGTACGACTGAAGAGATCAAAGCACAGAAATTATTCTTCTGGTTAATAATCCCTGGAGACGGACTAAACGCTGCAGTGCTGGATTAACCACAGGCCTGCTTTAGAGCCTAATTGGGTGAGATTTGAGTTTGGTGAACTAAACTCGGACAGTGAGAACAATTCTGTCTTATCCAAACTCTTAGTCTGCTTGAGTGAGTAAATAAATAAAGTACATGTACAGAGGGAGAACTTACCATTGGTGTGGTCATCCACAACTGGACAGAACCTTCGCCTGCGATAAAAAATAAATACCTCCATTAAAAATCCAATTCATAATCCCTTTTTAACAACAGGTCCCTCTACTAACGATGTGAGGCCATTTCAGGATCACTCAAATGTCAGGCTCACGCAAAGGATCAATCAAATACTAGTCACTAATCAGTCCCTTTAGAATTACAAGAGACTGGGGGTCAGTTGGCCCAGTTTCCTGACCTGCGGTAGATCTCAGGCCTACCGTACAACATGTGAGTAATAAATGTCCCAGTATTACTGCAAACTATAAAGACGATCAGATCTGAATGGTTGAGAGACGAGAGTAAATAGTGAAGTTGGAGCCCATGTACATAGATATAACTAAAACAAACATTTTACTGTATTTAAATATAAAAATGAGAATGTATATTTTTATAAGAGCTATAAAACCCACAAACCTGTTTATCAGAACAAGATCTCAGCATGTACACTTCTTCAGTCCTGTTAGAGAAGCAGCTCATGTGGCTCCTCATGGAGCTGCCAGTCAGAATGTTCAAAGTATGTAAACCTGCATCAGAGCAAATGAGCTCATTTCTAAAAGACACTCTAAACATTCTCCTGCTCCAGGAATAATTCCATACCTCTTATTGTATAGTTTTGATCTCTTCACAGTTATTCACTAATATTATTACTATTAAAGTTATATGAATGTAAAATTGAACTCTTCTCAGGCCGCCTTGCATGAACTGAGGTCTATATTTACAGATTGTCGATGATGTTAAGCTTAGTCTGTGAGTATCGTGGCAAAACCCTCAGTTTGCTTCTCTTGAGGTTGTTCGTGTTGGATTTTGAGGTGTGTTTAGGATCATTATCCTCCTTTCATTCTCAGCTTTTTTACAGATGCTGTGAGTTTTAAACACCTCAGTGTCACTGCTGGACTGAGAATCATCCACCAGCCACAACTAACCAGCCAACAGTGTCCTGTGGGCGGCGTCCTGTGTCCACTGATGAAGAACTAGTGGAACACAAACTGTGCAGCAGCAGATGAGCTACTGTCTCTGACTTTACATCTACAAGGTCGACCAGCAAATAGTAGGAGTGTCTAATAGAGTGGACAGTGAGTGGACACAGTGTTTAAACACTTCAGCAGCACTGCTGTGTCTGATCCACAACACACACTGTTACCACCACAGAGCAGGTACTATGTGGGTGGTGGTCTGATCATTAAAGAACAGATGCTATGGGCAGTAAGAGGTGGACCTATTTATATTGACTTACATTACAAGTATGTTTTCAACCTCTCCTGTAAAGTTGCCATTTTGCTGATGTACATGAGCCACGTCTACAATATGTTCTCAGCTCTACCAGGAACTTGGAGAACTTAAAATGACTCATTGCATTAAATTTGAATCCAATTATCTCCTTTTTAGCTGAGTATGTGATAAGTTGTCACACAGTGTAGCACATCTTTCTGGGCATAATAGTGGAACATCTCACACTGTTCTCCAGCAGTGACCTCAGATATTATGGGCTACAGCAGCTACATTCATGCTGTTAATGTATGTTCAGTTTTGTAATTAAGTCCTTAAATGCCTTCTTGGACTTAGTTAACCTCTCTAATCTCAGAACACCTGTGTTTGGAGGTTCTAAGCTTGGTTCCCTGTAGGCCTGACTGAACTCTGTGAACTTAGAGAAGAAATTTTGAAGTATTGTAGCAGATGCTGCACTTCTTTTGCAATAAATGGTACCAGTGTCATCGTGACTGGCTCCAAGTATGTTTTCCTAAGAGTTCAGTACAGAAGTCTACTGTTCAGTGTTAGTTGTGTAATACTGCTGGCTCAGTGGGTTCTAATCCAGATGTCACCACAATTAAATGTTGTATTCTGTTTTTAAAGGTTCTGCTATTGAAATTCTCCAGCAACTGATCCATCTCTGAAGATATTTGGCATAACTGCTGCTTCAGTGGCATTCAGTTTTAGAGCCTGCCAACATGTTGGCTTCACATGGGCCCTGTGTGTATTTTTGTCCATGTGGGTCAGTAATGGGATTGATCTGGGCTGTGAGTGGGGTCCATGTGAACAATTATCTACTAGCCCCACATTAAAACAGAAATATTTGGAAAATTTGGGCTCACAACTGTAGATTCACTGGGGCCCACAGTGGTAGCCTTCAGGGTCCCACAATGGTAACCCACCTGTGACCACATCAGTAGCCTAACTGGGTTCCATAACTGTAACTCAGCTGGGCCCCCAGTGGCAGCATAATTTGTGCCCACAACTGTAACCCAAATGGGACCCACAGGCTGACCCAACTGATATCCACAACTATTTCCCAACTGGGACCCAAAGTTGTAACCCAACTGTTGCCAAAAGTTATAACACAACTGGGACCCAAAGTTATATTCAAAAAGGGGGCCTAAAGTTATAACTCAACTGGGGTCCCTGTATCAAAAAATCAAAAAGCTACGACAAGCCAACGTCAAACCCCATACAGCATAGATAAACACATATGGGGCCCAAATTGACATGTTGGGTGGGAATGTTTTTCTAGGTAGATCTAAACTAGCAAGAGCTGTGGACGAAAGATCTGTTTCGTAAAATGTAACACAAACTAAACAACAAACTAAACAATTAATATGGCAGCTGCAGGACAAAATCAAAACCATAGGACCTCCATTGGCCACACATCATGCTCTACTTACCTGTTTGGCTTTAATGTGTGTCGTTGTTTGCCCAGATTACTCTCTTTGATCTAGTCTTAGAATTAAACACTGCTTTCCCTTTTGGGTGAGATCATGAATAATTAGATGAGCTCTGCTCAGCTTGTTTGGTGAATTTCAGTTCCACCTTAAACGGTGCTGCAGTTACATTCTGGCGTCTGTACGAGCTGCAGTATTTAAGGTGGAACATCAGATGAAGAATCTGGAGAATAGGAACTTCAGGCTGGTTTAAAGATGAACATCAACCATGTAGCTCTGACAGTTGGGTTGGTTGGGAAGGAATGAAAAGTGGCGACGTTCTCTTCACAGTCTGGATCGCTGGATTTCTCCACCACCGTTCTGGTTGCTGGTTGTTGTTGTGGTTGTGTGTAAATGTTGGGGGTGTATATATTAATGAGTCTGTTACATAACAGTGTAGGATTTGGAGCTCGTTCTGTGTTCCGTGTACCGAACTCTCTGTATTACACCATATAACAGTGTACACACAGTTTTTAGTCTGTGGCACATTTAAAAACACTCACTGCTCAGCATTTCCTTCTCCTGTGCTTTTATTTATGAGGTCATCAGTGCTTAGTTTGGGTCGACTTGACTTTCATCGGAGAACTCTTGGCTTTAAAAAAATTCAAGTCATGTAGCTTCTAGTAAGTGCATGCTGTCGGAGTGAAAATTGGGGTCCAAAAGAAAAATGCCTGTATGGCTCATTGGCATGTTTCCAGGATCTTGAGGTTATCAGTTCAAATGCTTATCACAACAACAGTATTTGCTTTATTTCTTGCATGTTTTCACTAAGCGTCTGGGAATCTTAGTCAAATGTCCAAAACAAACAATCCCAGGAGGTCTAGTGACCCTTTTCTGAAGGAGGGGTTTGTCTTGAAGATTAAATGAGAAGTCATTTCTCTGAGATTCTGTGGCTCACTGGCAAAGGCCACGAGGTCATTGGTTCACATCTAGACAAAGATGTTACATGTCTTTTGCTGGGAATTTGATGGATAAATGCCACAAGAAAATCAAAGTAAAAGCTCTTGTGAGATGCTGTGACTGATTAGTAGATACCCGGCGTCCTTCACTGGTTTGAGGTCAACGATCCCAACGTTAAAGGACATCAAAAGACATCGGAATTATTACTAAGTAATAATTGTAATAATTATAATTTTATAATTTTCTTTAAAACCCAGCCAACTTGTCTATGTCATCAGAATTATTACTGAGCAGACTTCTATCTATGAAAATGGCAGATTCATACTGGATTAAAATCAATAAGGTCATCGGTAATCACTCAGATAACAGCACATACCCAAATAATACTAATCCAGCTCCAGTAGGGCTTTGGACTCGTACCACAGGCAAATCAGATCTCAAATTTATTTGGCTGACTGTCCACATTGATATACACAACCCAGATAACTCAGCTGGGGCCCACAAAGCCCCCAGTGAGTTTGACCAACTAATGGAGCCAATTTAGGCTGTGAGTGGGGCTCATCTGAACAGTTACCCACTGGCCCCACAGTCAAAACAGAAAAAATTGTAACCCTGCTGGAACAACAGTGCAGCCTAACTGGACCCAAGACATTGATCCAAATGGTGCCCACAACTGTAGCTTAACTGGGGCCCACGATGGTAACTCACCTGGGGCCCACACCTGTAGCCTAACTGGGCCCTACAACTCTAACCCAAATGGGGCCCATAAATTGAAAGAAACCAAGACCCATAACTGAAGTCCAGTTGGGGCGCAAAGTAATAAACCAACTGGGGTATAAAGTTATATCCAACTGGGGCCAAAGTAATAACCCTACTGGGTCACACAACTGTAACCCAAATGGTGCCCACAAACTGACCCAACTAGTACCCAAAGTTATAACCCAACTGGGGCTCGAAGTTATAACCCAACTGAGTCCATGAATCACCAATCAAAAAGCCACTACAAGCCCATGTTAAACCCATACAGCCCAGAAAAAACACACATGAGGCCCACATGGACATGCTGACTGGGATTGTAATGAATTATAAAACTGATTGGAATGACTCTGTATGATTCACAACTAAATAGAAAATATTCAAAGTAAAAAATATTCAATTTCGAATACCAAGACCACCCAGGTTCATGTGCCAGACAGAGAGTAAATAATCATAATTTTAGTTGTTAGATATCAGTAAAGTAACTGATAACCAGAAGACTGGAGGAGTGAATTCAGCACTGAGGGTTTTTCTGGCTGTAATGCTCCAGATTTGTGGCGCTTGTTGGAGTTCTGTGCTCTGAGGCAAAGTACAGCAGGTTCTGCAGGCTGGTGAAGGTGACTCACTCACAGTGCTGGCTCTCAAACTGATAGCCCCCAAGGCACTGGCGATAACCGCTCGGCCGCAGAACTCCAGATTACATGGCGCTTGGGTTTGGCTTGCTGTGGAATCGCACATCAGTGCCCCGTTCAAACTGGGATGAAGATTTTAGCTGACAGCTGCCCCCGTTTTCCAGCCCGCTAATGTGCGCATGTGGACTGTAAACTGCTCTGTTAGGGCAGACGGCGTTGAGTCACCTCTCCTTTTATTTCCTCTCTTTCCACACGACTTGACAAAAGTATGAAGTCAGAATGATGTCGTCTTCACGGTTTGTGATCTAAAAGCTTAACAATTTAACCCTTTAATTTTATGCACAAATTTTATTCTTATGGTGTTGCACTTGTTTTACTATCCAGTGTGGACCAGAGAAGGTTCCTCTGGAGGTTCTTCCTCTTGATGTGAGGGAGTTGTTCTTGCCCCTTTGACTCTGGAGATGATAGTGTTTCTATGTACAGCTGAGCTGCCGCAGCTCTGTTCCTCAGTGCTTGCTTAGCACTCGGTGCGCAGCGAGCTGGTTTGAATATACAGTGAGAACAGCTTTTCTGACGTGGTACAAAACCTGCTCTTGTCCACTGCAGCTCTACTCAGCTATATTTTTAGGATTATTTAAGACATTAATATTGAGGTCCATCTTTTAATTATCAGAAGTAATTTATTCTGATTTTGGATATTACACAATATTGCCAAAAGTATTCGCTCGTCTGCCTTCATGCACTTATAACCTTGAGTGACTTAATCCATAGGGTTTAATATGATGTTGGCCCAAGCTTTGTGGGAAGGCTTTCAACACGGTTTAGGAGTGTGTTTATGGGAATGTTTGACTGTTCTTCTTCCAGAAGCTCATTAGTGAGGTCAGACACTGATGTTGGACGAGCTCTAATTCATCCCAAAGGTGTTCTATCAGGTTGAAGTCAGGACTTTGTGCAGGCCAGTCAAGTTCTTCCACACCAAACTCACTCCTCCATGTCTTTATGGAGCTTCTTTGTGCACTGGTGGGCAGTCATGTTGGAACAGGAAGGGGCCGTCCTCAAACTGTCCACATGAATGTGGGGGCATGAAATTGTCCAAAATCTCTTGGTCTGCTGAAGTTTTACACCACTGCATCTGACGCTCTGCATTGTGTTTGGTGATGTAAGGCTTGGATGCAGCTGCTCAGCCATGGAAACCCATTTCATGAAGCTGTCTATGCTCTGTAGGCTGGCACCAACTCTGATCCATCCAATTACTGCCTTAATTAGCTGGACGGGTGTGTTTGATTTGGGCTGGAGGTGAAGCCTGAAAAACAAAGTGTAGTTCCAGTTTTCTCCTGGACGCCCCAGACATTGTATGAACGTATTCAGTTCTTTCAGCAGTAATCTTGATTTAGCTTAATGAAGTACTGAGCAGTCAAAGCAGGTATTAGATGAGAACTGTAAATAATACGGGGTTCCACAAGGAGAAGCTTGCTGTATTAATACTGTTTGAATATTTACATAATAAAGTGATTGAGTAAATAAAAGCTTCCTGTCTGGAAAAAAACTGCTTTAAGTGACTAAAATTTTCTCACACCCTGTATATGTACAGTACTGCTTTCTTATGCTTAGGCGGCTTGTATAGTGTACGTTGTTTGTGTAATCCAGCACTGCCTAAACCAAACCATCAGATTACTTGGTCAGTAGATCTGATTCTGCTCACCCGTATTGCAGGTCATTCTTTAAGAAAGTGATAGTTCCCAAATTTTTGAAAGGCAGTGCTCCGTACAGGAGACTCGCCTCCTCTGGGGCTGTGATGTGGTTCAGAGACTGCTGTCTGCTCTGCTCTTATCTCAGAGGAGTTGATGGAGCGGAGTGACACTTGTCTCTGCAGGGCAAGGGCACGCGGATTAGCCTGCAGTATCAGTACAAATCCCAGAGCCTCGCGCAGCAGCGCCGTGTTTACTCAGCCTTTAAACGCAACACTCGTTTACTGCGCTACAGAGAAGCGCATTACAGGAAGAAAGCACTACAGCTATAGGTTGTTTGCAAAGGACATCACGTCATTGTGTTGCTGGGGTGTGAACTGCAGATGGAGGGCAATAAGTGATTTTTTCCTATAGGGGGCGCTATCACACTCTCTCAGAACGTCTGTGGTGAAAAACAAGCTGACCTGATGGTGCAGTCTGTAAGAGTGGGTATTGTAGTATGTACGTGTTGGTGGTTGTGAGGGTGTTGTTAGGTGGTTGATATGGTGTTTCAGGTGGTTGTGAGGATGTTAATATGGTGTTCCAGGTGGTTGTGAGGGTGCTGCTAGATGGTTGATAAGGTGTTCCGGGTGGTTGTGAAGGTGCTGCTAGGTGGTTGATATGGGTTTCAGGTGGTTGTGAGGGTGCTGCTAGGTGGTTGGTGTGGTGTTCCAGGTGGTTGTGAGGGTGCTGCTAGGTGGTTGATATGGTGTTCCAGGTGGTTGTGAGGGTGCTGCTAGGTGGTTGATATGATGTTTCAGGTGGTTGTGAGTGTGCTGCTAAGTGGTTGTGAGTTTGCTGCTAGGTGGTTGATATGATCTTTCAGGTGGTTGACATGATGCTACAGGTGGTTGTGAGGGTGCTGCTAGGTGGTTGATATGATGTTTTAGATGGTTATGCATGTGCTGCTAGGTGGTTGGTATGGTGTTCCAGGTGGTTGTGAGTGTGCTACTAGGTGGTTGGTATGGTGTTCCAGGTGGTTGTGAAGGTGCTGCTAGGTGGTTGATATGGGGTTTCAGGTGGTTGTGAGTGTGCTGCTAGGTGGTTGGTATGGGGTTTCAGGTGGTTGTGAGTGTGCTGCTAGGTGGTTGGTAGGGTGTTCCAGGTGGTTGTGAGTTTGCTGCTAGGTGGTTGATATGGTGTTCCAGGTGGTTGTGAGTGTGCTGCTAGGTGGTTGATATGATGTTTCAGGTGGTTGATTCAGGTGGTTGTGAGGGTGTTGTTAGGTGGTTAATATGGTGTTCCAGGTGGTTGTGAGGATGTTGCTGGGTGGTTGATATGGTGTACCAGGTGGTTGTGAGGGTGTTAATATGGTGTTCCAGGTGGTTGTGAGTGTGTTAATATGGTGTTTCAAGTAGTTGTGACGGTGTTGTTAGGTTAGTGATACGGTGTTCCAGGTGGTTGTGAGGATGTTGTTAGGTGGTTGATACGGTGTTCCAGGTGGTTGTGAGGATGTTGTCAGGTGGTTGATACGGTGTTCCAGGTGGTTGTGAGGATGTTGTTAGGTGGTTGAAATATTATTTCAGGTGGTTGTGAGGGAGACTGAAAATTCCAGAGTTGGTTTAGTGCTAAAAACTTGGGGATTAAAACTGTGGGATTAGCAGTAATAAGAATAGAAAGAACATCTAACGAATGACACACACTTCTGAGTGAAGATTATTACAATAATTATTCAGAAGCCAGGAGAGACAGAGCTGAAGGGAAATGTGGAGGGAAAACAGTAAAAATAACACCACTGTCTCATTCTCTGTATCACTCTCTGTCCATCTTATCCCCACTGGTAAACCCCTTCCCTGCCCCCCCAGCTCCTCTCTATCTCTAGAGGACTTTTCCACATTATCACACCACACATGATGTAACTCCCCCTGCAGTGGCTGATTCAGCGCTGACTCTGTCACGCAAGGCTACTCACACTGTACACAGTCCGCCACGTGGAAACATCCGGATAATCAGCAAAGGAGATATTTACAGATATGAGTCTACACGGCAGTGAGCCGCAGATTACAGAGTAATATCACTGTAACTGTGTCCCCAACTCGTAGTGCAGCACAGTGCAAAAGTCTGAGACCACCATTCATTTATTAATTTAAAGAAATTAGGAGTTCACTGTCACATACTCTGAAAGAACAAGCAGCCGCTCTGTACAATGACATTCCTACCCTGCACCTAGAAAAATACAATCTAAATACTAATAAATACTAAATACACAAATATATATATGAACTGTGCCAGTTTAGGTCATTTGGGGACATTATTATAAATAAAGCTATTTTTCCAGACAGGAAGCTTTTATTTACTCAGTAAACACTTTATTATGTAAATAATATTATATTATATTATATTATTATATTATTATTACAATAATAATATTATATTATTGTTTAATATTATAATAATAATATTAAACAGTATTAATACAGTAAGTAATGCTTTTACATACGTCAGTGTGTTTATTTAACCCCTTCCAAGCTTCTCCTTGTGGAAACAACCCAGTATTATTATCAGTTCTCATCTAATACCTGCTTTGACTGCTCAGTACTTCATTAAGCTAAATCAAGATTGCTGCTGAAGGAACTGAATACATACATACAATGTCTGGGGCGTCCAGGAGAAATCTGGAACTACACTTTGTTCTTCAAACTAGAGATATGATCTACTTCTCCTTCAATAAGATATTCATGTTACTTTGTATTGTATGTATGATTATTTACATCTGTTTTAATGATACGTCGTGGTAAAAATACATGTATTGATCAGATAAAGATTATATATATATAAACATACAAAAGTGTGCAGTTATAGTTCTTTAATTCATCACTGTCTAAAGAAAAACATGCATCTCCACTTTATTGTTCCCAGAGGGAAATTCAAGATCTCCACATTTAACCCATCCATGCAGTGAAACACTCATATATACACACAATAGTAAACACACACTAGGGGGCAGTGTAACACTCACATATACACACACACTACTGAACAGACACACAGGGCCCACCACTACCCTAAAAGGACCAATAGAAATGCTCCAAAAAGAACTTAGACTTACTTTAAAGTAAAGAAGGTTTTTGGCCCATTTTGAAGGTACATGTTTTTCTCTGGACAGTGTCGATATAGAAGTGATACGGTGAATTCACCAGTGTGTTTGTGCAAATTGTCTAGTGTCCTGTCTGTACTGCTCTAGTGGTCATCTTCACCTCTGCAGCAGCTTCTTCCCCGAAGTGGAGGACCGATTCCTGAACGCATCTCAAACACACCTCGACCGTCACTGCACGCTGGAGATGCAGCGGTTCCCGGCATTTTTGTATACCTGAGCCGAGCAGACAGATCAGGGTTAAATCCTGAATTCACTGAAAGAGCAGGAGCTGATCTGGAGCCTGAGGTGGAGTAGATGAACCTGTTAAAGCATCCAGGTTCACTTTAAACCCACATTCCCAACATCTACTGGGACAACTGGACAACCGTTTCACATACGCTAACTCAGTGTTGGTCGAACCTGCACTCATCCATTTGTCACTTTGTTTTTATCCCTCATTCCCATAGACTCCCATTCATTTTCAGGCCCAACCAAATCTTATAGTTTTATTTAACCTGCAGCCACCAAACTACACTAATCCACAGATATACTGACTCGCACTCCTCTATTTGTTGTTTATTCATCCTTCATTCCTTCCATAGACTCCCATTCTTTTGCAACCATACCTAACAACCACTCTTTAATAGTTATTAATGTAGTTCTGCTCCCTGGTTGTATATCTGTATATCTGTATCAGTGTGTGTAACACAAGGCTGTAACTAGAATGAACGAGTGATAACACAGAAAATATCATTCCAGTGTAATCGTTTCACCTCAAAAATGACTTGCAAACATGACTTACAACTTAAACCTCGTTATAAAAATAAATATAAATGAATAAATTCAAGGCTGCTTTATTATTCATTTCATACATAAACATATTATTATCGTTTAATTCAACTGTAATTTTTTAGTCTACATAAAATTGATAATTCCAAAGTATGAAATAGTGCTTTGAAGGTGAAGCACCTTTGCCTGTAATGTGATTGTCTGTGATTATTATTACATGTATAAGTTTTTGTCTACCAGTTAACATGTACCTGGTAGACATACGACAGCATACCAGAACTTCCAATTTTTCCAATGAAGCCGCATTGGACAATTCCACTTGCCGCTGCAGCCTGCGGAACGCTGCCAGTTACTGTGCCAAACAGTGGAATTTCGGGTTTGCCATCATGTGTTGAAATCTGAAAAATGTTATTTAGAATGTTTACTCTCTCGATCACTGCTAAACACAGAATACCAGATCCGACCCGATAGTTGCTTTTCTTGTGGCGTGCTTCTGGGTGGTAGCTGCATATCCCAGGGTGATCCCTCGTCAAAGCCTCTAAATGTGACTGAGCAGCTCCGAAACCCTCTCGAGAACTTAGCCCGGTGGTTTTATCCCTGCAGTCAACAGGAACTCTCATAATCAGTGAAATGTCATTCTATTTGTGGCCCAGAGATACAAGCATGACGAGCGGTGTTCCGTGTCCGAGGTGCACCAAACTGGTGGATGCAATAAGATACAGGTTACTGTAGCGCACCTCTCTGGAGACAGCTGGCGCTCGGCACGCTGGGTTGATAGACAGGAGCTGCCAGTAGTGATGCTCTCTGTTCAGCTTGTCACTAGAAAGAGCAGGAGCTGATCTGGAGCCTGGAATAGAGATACGCTCAGTAGATTCAGTGTTAGTTCAACCTGTACTTGCCTGTTCATCACTGTTTTTCCATCCCTCGTTCCTTCCATAGAATCCCATTCATTGTCAGCCCCATCCAAATCCTATAGAGTAATTTAACCTAACCCAAAACAAACTGCCTGTACTCACTCAGAGCGGATCCCCAAACTCTAATCCACAGACATACTGACCCGCACTCCTCTATTTGTTGCTTATTTATCCCTTGTTCATCCCATAGACTCCCATTCATTTTTGGTCACAGCCAAATCCTATAGTTTTAATTAACCTACAGCCTCTAAACTGCCTGTACTCACTCAGAGCAGTTCCCCAAATCAACAGACATACTGACCAGCATTTCTCTATTTGTCATTTATTTATCCCTCGTTCATCTCAATAGTTCTCACTATAGTTCTGCTCCCATTTCTTTCAGCTCAAACTAAGGAATCTGATCATATCTGTCCTCCTCTGGGCGGCACTGGACAGCAAGGTTCACAGTGGTGGTGAATGGAACCAGACATCCACCCCTAAAAAGCTCCCTCACAGAACGTTATTACAGTAGATGGTTATAAATACACTGTATGATGTCTGAGACACTGTTTATGATAGTTTAGAGAAGATTTCAGTCTTAAACTCCATTCATGGTAGAGAACAACTATAAAATATCATCACCACCACTGTAAACATGACCACCAATGTGAACAACATCACTACCACTGTAAACAACACCACCATCACTGTAAAAATCACCACCACCACTGTAAACAACATCACTACCACTGTGAACAACACCACCATCACTGTAAACATCACCACCACCACTGTAAACAACATCACTACCACTGTGAACACCACCACCATCACTGTAAACACTACCACCATCATTGTAAACATCACCACCACCACTGTAAACAACATCATCACCACTGTAAACAACACCACCATCACTGTAAACATCACCACCACTGTAAACAACATCACTACCACTGTGAACACCACCACCATTACTGTAAACACTACCACCACCACTGTAAACAACATCATCACCACTGTAAACAAAACCATCATCACTGTAAACATCACCACCACTGTAAACATCATAACTACCACTGTAATCATCATCACCACCACTGTAGACATCATCACTACCACTGTGAACATCACCACCACTGTAAACACCATCACCACCACTGTAAACACTATCACCTCTACCACTGTAAACCACACACTCACTCCTATAAAATAGCTGCAATTTTTATCATGACTAGTGATTTAAACTGCAGTGTAACTCTCACACCAGAACTGAGCGTGTAAACAGATGCGACTACAACAATGATTAATGCTGAATTGATTCAGTCAGTAGCTTTGATAACGTCCGAAACTGATCAGGTTGTTGGTGTTCTTGTTCTTCCGGAGGTGAGAGATCGGATTTGCATGTGTCTTTGCGCTGACCGTATTTGATATTCAGCAGGGCATGCGCCAGTGCTGACCTGTGTTCTGTAGTGATGCAAATGAAGCAGCGTCGAGAGAATAGGCTTTGTTTCTACTGAGGCACCGCAGATCGCACATCTCACCCACATCACAACACAACTGTCTGTGCAGTATTCATGAAGCATCACAGTTATTATGTACCGCCGCTGCTGAGACTGTTCTGCTCTGGGCGATTTCACAACACTTCTGTCTCCAAACTTTCTCCGAAGTCCTTCACCTCCTTTGTTTACACGGTGGACATTCGGAGTGGACGTGTGCTTTGATGGGTGGGTGTTTGTGATAAGGAATATGAAATTAGGATGGACTGGCTGTGTACGGTCACTGAGGACTGCTGGCTTTGAAGATAAAGGCCTCTGTCAGATGACTGAAGAGTTGATGGAGAGACTTTAGCAGCGCTTCACAGGCCTGAACGCTGAAAGATACATTATTAACAGAACAATTAACAATAAACTACGACTAGTCAAGCAACTACAACAGTTCTTCACGATTAATGACGTTGTTTTGTGTAGTTAGTTGTGCTGAATTGCTAATGCGACCCTGATTAAAGTGTGTTTGGTAATGAGTTGATGTAGTTCAGGTACGTACAGTTTCGGTGCTGCAGGTGCTGCAAATATAACTGCTTTAATGAAGAGACACATTTAAACATCACTCAGTGAAGCGGCTACAGTCACTAATTCAGCAGGTGGTAGTTTTTATACCTTTTGGTCATTCATGCCATGGTTTTGTATGGTGTGATAGTTTTGTGTATGGTTTGGTAAGGTTCGGTAGTTTGTGGTATGGTATGGTAGTTTCCGATGTGGTGTGGTGTTTGTGACATGGTGTGGTGTTTGTGACATGGTTTGGTAGTTTTGGGCATGGTTTAATATGGTTTGGTAGTTTTGGCCATGGTTTAATATGGTTTGGTAGTTTTTGGTATGGTAGTTTCTGGTGTAGTGCGGTAGTTTGTGACATGGTTTGGTAGTTTTGGGCATGGTTTAATATGGTTTGGTAGTTTTGGTATGGTAGTTTCTGGTGTAGTGTGGTAGTTTGTGACATGGTTTGGTAGTTTTGGGCATGGTTTAATATGGTTTGGTAGTTTTTGGTATGGTAGTTTCTGGTGTAGTGTGGTAGTTTGTGACATGGTTTGGTAGTTTTGGGCATGGTTTAATATGGTTTGGTAGTTTTTGGTATGGTAGTTTGTGACATGGTTTGGTAGTTTTGGGCATGGTTTAATATGGTTTGGTAGTTTTGGCCATGGTTTAATATGGTTTGGTAGTTTTTGGTATGGTAGTTTCTGGTGTAGTGCGGTAGTTTGTGACATGGTTTGGTAGTTTTGGGCATGGTTTAATATGGTTTGGTAGTTTTGGTATGGTAGTTTCTGGTGTAGTGTGGTAGTTTGTGACATGGTTTGGTAGTTTTGGGCATGGTTTAATATGGTTTGGTAGTTTTTGGTATGGTAGTTTCTGGTGTAGTGTGGTAGTTTGTGACATGGTATGGTAGTTTTGGGTATGGTGTAAAATGGTTTGGTAGTTTGTGGTATGGTAGTTTCTGGTGTAGTGTGGTAGTTTGTGACACGGTATGATAGTTTTGGATATGGTTTGGTATGGTGTTGAAATTTTGGGCATGGTTTGGTCGTTTGTGGTATGGGGTGGAACTTTTGGGCATAGTGTGGTAGTTTTGGGTATTGTTTAATATAGGGTTTGGTAGTGTTTGGTATGACGTAGTAGCTTGTGGTATGGTTGTGGCATGGTGGTAGTTTTGGGTATGGTTTTATAGTTTCTGGTATGGTGTCGTAGTATTGGGTATAGTAGTTTATGGTATTGTATGGTAGCTTGTGTAATGTTTTTTAGTTTGTGGTATGTGTGGTAGTGTGCAGTATGTTGTGGTAGTTTTGGGTATGGTTTAATATGTCATGGTAGTTTGTGGTACTGTATGGTAGATTGGGTTATGGTTTGTAGTTTGTGGTATATGTGGTAATTTTGGTCAAGGTGTGGTAGATTAGGGATATAGTTTGATATGATAAGTTTGTGGTATGGTATGCTAGTTTTTGATATGGTTTGTTTGCTGCTATGGCAGTTTTTGGTAAGGTTTCGTAGGTTGTGGTATAATATGGAAGTTTTCGTATGGTGTACTAGTTTTTGGTATGGTGTGTTTGCTCATGGTATGGTTTGGTAGTTTTTGTTGTGATAGCTTGTGGTATGATTTGACATGATATTGTACAGATATTTAAACTCTGTTTATGTTTCACGGTGGAAGCCGTTCTGCGTGTGAGGCTGCAGTGCACCCTTATCAGTTTAACTGTACACCAACAAAGAAAACCTGTTAAACAAAATAGAACGCAGTTAAAATAAAGACTCTGTATAATTGCCTACAGTCCTGCATGGAACACTGGGATGAGATAGACGGACAACATCTGTGGCTGCTGGTTTTTGGGTCAGTTCAAGCTCATAGTGACGCTTCTAAACAAAATCTTCAAAAAAAAAAAAAAACAAGGACAATGATATGACGGACTCATTAATATGGATATAGATAATATAGATCAAGTAACACTTTTAAGTTTGCTTTGATGTACACATTAGCTTTGATGTAAATCTTAAAGTGCTGGACACCTGCCTTCAGGCAAGAGAATCTAAACACCAATGTTTGGTCAGACTGTTTTTGTTGGCTCCCAGCGGAACGCGTGGAGACGTCTTGGTGTAATACTCTCCTCCATCCTGCGGTTGTGATCTCTGATGAGCAGTGACAGATGGACCGGGCTCTCCGCCGCACAGCCTAACACAAAACATTCGTCATAGTCAGCCCGTCCAGCGTCGAGCTTTATTCACATTGATAAGAGTCTTCGCTCAGAAGGAGAAGCTTTCAGATCTCAGCACAGTGTGACAAACACTCCTCCGAACGTCTCGGTTTAGATCCATCTCATTCCAGCGATGCGCTGAGCACAAACTACTGCAGCTCGTCTCTTTTCTCAATACGCAGAATATTAATAAGTACGCGCACAGTAATGACGCGTGTCACAGCATTTGTCTTCCGAGTGTTGCGACCGTGGTGGTAAGTTCTGCTGCCAGCCGCCTGCTGTTCATACTAAATACGGAAGTGCATCTTTCGCACAGTCAGTTTGGTGCGAGTGGCTAATGACCGTGAGAGCCATCAGGGTCAGTGTGAGAGAGAACATGCAGAGACGAATAGAAGTAAAGAGATCTGAAGCTAATCGTATCCAGGTTCCACTACCTGGAGCAGACATGCCCCCCCATTCTTGGTTCCTCTCAGTGGTTCCTCCTCATGTTCTACAGGAAGTTCTTCTCATTAGTTGTGGTTCCACTGTGGTTTCTCCTTGTGATATATGGAAAGTTCTCTATTTGAGTCTTGGTTCTCCTCACTTGTTCTTGGTTTCCCGCCCAACCTTTACCTAAACCAGGTGTTTTGTTTTTTTCTTTCACACCCCTTTTCAGGCCTCTTGTTTTATGAACCCAGCTAACCATTAGGCTGGGTGATAGGTCAGAGTAGTGGTACTCCACTGGACTTCTGACACAGTAGCCTGGGTTTGATTTCCCCCCAGGGCTGCTTTCAGTTTACACTTTCTTACCTGCTCCATGGTCTTACTGCTTGGCATTTGGGTGCATTGACTGTAGACCAGGTAGCTCACCTGGTTAAGGCTCCTTATTGAAACACAAGGAGCCTGGATTCAAAACCCTGCTCAAGTGGGTCACCATCACACCCTCATATTCTAGATGGGGTCTCCTTTTAACCATTGGTTCTTCCTCATGATCTTAGAGCGGTTGTCTTTTTGAGTCTTGATTCCTTTCAGTGGTTCCTCCTGTAAGTCAGAAGGCTCAGAGACAAAGCTAAGATCCATAAACAGGCTGATTTATTGAACACAACAGGGTAAATGCACTGAGCACAGTACAGGACTGAGCGTAGGGTGATAACCAGGAAGTCAGGAGAGCCTGACAGTGGTATCTAGTAGAACAAGCAGAGCAGTGTAGGGAGAATGTAGCAAGGGGTCTGTACCAGAGTACAGTCTGGAACTGGTTTCCTGTATGAACAGAGACAAGAGCAGAATGCCACAGACAGGTAGAGGTTGGTAAACACATGCATGGTTTGACCTTGCTTGGCTCAGCTTAGCTTGGCTCAGTTCAGCTTAGCCTAATTTAGCTTGGCTCAGTTTGGCTCGGCTTGGCTCGGCTTGGCTGAGATACTTGCCATGCAGGTACAGGAGTACAAACAATCAAGCAAACATTCATACAATCAAAGCCACACACAGAGGTGATGGAGAGAGGGGGTTTGTAGGGAGCAGTTTATGTTTATGACCAAAACATAAACAGAACCTCATGGCACTGACAGGAGGACATAGACAAGACAAACCCTTACACCTCCACATGTTATACGAGAGGTTCTTTGTTTAAACATTGGTTCCCCTCATTGGTTCTCCATCATCCTCTTAGAGAGGTTCTCTTTTTGAGTCTTGGTTCCTTTCAGTGATTCCTTTTCATATTCTAGGCTAGGTTCACCTTTTGTGTCTTGGTTCCTCTCACTGTTTCTTCCACAGTAGTGTTTCCAAACCCTGGTCCAGAGAACAGTCCTGTGTTTCCTGCTTCCAGCACATTTTAACCAACGAATCAGCTCATTATAGTCTCACTGTTGTTAAAACAGGGAAGGCACTAAAATGTAAGTATACAGAGAATCAGATGAATTACAGTCTGTAACTGAAGCTCCTATATGGTCAGTGGATCTGATTAATGAGTCCTAGTAGTCCAATTAGTTATAAAAAAATTGCCATAACATTAAAACCACCTCCTTGTATCTACACTCACTATCCAGTTTATCAGCTCCACTGATCATATGAGCTACAAACGTTTCAGATCACTCCAAATGGTGTAGACCTGTTTTAAAATGTTTGACTGGTATTGTACTAAAACTTTTGATGCGTAGTGTATATAGTTTCTCTTTACATTCTGTTTGTGTTTATTCTTTTTCATATTTCTAGATTGTCTTACAATGTTGTTTTTCTTTTCTTAAATATGTTTCTTCCTCTTCTTTCTCTAGTCATGTGTCTCTCACTACAAGCTTGTAGGCACCTGCAAACAGCTTTGTGTTCTCCTCCTAAACGAGCTGACGATCCACAGCAATGAGCTTCTTTTGTGGTGGTTTCACTTTAACCCCAGTAAGGGACAAAAGCAGCTAATGACCCAGTGCAGTGTAGATAGTGTAGAACTTCAGTCTGCAGCTGTGAATAGCATTCCTGCTGTTTTCTCAGCACACATTAGAGTGACTGAGCGATTGTGAGCAGCTGAACCGCCTGTTCATACAGTCAGCAGTGCTGGAGTAGATACTCGAATAGAGTCCATTACAAACGACTAATTACCTCGAAATTACTGCACTCATTATTCTGACCGTCCCCAGAGTTTATGGCACTTCTTGTGTTCTTGCTGCTCTACCCTGTTGTGGTGACGTAGACCCTGTTGTGGTGACGTAGACCCTGTTGTGGTGATGTAGACCCTGTTGTGGTGACCTTGAGCCTGTTGTGGTGATGTTAAGTCTGTTGTGGTAACATAGACCCTGTTGTGGTGACAAAGACCCTATTATGATAATGTAGACCCTGTTGGGGTGATGTGGGTTCTGTTGCAGTGACATAGACCCTGTTGTGGTGATACTGACTCTGTTGTGGTGAGGAAGACTCTGTTGTGGTGACGTAGACCCTGTTGTGGTGATGTAGACATTGTTGTGGTGACGTCGACCCTTTTATGGTAACGTAGACCCTGTTGTGGTGACGAAGACCCTGTTGTGATGACAAAGACCCTGTTGTGGTGACGAAGACCCTGTTGTGGTGACGTAGACTCTGTTGAGGTGATGTAGACTCTGTTGTGGTGACGAAGACTCTGTTGTGGTGATGTAGACTCTGTTGTGGTGATGTAGACTCTGTTGTGGTGATGTAGACCCTGTTGTGGTGATGTAGACTCTGTTGTGGTGACGAAGACCCTGTTGTGGTGACGAAGACCCTGTTGTGGTGACGAAGACCCTGTTGTGGTGACGTAGACTCTGTTGTGGTGATGTAGACTCTGTTGTGGTGATGTAGACCCTGTTGTGGTGACGAAGACCCTGTTGTGGTGACAAAGACCCTGTTGTGGTGACGAAGACCCTGTTGTGGTGACGAAGACCCTGTTGTGGTGACGTAGACTCTGTTGTGGTGATGTAGACCCTGTTGTGGTGACGAAGACCCTGTTGTGGTGACGTAGACTCTGTCGTGGTGACGTCGACCCTTTTATGGTAACGTAGACCCTGTTGTGGTGACGAAGACCCTGTTGTGATGACAAAGACCCTGTTGTGGTGACGAAGACCCTGTTGTGGTGACGTAGACTCTGTTGTGGTGATGTAGACTCTGTTGTGGTGACTAAGACTCTGTTGTGGTGATGTACACTCTGTTGTGGTGATGTAGACTCTGTTGTGGTGACGAAGACCCTGTTGTGGTGACGAAGACCCTGTTGTGGTGACGAAGACCCTGTTGTGGTGACGTAGACTCTGTTGTGGTGATGTAGACTCTGTTGTGGTGATGTAGACCCTGTTGTGGTGACGAAGACCCTGTTGTGGTGACAAAGACCCTGTTGTGGTGACGAAGACCCTGTTGTGGTGACGAAGACCCTGTTGTGGTGAAGTAGACTCTGTTGTGGTGATGTAGACCCTGTTGTGGTGACGAAGACCCTGTTGTGGTGACGTAGACTCTGTCGTGGTGACG